>PVKU01001156.1:266623-336656 GCA_004027475.1 Anoura caudifer
CATGTGTCATAAGTTCTTTAGCTTCTATATTTTCCACATCATTGTTGCCCTCCCCCTGTCTATTTTCTATCCACTGTCTATGCTACTTATTCTCTGTACCTTTTCCCCCTCTCTCCTCTTCTCACTCTCCTGTTGCTAACCCTCCATGTGATCTCCATTTCTGTGGTTCTGTTCCTGTTCTAGTTGTTTACTTCCTTTACTTTTGTTTTAGGTGTGGTTGTTAATATCCGTGAGTTTGCTGTCTTTTTACTGTCCTATTTTTTATCTTCTTTTTCTTAGATAAGTCCCTTTAACATTTCATATAATAGGGCTTGGTGATGATGAACTCCTTTAACTTGACCTTATCTGAAAACACTTTATCTTCCCTGCCATTATAAATGAAAGCTTTGCTGGATAGAGCAATCTTGGATGTAGGTCTTTGCCTTTCATGACTTGGAATACTTCTTTCCAGCCCCTTCTTGCCTATAAGGTCTCCTTTGAGAAATCAGCTGACAGTCTGATGGGAACTCCTTTATAGGTGACTGTGCCTTTATCCCTTGCTGCTTCTAGAATTCTCTCCTTCATTTTAATCCTGGCTAATGTAATTATGATGTGCCTTGGTGTGTTCCTCCTTGGGTCCACCTTCTTTGGGACTCTCTGAGCTTCCTGGACTTCTTGGAAGTCTATTTCCTTTGCCAGATTGGGGAAGTTCTCCTTTATTATTTGTTCAGATAAATTTTCCACTTGTTGCTCTTCCTCTTCCCCTTCTGGTACCCCTATAATTTGGGTGTTGGGATGTTTAAAGATGTCCTGGAGGTTCCTAAGCCTCTCCTTATTTTTTCAAATTCTTGTTTCTTCATTCTTTTCTGATTGGATGTTTCTTTCTTCCTTCTAGTCCTCTCCTTTGATTTGAGTTCCAGTTTTCCTCCCATCACTATTGGCTCCCTGTGCATTTTCCTTCATTTCACTTATTGTAGCCTTCATTGTTCATCTAATTTGCAATCAAAATCAACCAGTTCTGTGAGCCTCCTGATCACCAGTGCTTTGAACTGTGCATCTGATAGGTTGGCTATCTCTTGGTTGCTTAGATGAATTGTCTCTGGAGCTTTGATTTGTTTTCCCATTTGAGCCATTTTTGGGTTTCTTTTTTTGTGTGGTGGCAGCTGTTATGTAGTGAGGGGTGGAGCGTTAGGTGTTCCCCCAGGGCGGGACAGCCCAGTTGCTGGGTAGTGACACCATATATAGGGGCAGGGTCAGAGAGGGAACAATGGCTCTTGTTCTGCTTTCTCTCAGATTCTAGTCCCTTCCGCCGCTTTCCCTTCGCCTGGATTATCTGCATGCAAATGTGGGACCACCTGATCAGCCAGCCACCTTGCGTGGCCTCACTGGGTCTGCACCATTGCCACCCCATGCCCAGGGTCTGCTAGCCGCTGCCTGCATGCCTGGGATCTGCCAGCCACTGCTGCCTGTGTGCCCAGTCCGCCAACCTCCACTTTTTCCTGCCACAACTCCACCCCTCTTACTGGTCTGGATGAATGGTTGTTGGACTTCCATACAGTTCAATTTTCTGTCAGTTCTGGTTGTCTTCTTGTTTCTAAATCTTTGTTGTCCTTAATTTTGGTTGTGTGAGGAGGCACAGTGTGTCCACCTATGCCTCCATCTTGGCTGGAAGTGCATTAAATATTTTTTAAAATTAGAATTGTTCCTTTTAATTGATATATTATTATTTGTAGTATATTTCTTTCCCCAAAGAAAGACTGATTGAATTGATGATGCATCCTAAAACTAGTCTTAGACACAAGAAAATCTACAATATTGCACAACTTATATCCTTAAATTAGACAAAACAGTTGAATAGATGACAAACATGTGCTTTTTCTGTGTCTCAGATATAAATATATCATCAGTTTATTCCCCTAATCTTCCTCCACCCCACCACAGCACTGAAATGAGAAGTAGAAAGGGCCTTAGAGGGGAATCAAGTTCTGCTCCAATGAACTGAAGCCCTGGGGAAATGAAAGAAGAAGGGAATGTACACTATGAGAAAGAGGACCCCTCAACCTGGGAAGCCTGTGGGACTTGAAGGGGAGCTTTCTTTTTCCTCAAATAAGGTGTTAAGGCCAAATTTATCTTCAACACTCTCTTCCTGAATTTATGACATTAGCAACTAAAAATGAACCACATAGTGCAATGTTATTTTAAGAGCAGTTATTTGATATCACTTATGTTATTGGTCATACTCACCATGGCTAGGGAATACACACAAGTCTTGAGAATATTTGGCCTTCTGCACATTCAAGTGCCCAGTTATGTATATTTGCTGTTAAAGAGTAGTTATTTTCTTTAAAGGAAAAAGTAGGCTGCTAAGAATGAGTAGAGACTAGAACTAAATATCTGAAAATAGCCCAGAAGAAATCCTATACAGCATCCAAATCTGGAAAGGCACAAGAGAGAAAATCATTTAACAAGAACAGATTGTTTTGAAGGCTTGACACTGATAGCATGTAAGTTACTAGGTCATAAATTGTAAATCAAAAAAGTTGTATAGGCAAAGGACAGGGAAAAAAGTTTTGCCAAGACATTGTCTGACTTAACCAAAATAAAGATCTCTTGAAGGCCTGAGGAAAACTAGAAGGTAGTTAGAAGAAATATAAGTAGACTCAAATATAAAGGTGTAATGAGCAAAAAAGGTCATACAATATTTCTATTTCCATGCGTAACATATGTGCAAAGTGAATGTACCATTACAGTATGGTTGGTGGACATCTGTCCATAAGCTTCCTTGAGATGTGGTGAAATGGATCAAAGAGTGGAATAGGGTGATGTAAGGCTGTACACGCTAAAAAGAGAGAGAGAGAGAGAAAAGAAAAAAGGAAAAAGATTATAAGAAGAAGCAAAGTGTGCATTAGAATTAATATCATCCCAGAAATACTAAAGAAAGTATGGTATCCAAGAGAAAAATGTACCACATAGATACTTGGAAATTAAAAGCTTTAATAAAATAAAAATGTAATAAGTAGTGTAAATAGAAAATAGAAAATTAGTGAGCTAACAGTGGAAGTAAGGACTTTTTCTCAGAACACAGAGCAAGGGTATTTCCCTGACAGAATAAAAGTTAAGACATGAGAAAAGAACAGATCTTCGACATCTTTCTATCAAGAGTGCTCAGAGAATAAATGAAGAGAAGACAAGAGCCAAACAAATAACAGTTTCATAGAACTGAAGACAATTGCACACATAGAGTTGGCAATTTACTGTGAAAACCATACCTATCTGTGCTGGTCAAACTCATTTCAAGTGTGGACTCACGAACAAATCCCTTAAAGAGACTTACCCTGCAAGACAACCCCATGACTTCCTCGGACAATCCACACCTTGTTTGCTGTCCTTAAATGGCTCATCTTTTATGACCTCAGTTGAACAGCTCAATTAGTGTTTCCTAGATAATATAGTTATCACAAATGATAAAAATGCCAATGCAATTCAAATTTGCATGGCTACATTTCCTTGCCTGACATTTCACACAGAGCAGAAAAACAATGGAAAGAAGTAGGATAGATTTGATGCATCAGGCGTGACATCTGGGTGTGGCTATGGACCTGATGGAAACACTCCAGTCAAAGCATTTAATTTTGTGTACCAGAAACAACCTCTGCTCTTGAGATATTGGTAACTTCACCCACATTTCCAGCCTCCTAGGTCTTCTGTAAGGTGATATGACTAATAAAGCCAATGTGATACAAGCAACAGTGATTGTGTCTCTTCAGAGTCTGAACATTTATGACTTGCTAAACTGCGCACTCTCTCAACCTCTCTTCCCACCAGTGATGGCCTCAAAGCCACATGTTGAGGTGGCAGCGTGACGAGATGAAGGATGCCTGGACCATTGGGTGAACAAATGCCTTGGAGTACAGTCTGACCAGCAGAGAAACTTTCTTGTGCAAAGCCTTGAGGTTCTTGATTGCACAAGTTTAGCAATGCCCATTCAGACTTGTCCTTGGTTCTTCTCCTCTGGCGTCTGCCTGTCACTTGCTGCCATTCCCTCTGATATCTGGGACCTTCACACTTCACTCTGGGGGTCGTGTGAGATTCTGATTGGGTTTGTGAGGGGCCAGTGTATCTCTGATGTCTTAGGATCCTCCCACAGATTTTCAGATGGTCTCAATACAGAAATATAAACATTATTTTCAATTTGACCAATATGTGAGCTCTTTCTAAATATTAGCTTTCACCAAAAATCACACCTAATGTAAGAGAGTAGAAAGAAATGGTTAACAAGATCCTCCTTTTCATAAAAGAGGAGAATGGGGGTCAGTGATTTTCATCCTTTGTACCCCCAAAATGAGCCTTACCATTCAGTCATCTGTAAGAATACTTGTATTTTGGGGTTTAACAAAAGTAACAATTTGAATTTGTTAAGGCATCAAGCTGATAGGAGAAACTATGAGAATGACTATGTACCTCTCAAGAGGCACTATAGAGGAATTATGTGTCTCTCTGATTGACCATAGTTAATATACTTTAGAAGACTGTTACACATTGCATCGCTGCTTAAGCAAAAAAGAAAGCTCAGGATACACACACAAACACACATACACACACACATATAAATATATGATATTCGTATATATCATACAGAAACACCTTGCCTTATTGTTCTGCTACTAAAAAATGAGTAGACTTTTGTTTGGGGAACTTCTAACATAGGAAATAAAAATTATTTTATATTACTTTTATGAGAAGATAAAATCTTATCGTTCCTTGTCACTTAGAAACAATTATTATGGGCATAGAGCCATGAACTGACTCTTTCAGGTGATGAAGGCTGAGAGAAAAGGGCTTCTTATTCATATGCAAACCTTTATAATAATGATGCTGACATTTCACTGCATAGGGGATTAGAACTACAAAATATGCCAAAAATAGTATGAATGCCAAAGGAATCAAAGTGAGCAATGTTCCTAATAATTAGGCAATAACAAATACATACCTTATCTATTAATTATTTATAATTAGTTTTTCCATGCATTATTATTAAATACTCTGTCATTCCTCTCCAATGTGCCCTACTAATGTAGCAACACAGACAATTTCATAGGCACGGCAGTAGAAAAGAGAACAGAATGGGCCAGCGTCTACAAAATAAAAATAATTTTATGGACAATAGATGTCTCTGAAGGTTTGGAACGAGCACCTGGAGTGTATTGTTTCACTCGTCATAAACTAAGGTAATGTATAAGATGCTTTAGCATCAGCTGAAGAAATCTTTCATCTCAAGAGCAAGCAGTGAACTCACACTAATGCAGAGTAAGACTCTGCAGCCTGGTTGCAATATGGGAAGACTCCAGCACGTTAGAATGACAGGTGGTGCTCCCGGTGTCTGAAGTGCCAACTGTAGACCGGTCGCCTGCTTGCCAGCTTGTGGTCCATCAGGTAGATACATGTGCCAACACACAGACGTTGAAAATGATCTACACCAAAGACCCTTCAATTCCCTGGGCTGATTTAATAGAGCATCTTTGTTGTAAATGAAGGCATGCATTTGTGAGAGAAAGAATTATTGCAAAATGTTTAACAGGAAGAAAATGGCTTGAAAAACAAAATATTAATCTAACAATATTTAATTTTATGGAATTACTACTTTAGGACATGTGATGAATAATGAATTAGATACCGTTTTTCCAATTCTAACATGAAATATATATATATATATATATATTTGATTATTCAACACCAAAATCAAGAGAAAGACCTTGTACAATCACCCCAGAGAAACTCCCTTACAATATCCCTTAATAGCCACAAGCTTCCCAGAGTTCCAATGCATGGCAACACTGTCCTGTTGTCTATCCCTATAATTTTGTCATTTTAAAAATGATACATAGATGAAATCATACAAATGCAAATCACTGATAGTGGGTTTTCCCCCTCAGTATAATTTCTTTGAGATTCATCCAAGTTAATCTGTGTATTTATGACTTCAAAATTCCTATTTATCCAAAAGTTAACATCTGTTTTCAAGCCCTCATGCAATTACAGCTCAAAGGAACAAGGTCTTGGTTTCATACAATAAGAATGATATACAGAGGATCATATGGATTCAGAGAAATTAGTCCTCATATAGAGATCAAGGATACAGAGAGGAAATGGTCTAGAACAGGGGTGTCAAACTCATTTTCACTGGGGCCACATCAGCCTCTCAGTTGCCTTCAAAAGGCCAAATGTAATTTTAGGACTGTGTAAATGTAACTACTCCTTAACAGTTAGGCGAGAGCTTGGTGCTGCCACTGGGTAGCAACAAGGTGCTGGGCCAGATAAAACAAAGTAGAGGGCCGGATTTGGCTTGCAGGTCTTGTGTTTGCCGCCTGTAGTCTAGAATAATGCAGGGACCTTTAGTCAGGTTAAAGATTTTGGTCTTTGTGCTCAGATGGATGAAGACAGTTTAAGTTGGAGAATGTTACCATCAAGTTTGCATGTTAGGATTGCTGATAGTGTGTGAGCATGGTATGGAGGAAGAGCAGGGAAATCAAGACTGAGGGAGACAAGCTAGGTGGGTTTCATCTTCCCTGACTGTGATGAAGAGCGTCTAGCAGCTTCCTGGTCTTGGTGGAAGACTGTGTGAGTAGTGATGTTTGCCATGGCCACACAATTTTACCATCTGTTAGTCATTTCTGGACTAGGAAAACCATCATCCTCTCTGATTACCATGGTCTCACTTAAGTGCTGGTCACTCAATCAACCTTGATTAACAAGATAAATAAATATGTCAAGATCTCATGTCCTCAAGAATAATATGATTTCTTCAGTTATGCCTTATAACAACTAGGAACAATTTCTATTACAAAACAGCAAAAGCTTAAGTGAATAGAAGAATATGTTAAGATAAATTGAGTGGCTAAACTAAACATGTTACTATTTAACTCAGTTGCTACCTGTTTTTGGTTTATAATTTCCATGTTGAACCCTCTTGAGAATCATCAAAATCAATGGCACTCTTCCCTGGAGAACACTTACACACCCATGGCTTGGTGTATAATTTCAGGTTGGGGTTAGACCCCTTGCTGTCCATTCATAAACACCCGTCAGTGGTCTATGAATACAAGATAAGAATTTCCATATTTATAAGTGGGAGTTTCTAAGGAGATTTTTAGACTAACATGCTCATTAAAAACATTTGTCATTTCTTCACAAGAATTCACTTTTATTATTTATTTTTTTAATTTTATTTTTCAACTACAATGTACATCAAATATTACTTTGTTTTAGTTTCAGGTGTACATTATAGTGGTTAGATAACCATATACTTCACAAAGTGTCCCCACCCATATTTCCAGTACTCATCTGGCACCACACAGAATTATTACAATGTCACTGACTCTATTTCCTATGGTGTACTTAAAACCCCAAATCTTTAGAGGATAGGATTGCCCATTCAGAGAAACTAAACAGACACTTATGAACCCATCCAGACTGTTTTAGTATGCAATACAGAGAGAAAATGGATGATTACAATGACAAAATCCAAGCAACACCTACTAAATAGGAGGACATATTCACCAATGATAAACTTGATAAAGGGTTAATATCCAAAATTTGTAGAGAACTCTTACTAGTCAGCACCAAAATAATCAATTAAAAATGAGCAGAGGACCTGAATACACACTTGTCCAAAAGGACATGCAGATGGTCAATAGACATATGAAAAGATGCTCAACATCATTAATTGTCAGAGAAATGCAAATTAAAACCACAATGAGGTGTCTCCTCACATGTGTCAGAATGGCCATCATCAATAAATCCACAAGTGACGAATGTTGGCAAGGATGTGGAGAAAAGGGAACCCTTGTGCAGTGTTGGGAATGCAGTTAGAAACACAGATTATTGCAGCCACTATGGAAAACAGTACAGAGTTTCCTCAAAAAATTAAAAATGGACCTGCCTTATGACCGAACTATTCCACTTATGGGGATATATTAGAAGAAACACAAAATACTCAAATGAAAGAATATATGCACCCTATGTTTATTGCAGCATTATTTGCAATAGCCTAGCTATGGAAGCAACCCAAGTGCCCATCAATAGACAAGTGAACAAAAGGCTGAGGTACATATATACAATGGAATATTACTCAGCCATAAAAATTGAAATCCTATCTTTTGTGACAGCATGGAAGGACCTAGAGGATATTACACTTAAAGAAATAAGTCAGTCAGGGAAAGACAAATACTATATGATTTCACTCATATGTGGAATCTAAAGAACAAAAACAAACAAAATTGCAACAGACTCATAGACACACAGAGAGAGAACCGGTGGTTGTCAGAGGGGAAAGGGTGTGGGGGATGGTGAAAGATGCAGTGAGGGATGGTGGTTGGGTGGAAAAGGTGTAGGGATTGAAAAGTGCAGATTGGTAGTTGCAGAATAGTCACGGGAATGTAACATACGGCATAGAAAGAAATTATAGTAAATAATATTGTAATAACTATGTATGATGTCAGATGAGTACAAGAGTTATCAGGGTAATCACTTAGTAAGTTATATAATGTCCAATCACTGGGTCACACACATGAAACTAATGTAATATTGTATGTCAACTGTAATGAAAAGATAAAGCATTATTTTAAAAATGAGATAAAAATCCAAGCAGCAAAAATAAGGCAAAAAAGCTGCTTATCCACTTTGGGGCCATGACACAACTGAGAACTCACCAGAGTATGTCCTCATTTGGGAAGATACTTGGCACATGCAATTCTATTTGCACTTCTAAGCTCATTTAAAAAATATTTTCAATATGGAAATTTGTTGATAAATAAAATGTGCTTTAGTTCCTATAGATTTAAATTTTATGATTTTGCACTTCATATCAGTTTTTTTCTAAAATGATGTGTTTGTTGTGAGCTCTATGAAAATAAAGGTATAAAGAGAATTATATTTAACATTAAGCTGATTTTTTTGCTTTAAATGTGACCCAGGAAAGTGGTTTTTAACAGGGGTAGGAGTACAGGAGACAGAAGAATATTGACTCCCAGGGAATCATGATTAATGTCTGGAGATGCTTTTGGTTGTCACAGCTGGGGGCAAGGGGATGCTACAGTCATCTACTGGGTAGAAGCCAGAAATAGTGAAATATTCTACAAAGTACTGGGCAGCCCCCCCAAATAAAAAATTACCTATGGAGAACACCTGATCTAGAATTATTAGCTCTAGCATCACTCTGTAGTCTAATTTATGATTTACATTATCTACATGGTCAGTAATTGTACCATTAATCTTAAGATGCCACAACAAAATACCACAGACTGGGTGCCTATAAGAACAGATATTTATTCTCTCATAGTTCTAGAAGCTAAAAGTCTATTGTCAGGTTCCAGCATGTTTGGTTTCTGGTGAGAGTTCTCTTCCACATGTTTGCCTTTTAGCTGGACCCTCACATAGTGGAGAAAGACAGAAGAAGGAGCTCTCTGGCGTCTCTTCTTATAAGAGCCTACCTTCATGATATCATCTAAACCTAATTACTTCCGAAAGGGCACATCCCCAAATGCCATCACATCAAAGCATAAAGCTTCAACATGAATTTTTGGCAGACACCATTCAGCCCACAAAAATTTAAAACATATTTAAATCTGGGAGGACTTCCGGTCAAGATGGAGGTGTAGGTGGACACACTATGCCTAGTCACACAACCCAAATTAAGGACAACAAAGATTTAGAAACAAGAAAACAACCAGAACTGATAGAAAAATTGAACTGTGTGGAAGTCTGATAACCATTCATCCAAACCAGTAAAAGGGGCAGAGTCTCGGCAGGAAAAAGTGGAGGTTGGTGGACCCAGGCGCGCAGGCAGTGGTTGGCAGACCCAAGGCACACAGGTGGCGGCTAGAGACCCTGGGCACCAGGTGGCAACTGGCAGACCCAGTGAGGCCATGCAAGGTGGCTGGCTGACTAGGCGGTCCCAAAATTGGGCACAGATAATCCAGGCGAAAATGAGGAGTGAGACAGGTTTTGCAACCCAGGGCCCCAGCACCAGGAAATAAAACCTAAAAACACCGATTGAAAACACTTGTTGGGGTTGAGGTGTGAGGAGAGATTCCAAGCCTCACAGGAGATTTCATTGGAGAGACCCACAGGGTCCTGGAACGTACACAAACACACCCACACCGAAATCAGCACCAGAAGGGCCCAATTTGCTTGGGGGAAGCGGTGTAAGGGACTGGAATCTGAGAGAGCTCAGAGCAAGTGCCATTGTTCCCTTCTGGACCCCACCCCCACATACAGCATCAAAACCCAGCAACTGGGCTGCCCCACCCTGGGGAACACCTAAGGCTCTGCCCCTCACTATGTAACAGCTGTGACCAGGCAAACAAACAAACAAACAAACAAACAAAAAACCCAAAACCCAAAATGGCTCAAACGGGAGAACAAATCAAAGCCCCAGAGACAATTCATCTAAGCAACCAGGAGATAGCCAACCTATCAGATGCACAGTTCAAAGCACTGGTGATCAGGAGGCTCACAGAATTGGTTGATTTTGGTTGCAGATTAGATGAACAATGAAGGCTGCAATAAGTGAAATGAAGGAAAATGCACAGGGAACCAATAGTGATGGGAGGAAAACTGGGACTCAGATCAAAGGAGTGGACTAGAAGGAAGAAAGAAACATCCAATCAGAAAAGAAGGAAGAAACAAGAATTTGAAAAAATGAGGAGAGGCTTAGGAACCTCCAGGACATCTTTAAACATTCCAACATCCGAATTATAGGGGTACCAGAAGGGGAAGAGGAAGAACAACAAGTGGAAAACTTATTTGAACAAATAATAAAGGAGAACTTCCCCAATCTGGCAAAGGAAATAGACTTCCAGAAGTCCAGGAAGCTTGGAGAGTCCCAAAGAAGATAGACCCAAGAAGGAACATACCAAGGCACATCATAATTACATTAGCCAGGATTAAAATGAAGGAGAGAATTCTAGAAGCAGCAAGGGATAAAGGCAGAGTCACCTGCAAAGGAGTTCCCATCAGACTGTCAGCTGATTTCTCAAAAGAGACCTTATAGGCAAGAAGGGGCTGGAAAGAAGTATTTCAAGTCATGAAAGTCAAGGACCTCCATCCAAGATTGCTCTATCCAGCAAAGCTTTCATGTAGAATGGCAGGGAAGATAAAGCACTTCTCAGATAAGGTCAAGTTAAAGAAGTTCATCATCACCAAGCCCTTATTATATGAAATGTTAAAGGGATTTATCTAAGAAAAAGAAGATAAAAAATAGGACAGTAAAAAGACAGGAAACTCACAGATATTTACAACCATACCTAAAACAAAAGCAAACTAAGCAAACAGCTAGAAAAGGAGCAGAAACACAGAAATGGAGATCACATGGAGGTTAGCAACAGGGGAGTGGGAGGAGGAGAGAGGGGGAAAAAGTATGGAGAATAAGTAGTACAGATGGTGGTTAGTAGAAAATAGACAGGGGGAGGGCAACAATGATGTGGAAAATATAGAAGCTAAAGAACTTATGACACATGGACATGAACTAAAGAGGGGGAATGTGAGTGGGAGGGGGTGTAGGGTGGAGGGGAATGATGGGGGAGAAATGGGACAACTGTAATAGCATAATCAATAAAATATATTTAAAAATGGAGTGTGAGACAGACTGTTAGGGTACAAAAATATTTAATTCTGTAGCAACATGATAAATTCAAGAAAATCTGTAATTTAATAATAGGTTGAAAATAATGACTAAATTGAAAATAATGAATACCTACTAAAGTTGTGCACTTTAGTTCAAGCATAAATATGACAGACACATAAACCCTCATAAGACCAGGTTATATTTTTAGACCTTGATATACTTGATTACTTAAGACAACAGAAAAGTTGATTCATCTGTGAAGAATATCCTAAAAGTTTGTTAAAATGAAGATCCTGAAAAGTAAATGTTGTTTATCAATCCCAAATTTTCTGTATAATTTAAGAGGTTTTAAAACAAATCATAAACTTGAGCTTCTCTATACACATAAATATTGCCGTTGTCAACTTCTGGCTGCCAGGCTGTGGACTTACAGAAGAGGAGCCTTCTTTCAGGAATCCAGCTAATGCTTCAAAAAGTTTCCTATAAATAACTTGGAATAAGACTGATATTCTTTTCCTGCCACATATGTATTACGTTTAAGTTTCCTATACCACTAACTTTAAAGTTTTATAAGCCATCGAACAGGTAAATTGAAAAGGGAAAGAGAACTTTTCCAGAAGGTGATAAAATCATAATTGCATTAGGGAACATAAGAATTTTCAAGATGTTTCTTAAAAATTTCTTCTCTGAACAACTTTCTGTCTTAGTTTATAACTTTTTAATTTGAGCTAGCTCAGTTAAAACAGAAATGGGATACATGGGATGACACATTCTCTTATTACACAAAATGGTGTGTATCTGCTTCAATGGGAAGCTAATTGCTTCAACCTTGCTTGCATAACCTCCTAAAAAATATTAACCCCATTTTACATTTTCAAAACCTCCCTTTAACTTTTCTCCTGCTACTGTCTTACTTGCTTTCAACTAATCCGCATGAGAGAGTTGTCTACATCTCCTGTGTCTATTTCTGTGTTTATACTCCACCCTCAAGTCACTACCACTTGGATTCTGCCCCTTTTCCCAATGGAGTCATTCTAATCAAAACCACTGTTGTGTCACACTACACCCCATGGACACTTTCCCTTTTTCAGACTCAGCTACTTTTTCATTTCTTGCCACTCTTCAGTAAACCCTCTGTCACCAGCCTTCCCTGGTCTCTCAGTTACTTCCCCCACCTCTTCTCTCCTTTGCTTCTATCTTTCCAATAAATGTTGAAATTCCAAAAGCTTTGAAATTCTAAAGGCCCTTCAGTCCTACACACTCTGTATAATCTCAGGAAACTCTCTTGCTTTCGTTACCATCAGAACATGAGATTTCTCAAACACCTACCATCATGCCAATATTTTGAGCAGCAGACACACATTGACTACTGTCCATGTCTATTCAAACTCAAACTCAAACTGTGTATGCTCATCTCATCATTTCTCCTCATCACTGCCACGACTATTCTCCTACCTACCATGAACTCTGATTTTCCTCCTACCTGGCAGTAAATGTCACCAGTTTTCATTTGGCTAGGACAGAGACCAAGACACACTTTTCATCATTGGACTCTCAGGTTCTGCCATATTGCAGAACATGGGAAGAGATGTCCAAGTGGATGTGATGGCAGTGGCACCCGAGTTTCTCAGTGCACAACCTGCACAGCTATGTGGGTGTGTTGGCATCCTCCCTCTCCACCATTGCCAAAGTTCAATCAATCATCAGATACATTTAGTTCTACTTCTGGAATATTTCTTGCATCTGTCCATTTTTCCAATCCAGTTCCTGGCAAATCCTATAATCAGGTTTTTCCTGGACTATGGATCCAGCTCTACCTCTTATGTCCTGCCTCCAGTTCTGCCTCTCCAGTCTCTGTAGCAAAGAGACATTTATAGACATGGTTACAGTTCTTAAACTTTTAATGGCCTCCCATCACTTGGCAGATTATGTACAAACTACCTAGCTCTCTCAAGTCCACCCACTCAGATCCCTCTTCCCTCATTGTCAGTCTTCTTCCTCTCCAGGGTTTGGACTTGCTGACTTCCTTGATTTGTCCCAAAGGGACCATATTCTTTTTCAGCTTTGCCTTTGCTGTATCCCCCTGCTGGAAGAGTTGTCCCTTCTCACATCACTTATGGTTCGGGTCTCAGCTTAAATATCTATTTACTGGAAGATGGGCCCTGCCTGTCTCTGGTCTCCAGACCAGGCTGAGTAAGCCTGTTCACATTCCTGTGCTTCCCCCATTGTGACATGATTGAGCTGTCCAGTGGTCCCAAGTTTCATTGTCTCTCTCCCAGGAAGACAGATGCCTCATTCAACTTGCATATCTCCAGTATCTAATGCAACCCTTGACATGTACTTAACATTAACAAATCGTGCTGTTGATTAAGTATGTTTTCTTGTTTCCTTAGAATCTCAAATATGTGTGAAAATGCAGAAATAAAAACTCTCAAGATTTTAGGATGTTGTAATTTCCAAGATATTATTTAGATGGTTTAAAAT
Source organism: Anoura caudifer (assembly GCA_004027475.1). Taxonomy (NCBI): domain Eukaryota; kingdom Metazoa; phylum Chordata; class Mammalia; order Chiroptera; family Phyllostomidae; genus Anoura; species Anoura caudifer. The sequence goes on from PVKU01001156.1 coordinate 280,710, forward strand.
GTTTTCTTCCTATGAAAAATGACTTGTAGAAAAATAATTTAAAAAATTAAAAATAGCTTGTTTTAAAAAATTAACATTTACATCCTGCAAACTCAAGTCTGCAGTAACGTAAATGTTTTTGCTCATGCAGAGACTTGTGTGACAGCTTTTCAGAGGAAGATAAAGTGGTGTCTTTTTTTCATTTTAAAATGTGCTTCCCCCTGAAATCTGTGAGCTTAACTTTCCCCCAGGAAAGAAAATCTAGATTAATAAGTGAAAAGACTCATCATTTACAAATGCTGTGAATTTTAACATGTTTTCGCTTTAGACTGCAGACACCTGACATTACAGTGACACACATGGCATATTACCTCAGGGCTGTTTTGTTTTGTTTTTCCTGTCCAGGGGGAAACGGCTCATATTCTCTGACACCTACTCACTCTTATTTCCTTCATAAACTATGCTCAGAATCTATAAACAAACAAATATAAAATTGTATCCTTGCTGAATATTGGATTTTAAAGAGAAGATAATGCACGTGTCTTAAAATGTAATAAAACATTCCTCAAATGAGAATGATTTTTTTGAATTTAAAATCCTTTAGTAATTATTTTGAGCTTCAGATTTGTGAATGAAGACTGAAGCCCATCATATGTTATCTAAAACAAGTATGTGTGTATACACACACACATCCACACACGTATATATATGTGTGTGTGTAATATATATATATTTGGATGCTTTATTTGGGTACATTATTTTATCTCATGAATTTTAATGAAGGCCTTACTACACTCCCAGGCTAAGTGGAAGCTTTTAGCTCTCAATCCTCCTGGCTGCACCATTGTGCTGAGAAGACCAGCTAGTACGCAGGCACCCAGCTCTGTGTTCAGGGCAGTAGGTACCCAAGGGCACAAGGGCCCTGGCCTTTCCCTCTTCTAAATACAATCTAGCCACTTGGATAGACAAGAAAGACCTGTATGAATCACTGCAAACAGTAGAAACTAAAAAAAAAAAAAAATAGGATGCAACCTGGAACTTGGTTGCACTGAGGTAACTGTGAATGCTCTAGAAATTCATAAAATGGGGGATATTTGGGCCTGGGATGACAAGAAAAGGCTCTTTTAAAGGAGGAGTATCTTCAGTCTTTAATGTTTGCCTTGGCTCACCAGGCACAGTGGGAGTACATTTTCAGACAACCGGTTTGGGGTGTGGTAGTGACTACAGTGAAGGTACGGCAGTGGTCCCAACCTCAGCTTGGAGCTGGGACATGGAATCACTGGGAGGAGCCAGCAATGAGATACAACTGGAAAATAAAGATGCACGAGGGCACTGTCTAACAGGTTACTCAGAATAACTTGTGTATATTTCTACTGGGAAACCTTGACAGTATTTTAAAATAGGCAACTTTCTGTAAAAGTTCTTTAAAATTGGTAAGAAGTAGAAGTATTCAAATCTTTATTATGAAGTCACTTTCCAGAGTGGATTCTGGAACACAAAATAAACCATGTGTTTTTTTTTTATAAAAGAATAGAAGTAATGATTTTTCAAAATATTCAAACATTAATGGATCTAATAAAATTAAAATTAATTTAATTAAAACTTACAAAGGAGTAGCAGTATTGAGGTTAATTCTGGGAATAGCATCAGCCTCCCATTCACAGGCCTGGATGCTGATGATTTCTGAGTCTTGTATTATTTTCTTATTGACCCTTAATTGGGTTTTGAGCCAATGCTATTGAGACAGTGTGCAGCCAAGAGGGGGGCCCCAAATAGGGATTTGGAATGGGGTCCAGAGCTCAAGGTGTCCAGGAAATATTAGGATGTCCTCACCCCTTCCCCCCTCAAGTGTCAGTTGGGGGAAGGGACAAATGGAGCAGGGCCATTGAGAGCTGTTTTGCATAGCAACAGCTTTGCAGCTCACCTCTGGCACGGTCATTTAACATATCTATAACCTTTAACTGGTTTCATAGATATGTTGAATAGCTATGGCCATGCTTTGAGCCAGGGAGAAGGGAGTGACTTCCATCCAAGATGTAACTGGGAGGCAACGCCACCTGTTTACAGCACCTGCATGAGAGCTTGGAGATGATTGGCTCCACACCTGGGGCCACGCCTACCCAGATTCAGGTTGGCAGCCCAGTAAAGCTGGAAGGATATGGGAGTGCTGGCAGGTGTAGCCAATTGTGGGAGTTGTCGGAAATGGGGCTGCAGAGGAAGATTGGCGTGGGGATTTAAACCCAGACACGGCAGCCATTGAAGGGGAGCTTCACGGCTTTGGCAGAGTGGAGACACTGTCACAGCTTTGCCAGAGAAAGCCAAGTGGTTTCGCCAGAGTGCAGACCTCTGCAACTTTGGTAGAAGAGGGCCACGTGGCTTTGGGTGCTCCCTTTGGCTGCGTGGCCTGAGAAGCAGGAGAGACTTTGCCTGGAAGAAGGGTGAAAGAACTCTTGCCAGTAAGCCATAAGAAGGTGCCACATGGCTTTGGATTAATCAGAGATCCTGCCTGGATGGCAACACAGCTGACGGTGTCAGGAGACTGGATCCCGGACATTTGCTTCTTTTCCTGAGTTACGGTACCCTGAATTAGGGGCAGGGGGAGAAGGAAGCATTGTGGGCATCTGTGGGTATCCAAAAGGACTTTGATATCTTAATGAAGACATTAGGTCACTACTTTAAGTCTGTATAACATTAAATAAACATTTCCTTTCCTTTTCATAAATCTCTGGCATTAAGAGACATCTTTCCTAAGGCCATGGACATAACAAATCTGGTGGGGGTGGGTGTCCTTTTGGTAATTGTATATCATCCCCACCTTGGGCTTGTGGCCTCTGTGTTCTGTAACAGTAATACCAAAATTTTAAAAGAAGTTCAATATTTCAATAGGGTCACAAATGGGTCACTATTGATGGAATAATGAGTTTAAGCAACTGTATGAAATATACGTGAGAGGTGGTAGTTTATTACGTATGGGGTTTTGACAACATTGCCCTTGCTCTTTCCTACACAGGAGGCCATGGGTAACCTTTGCAGTGGCAACACCTGGTTACAGGATAGAGTCATTTTGGAAAAATCAGAGCCTTGTGTGCTATTTTCATATCCTCCAAGGTATTGGAACAAACCTGACACAAAACACAAAAGTCAAGAGAAATCATGTAATGAGATAGGATACAAGGCTCAGCCCCAAATCATTTAGAGAAATTTAACTGGCTGGTTGCAAAGTTGAAAAAAGTTAGTGTTCACCACCGTATTCTGCATAGATAGATATTATTAATATCTGCATGGGGAAGGGACGTGGACCCTGGCTCGTGGGGTCCACCGCACGAGAAATTCACATGGACTACCGAGTCCTGTGGAGGAGAAGGGACAGCATGGCTTTTCTCTCAAGAGGAGAAAAAGCCGTGACCCTTGCAGTGACTGGCCTTTATTTCTTTTCTGGGCACATTACATGATGGTCCTCATTTACTACGCACAGGCTTACTTTAGGTGGTTACCTCTTACAGAAAACAAAGGAGCCAATGCCACTAATCACATCAGAGAAGAAGGATATTTACAAATGCAAAGGGAAAAGTGGTTGAACTCGTTACACTCCATAGTGGGGAGTTTTAGCATGGATTTTAGGAAGTTACAGTAAGCACTTGCTGTCTCAATTCAGGGTGAGGGAGTTTTAGCAAGAGCAAGTCACAAAGCAGCCTAGGTATAATGCAGGCCTGATTCCCCACAGGAGAACCTATCTGTGGGCGTGGTCCTATGTGCTGACTCACCCCCCACTGGTTTTCCACGTGGGTGCTGGGCTACATTTCCACGTCTCGAGAAGCCGTTCCCTACAGGAAAGAAAGAAAACTATTTAAAGCCAATGATTCCTATAATTTAGATATATTATATAAATAAATTTAGACATATAATTTAGATATAATTATAATATGTAATTTAAATACAATTTAGATATATTTGTAACTTCCAATTTTTATGAAATCATCATTAACCATTCTATCTAGTCTCATTTTTCTACTGTAAGAAATCTACACAGGGTGGTGCAATTGTATGGAAAATAATGTAATAATAAGTAATAATACAAAAATAAACTGTGTTTTACATACTCAGAACTGTAAAGCTACTTTTGCCCCATGCTGTACATTAGTATCTATTTCTTAAAACAAATTTATCTACTCACCACCAAACAAAGTCAGCATTTCCATTCTTAGAAATCATACATACACATACACACACATATAAGAATATAAAGATTTTTTGGTGTTCTTTATGTCTAGAAAAACATTTTTGGCATATTAGCTTGTATTTATTTTGTTTAATGTAATCAATTGTTGAAGTGGCCTGTAGTCATTATAGAGCATTCATGTTCCATAGCTATAATTCTCTAGCTTTATAAATGTTACATAAATTTAATTTTAATGCAAATTTTATTTCTATAGTTTTTAAAATATCATGTGACTATATTTTTGTCACCTCCAAATTTATTACTCAAATTTTTGTTTTCTCAGTATCTAAGACATTTGATTTTTTTCTAACTGAGAAATTTTCATTGTTAAGTTAGTTTTGTTTTCAGGAGTTTCTAATGTTTGCAGAGCTCTTTTAGCCTTAGCTATGCAGAATGCAGTCAAGTCGCACAAACCCAGGACTTCATGGGTGTTGCTCCTCTACCAACACTCCAATCTAGATGGTGAGCCCTGCCTTACCTGTCTCTAGTGAGTGTCTCTAGTGTTTTTCCTTGAAGTTTAATCATTTAACTTGAATATCTGCTGATATTTAGCATTTTGAATCAAAGTGCATGGCATATGATATTATCAATTGATCTGCTGATTTAGTATTTAATGGTTTCTGGAGAAAATTTTAGTGTATTTTAAGAATATCTGTTTAATTTGTTTAAATGCATAATTTAAGAACAACAGTCACTTCATGTTTTTTATATCTAGTCACACTTTCTCATTTCATTTGTGGTCTCCATGTATATTCTATTATATCTCAAAACTTAATGTTAGCAATTTCATATTTAATGGAACTACTCTATTCCTTGATCTGTCTAATTCATAATTATGACCTATAATCATGATGTTTGAAATCTAATTCTACTTCTCTGATTGCAAGTCTCCCTTTGCATTTCATTTTCCTGTTATCTTATGTCTAAGCTCCTTTTATTATGAATATTCTTATGAGTTTTGTATTATGAAACAATTATGAACATTTTTCTTTTGTTTTCTTCCGATTGGCCCTACTGTCCCCTGTGAGGCCTGAATGCCTGCGTCCTACGTGTTACATATTCAGCATTCTGTCTTGTTTGTGATGATCCAATCTGGGAATTCTATTGGTTCTTTCAAGGTCATATGCTTACGTCCTGGCTCTCTTCCCATCCTACAGGGTAGCAGTTTATATTCCCTCTAGAAACACAGTGCACTTGTATGCAGCCTGCAGGGACGACTGGGTGCTGTAGATGAAAGATTCCCAGTGCAAGGGTCTCCTCTTTTCTTAGATTATTTATTTGTCCTCATCGTCTCTGAGTTTGTTAAATGTCCTAGATCAGGTTCATTGCCATTTATTGTGCCAAGTTTGCAAGTGAATGTGTGTGGGTTCCCAATGGATAATATTCTAATAATTTAGATCCTATCTCAATTCACATGGAGTTGTGGAGTCTCAAGTCAGAGGAGAGCATTCTTCTTGTTCGCTTTCTTTAATTTTACTCTTTTCCCCCCAGTCAGAAGAAAAAAGGTTCACTGTGGACCTTCAGTATGATTATTTTCAAGTCTAGCAGATTAGGGAGCACTGCTAGGATTCAATCAACTCCATAGGATTCAATGTACAGCTCTGTGACCTGAATGCAGCTGAGGTTAGGGAACAGGCTAGGTTGCATTATCCACTCCCCCAAGATACCTTTTTCCCTTCCTTGAGGTTTTGTCCCTTCCCTGGTTCAACTGCTGTAGGTGATATACTTTTTCCTCATTAACCTTATCTTAGTTCAGGGACATCCTTCATAAATAGCTCAATGTAGACAAGGAACCATAAAACCTGTCTTAAGGATTAATAATACATACTCTGAAATAAGGGAAGGCTCAGTAAAAGCAAATGGGTCTGTAGAGATAGATTTATGCTTTCAGAATATCTTCTTTTATACAATCATATGAAAGCTTTCTTCAATGAGCTTTCATACTTCAATATTCCCAATATACTCTAAGATGAAAATTGCTGGTTCAGTAGCTAAGGTGCACAGTCTCATCTAGGTACTATAAACTTAGAGTGTCTTACATGATGATATATGTTATTAACTGGAAGCTAAAAAGAATGGAAACTTGCCAAGATAAGCAGCCTGACAGGATTTTTGCCACAGTTCAGTAGTTAGCAGAAATGCTATTTTTCTGACTTGCTTGCCATTATGCACATATGAAAATGATGTAGAATCTGAACAAGTGATCCCACAGCACATATTTTAATATGCAAGGGCATAAATCATGAACTACAAGGCACAGGTTATATTCATGGATCAACTTATCAGTATTGTCCGTTGATGACCATTAACAGCGATGGCAGGCGGGTAAGTTACTTGGGACACTGATAGGAATAAGCTTTGCAGCATAAATATATGGTGGCTAAGACATGGAAACAATCTGAGTTTCCTTCAATGGATTGGATAAAGAAGACGTGGTACATATACACAATGGAATACTATTCAGCCATAAGAAAAGAGGAAATACTGCCATTTGTGACAACATGGATGGATTTTGAGAATATCATGCTAAGCAAAATAAGTCAGAAGTAAAAAGTCAAGAACCATATGATTTCAATCATCTGGGAGCTATAAAACAAAGTAACAAACAAACAAACAAACATGGCAAACCAAAAAAACCCTCAGACACAAGCAGTGTGGCAGTCACCAAAAGGAAAGGGGATGGAGGAGATGAAGAGTGTGAAGGGGGTAAATGGCATGGTGACAGAAGTCAAGTGACTTTGGGTGGGTGGTAAGCACACAATGCAATGCACAGATGATATAGAATTGTACACTTGAAACTTATATAATCTTATTAACCAATATCATCTCAATAAATTTAATGAAATAAAAAAATAAACACACTCACACTTTGGTCAGTGGGCTGACTTCTGGAAGGCAACAGATGCAGGCTGCCCCTTGGCTTACCACCCAACCTAGACATGGTTTCCAAGGAAACTTTGAATGGGAACACTGAAGACTTTGTTCCACGAGAGGCAAAATAATTACATAAAATGAAGTTCTACGTTCAGGACAATGTTTCTAAAATGTTGAATGTTCAGGGTGTCCAACCTTTTGGTGTCTCTGGGCCACAGTGGAAGAAGAAGAGTTGTCTTGGGCCACACACTAAATAAACTGTTACACGTCATCATGCACAAACCCCCACCCCCACCATGTTTTAAGTAAATTTACAATTTTGTGTTGGGCGGCATGCATTGCCATCCTGGGCTGCGTGTGGCCTGTAGGCTGTGGGTTGGACCCCTGTTAGAGACTCGGGGATCTCCAGTCTCTTCCTCAGCTAATTAATTCAGAGGTGGCAGGTATAAACTATTGCTCTCACTGTTTCCAGTTTTTCATGGAAATTACTGTGCATAGTACTTCATCAATGGATTCTATGGTTTGATCTGGTTTGTTCACACAATGTTTACTGTTCACCATTGCAGTGGTTGGGCATTTCTAACAATTAACCTTGAAGACACTCAGAAACCTGAGTGGAGTCTTAAAATAAGAACTCACATAATATGTGACAACACAAATAAAAGTTTCTACTTCTTCTTTCATTAGACTTAGGTCATTAAGTTTAAATATAGTAACAATGTACAATTTAGAGTGTGGGCTCTGGACAGAGATGTACTGAGTTCAAATCCCAGCTCTGCTTATTAACAACACCCTCAGCCAGCTTGCCCGTCTGCTCTTAGCTCCTTCCTCTGTGGTACAGAGCAATAATCACATATACTGCATAGGCTTGTTCAGAGCATGATTCAACGTGACAGTCTCTATGTCTGGTTCATAAAAAGCATTCGAATATATCAGATTTTTTTCTATTTGCCAGGACCCAGTCTAGGCAACATAAATACATTAATAAACAAGAGAGATAGAGTCTTTGCCTCCATGAAATTTAATTCTAGTGCATGAAGAAAAGTGTAAATAACTTTAAAAAGTAAACAAAACACTTATGATTGCAAAGAAGGAAGCAAAACATAATATGAGAAAAAAAAAACCATCCTGGAAACCTAAATGTGGGAGAGAGGCTCTGAGGGCCCTACCCCAGATGGTATTATTTGGGAAGGCCTCTCTTCAAAGGCAGCATGAGCCTGAGTACTGAACGGCATGTCAGGGTCAGCCCGGTAAGCTGCAGGGGAAGAGAATCCAGGCAGAGGAACTCCAGGGCTGCACACCGCGCTGCGGCATGCCGTGCGGAGATGCCCATGCACGTGGAACATGGCAACATCGGTGCAGAGCGAAATGAACAAAGATGAGAATGTCAGACAGTGGCCAGTTGATACCTATCCATAATCCATGGCAAAGAGTTCACAGTTCATCGTATGTATGATCAGTAGCCCTGAGAGGTTTCTAAGCTGGAGAATTATATGACTTGATTAACATTTCAAAAGGTCATTCTGGATACTGCATGGAGGAGACACTGCTGGGGCGGCAAGAGTGGAAGCAGGGATCACTTCCAGTCAGGGTCTGGGCGAGAGATATGACCTAGAGATGGAAGTGAGGACGCAGATAGATGGCCAGTTCAGCTAATAGTTGAAGGGACACACCGAGGGATTAGAAGTGGGTTGGTTAAGAGAGCTGGACCAAGTTTGGGGTCTGAGCAACTCAGTGGATTTTAACAGGAAAAGCAGAAGAATAAGTTGGAAAATGGCTTCTCAAGTTACATATGGAGCATATTGAATGCAATGCACTTATCTGACTTCGAAGGAGAGTTGAGATATCTGATATGCAGTTGTTTGTAAAAGACTAGAAAGGTTAAGGTTTCAGAGACAGTCAGGACCGCAGTCTCAGATTTGTGAGTCACTGCCTCTGATGGACTCACACCATGGCACTGAGAAAGCGGACTGACAGAGACTGGAAGAGAGACTAGAGGACAGAGGCCTCAGGCAGGTTGCAAGAGAGGAAAAAAGCCAGCAAGGGAGATTGGGAAGAAAGGGAGGAGGAGGTGAACGCAAACCAAAACCAGTGGGGTGCTATGTAGCAGAATGCAAGGGAGGGAGGACATTATTTCAAGAAAGAGACCTGCTGAGTCAAAAGTGAATGAAATGAGGACGGAGAAGTAACCATTGGATGCGACAATATGAAGGTCATTTGAAAGGATGACAGGGGCGGTCTTTTTGAAGAAAGCCTGTGCCTCTGGTGCTCTTAAAAGTGAAAATGCTATTTTATAAAAAACGAATCACATTAAACATACCACGTCTAAATTGGAGTCCTTCATTTTATCTGCATCACATCATTAATTGCTACAAATGTCACAAACATTTCTGGATTTACTCTCATCTAAATGGACCAGAATTGTGCATGTGTACTAGCCTCCAAGTGGTGTCATTTCTACCATTTACCATCAATGATATTCTCTAAATAAAAATAAGGTCAAAATTTTGTTTAAATTTTCATAAATTCAATTTTGTTAGATTTTTTTAATAAAAATTTATTTATTTATTTTTAGACAGAAGGTGAGGAGGGAGGGAGAAAGAAAGGGAGAGAAACATCAGTGGTTGCCTCTCGTGCATCCTGTACTGGGGACCTGGCCTGCAACCCTGGCATGTACCTGACTGGGAATTGAACCAGCGACCCTTTGGTTCATAGACTGGTGCTCAATCTACTGAGCCACACCAGCCAGAGCATAGATTTTTTAAAATAGCTTTATTTTATCCTTACCCTCATCCATACTCCCTTTCACACATATCCATGCACTTGACCCACTTTTCAGTTATAATTTTAATTCATATATTAAAATATGTTTGTCCTCATTGGTATTGAATTGCATTTATACCATTAATTATATTTCTCAGTGTGGAATACACTCTCATCCATCAGTCCACATACAGCTTTATTTTTGTACCTTTCTGCACCTTAATTTTATTATCCTTTCCACATGGAGAGCAGCTGGAATATAGTTAATTCTAATCTACTTTTCATGTGCTATATACTTGCATGTAAACAAATAGTGTTCATATAGTAAATAAATGTTAACCTAAAATCTCTTCATAAAAGAAACTAAATGTGGTTCTAAATTTATTAATTTACAACATTCTCTAGACTGAATTTTGTCCTCCATCAAAATTTGTATTTTGAAACCTTAACACCTAATGTGACCAATGGCTTTTAGAAGGTAAAGTTAAATGAAGCCATAACGGTAGGGTCCTAACCCAGTAGTAGGATGATGGCCTCATAAAAAGAGGAGAGAGAGAGCTTTCCTCTATCCCCCTGTTCACCCACTGAGAACAAGCCACGTGAGCAAGGTGGCGGCCAGCTGAAAGCCGGAAAGAGCTCGTACCAGAACCTGACTGCGCCGGCAGACTTATCTTGGACTTCCAGCCTCTGGAACTGCGAGAAAATAAATTTTTATTGTTTAAGCCACCCATCCTATGATATTTTGCTGTGGTACCCTAGTCTGACTAAGATACTATATGTATAAAATATATATACAACCGCAATTAGTGCTGTTTTGTTTTATAAATTTCATATGAATGAATAATCCCATACATAAAGTATTACATTTTCATTCCAAATTTGCTTTTGAGATAAATCTATATGATATGTAGACAACATGTACTACTTTGGACTATTCATAATACCTCAAGATATTTATATACCAGGAATTACTCTTCTGTTCATGTATTGATCACAATCTAGACTTTTCCAGTTTTCGTTATTATAAACAGTGATGAAATTAGCATTCTTTAGATGTCGTCTTGAACTTGAGTGAGATTACCACGGGGACAATAACTGGACATTCAGATTTGACAGGACCAACATGGTTTATGTCTTCTGTAGAGCAGAAATTATTTTCTAGCATTCCCTTTTCTTCCCTTATACACAATAAATTATCCACTCAGAGCTCTATTTGGGTATATTCCTTGGTTACAGAAACAATGGATTTTGCATTAAACAAAACCCAAGCTTTTAAATGTTTGAATTTTTCTTCAAAATTGCTATATTAGTTCAGGTTCCCACTAAAACTTTTTTTTCATGTTTTCTTGACAATAAACTTTGTATCTAACTTTACTAAACTTTCACGACCAGGAGATATGAAGTGTTACTTCAATTTTCAATATACTTTCCTCTCATTATTAATAGGCATATGAAGAGATGTTCAAACTTATTGGCTATTCTGATTTCTTAATTATGATTTGCCTATTTAGATTGATTGCCAGTGTATCCACTTGGTCATGTTTCTTTACCCATGTCTATTTTAGAAGTTACTGGGACATTTTAATGTATGTCATTGGTCAATCATATAAGAAACAAATACAAATTTGTGGTTGATCACTTGCTTCTTGTTTCTGTTATTTTTTCAGTTACAATATATTGAATCTGTATAGATTTTCATTGTAGGTACTTTTACTCAATCATTATGAAAAAAGAAACATCGTAAGGAATAAGGAACAATGGCGCACATTGTCACCATCTGCAGGGGATATTCAAATGTGCATGTAAAACTCAGAGGAATCAACAAAAGGTTAATGATAAAATGTGAGCACAAAGAGACTGCAAAGATTAAAAAAACACATCTAAGGCAATGCATAAAATGTAATTAGAAAATGCAAGAAGATATCGTTTGCATAAACATTAAGTTATCATATAGCCAGAAATTACCCTAGGTATATCGAATCCTTAGAGAGTAAGTTGCAAGTCAGTGACTGAAATACAAGAGTGAATAAACACAGACAAACCTTGGTATGATATCCATCCTTCCCACACCAAACAAACAAACAAATAAAGAATGAATGTGACTCCAATAGAAACCTATAAGATTTCAGAGGGAATTGGACAGTTTTCAAAATTTACGATAGAACAAATCTCTCTAGATTTATAACCAATTCTGAAAAAGAAATCGAGGGGACTTATTCTCCAATACAGAAGACAACACTGCAGAAGCCCAAGTCCGGCATTCTCAAACGTACAGATCAGTAGAGCAGTTTGAAAGGATGGAAGAAGTTTAGACTGCCAATCGGAGTTGTCTGGAGCCGGGACACCGTGAAGCACCTTTGCCAGGCTGGGAAAGCTTGCTCACCATATAAAGACAACAAAATTTAATTGGTATCCCAGTCCAGCGCTGTTAGAAAAACCTCCAGATAGAAATGTCAAGTGAATAAAAAGGGCAAAACTATGGCACACATCTGAAAAAATATAGAATAATCTTTTAAAGAAATCTTTCCTACCTTAAAGTCAGAAACAAGTTGTAAAACTTTTGAACATAGAGAAATTGGCTGAAAATGTTATTTATCTTGTCACTTCACTGAGAATAAGGCTTTGGAGGTATCTCATTTCCCATCAGATTAAGTTAGAAAATTAAGCCTATTTCTACTGAATGAACTAATGTTCCAGACTTGACCCTGATCTCAGAAGGAATGAGCTCGCTGTGGCCATGAAACTCAGCCCAGAAGCATCATTTCCACACCAAGCCAGCTAATCTCTTTATTCCCTGAACCATATGCTCCTTTCTTAGCTGAAATAACTTGTGAATGGTTGTCAAAGACTAAGATGTGCTAAATTTGTGTATTTTTTTTTATTTTCTCTTAGCTCAAATTAGGAACATATGTTCATCACTTTTGCATATGGATTGTTCCGCATGAAGTTTTTCCTCATTTCACTTGGAGCAGATCATTCAGTTACCATTTCAAAATTGACCTGCCAAAAAATAAGACATGCACAACTTATTTTATTAATTGTGTTTCTTTGCAAACTAGCAAATAAGCTCAATTAACTGAGAAGTGTCTGCTGTCTCAGTCCATCATTAGTGCTGCCTTCAGGTAGGAGATGCTGACGGCATCATTAAGCTGCGGGAGCCACATGAAGGGAGTTCAAGGCCCAGGGGTCATGTTTGAAGTAGGGGCTGGTGAGGGGATCATGGACTTTTCATCTTTCAGAGTTTTGTCCTTAATGGGGCCATGATTGCTGGTAGAATAGTTAACATCTGAAGACTGCTCCCAGTGTGGACCTTGGAGGTCTGGAGGAGCCGACACAATCTCGGAATGGAACATAGTGTGGAAACAGGTGCTTCTCTTCAGGGCTTGTTACTCATAAGCAATGAAAGTTATTAGAAGCTCTGATGTCATTTAGGGGCATTTAGAAAGGCAGATGGACAGCTTACGCTCTAAAATTGATGCTATGGGTGGAGTGGTCTTTACAAAGCTGGGACTCAGATGACAAAGGAGTTAGACAGTAGCTGCTACTGTCCAGGGGCTGAGAAGAAAAGAAAAAATGTAAGTCAAAGTTATCTAGAACGAACCAAGCACTTGCGTGCTCAGTTTCTCTGTCTCTGTCTCTGTCTCTGTCTTTCTCTTTCTCCCTTTTTCTCTCTCTTCCTCCCTCCCTCCCCTCTCTCTATCTCTCATTTCAGTAGAACTCACAGAAACCCTGAAACCCTTTGGAGTAGTATTTTTATAACTTAATTTAACACCATGTGCCTCACCATGAATATTTGCTCTCGTTATTTCTGCCCTGGGTTATGCGTTTAATGAAGGAATATTTTCCACATGTTAAGGCATAATGGGGCTGCCATCCTCCTGATGTACAAATCAAGTATCTGCCTATGTAGACCTCCATCATATGGCTATGGATGTGCTTAAAGGAAGAGGTCCTACAGAAGGGTGTGGCCTGGGCCGTGCTGTCCAGACACAACCGAGGGAATTATTCACTCCCGTGAGTGAATAATACCTACCAAGCACCTACCGTGTGAAGGGAATCATGCTGGGAGCTGGTGACCCAACAGAATGAGCATTCTTACTGCCTTCAGGAAGTTTCCATTCCTGTTTCTGGCTATTTCAGCACAACCAGTTCTCCCATGGGTCCCCTTTGATGATCACATCCAATTCAGCAGCCTCCAGTATTTTCAGGATGTGTTGGCCGTCCATCTCAGACACTGGGATGAAAGGGGACCTTGAGAAATTCTTTGATTTCATAGAACCAAATCTCTATGGAATGCTCATATACTGTTTAAATTAGCTTTTCTCCTCTTTGGAATTAGTAGAGCACTATTCATAAATTTCCTGATAGTTCAGGGATATTTGAAACATACTAAGGACATGGAATATGAATTCTCCTCCATTGTCCTGAGTAAAAAAATACTGATTAAAAATAAGTGTAATTGCTATGCACTTGAAAGAAATACAAAATAATATTGGATGTAACCTTTAATTGAAAAAAAAAAAGCTGGAAAAAACATTATGCTAAGTAAGGATCCTCCACCAAAAAAAAATTAAGGGTAACTGAAAGTCACATACAAGGCATCTTGGTGAAGCCCAGAGAAGAAACTGATTTTCTCTCTGCTAAAACAATGTCTATTTAGAAGTCTTTGCTCTTCATTTAGTTCATATTTTATGCTTTTATTGTCAATATTTATCATTTGTTTAAATAAAGAATGAATGGGTTAAAATGAGTAGATCATTGTGTATCTTTTTTGGTTTCAGATTTATAGAATGCATTCATTAAAATAACTAGATTAATAATTTACAGGTAAAGCAAAATTTCCAATAAAAAACTTAGCAATTAAAAATGCCTGTATGTGCGTATAAGCACCTTGAATCCATTTTCTACTCTTTTCAGATTAACTTGGGGTAAATTAATTAATCAGGCATCTTGCTGAGCAAAGTTCTCTCCTCATTACTCTGTTTGCCCTCTCCTCTTCTATTGTTACTGAAGGACCTTGAGACCTAAAGGAGTGCTAATTATATTCCACCTTTACCCCTCACTGTTCAAAGCAGAGCCTGGTGTTTTGACTCTGAGGCCCATTAACACAGAGCTCATTAAAGCCACACGGAATGAATAAATTCAAAAGAACAAAGATTCTGTGCTCAGGGTTAACACTGAATAAATAACATGATCTCTGCAAAATAAGAGTTTCAGGGCCAATATCATTATAATAATTATAATAATTATTAAAATCTAATGTAAAAGAATAATATCAATATTATGTCACAAATAAGCAGCATGATCAAATAAGTATATCAAATAATACATAAGCATAAGTTTCTGTGAGATCATGCCAAAAATACAAAAAGCTGGCTTTTAAAATATTGCTGTTAATACCAAGAAGGACAGTGTTAGGAAAGAAAACCACAGGTCAGTCTCTTTCTCAAATGCACATGCAAAAATTGTAAAAAAAAAGTTAAAATAATTTACCAAGTTAAAACAAGCAACAAGTAAAATATAAATGATCAATTTGGATTTATCCCAGGGATTCAAGCTTGATTTAACAATTAAAAAATAATCTACACACAGATGCGCATGCACACACTCGTGCACACAGACATCACTCCCTTGTGTCTATAATTAATTAGTATTTATAAACCAAGGTTAATACAAGTAAGGAAAAACCTGTCTGGGTTATCATGGGAATATTTACACAATCTGTTAAATAACCAAAAAAATATAAATTACAAAGCACTATAATTAGTAAAAATGTCCTGTGCTTAGAAAAACATATACTAAGCAAATTTATATATATATATATATATTTTATTTATTTATTTTTTTTAGAGAATGGGGAAGGGAGGGAGAAAGCGAGAGAAACACCAATGTGTGGTTGCCTCTTGCACACCCCCTACTGGGGACTTGGCCTGCAACCCAGACATATGCCCTGACTGGGAATTGAACCAGGACCCTGTGGTTCACAGGCCCGTGCTCAATCCACTGAGCTACACCAGCCAGGGTGCAAAATTACATTTATATACGTGTGTTGATATGCATACACTTATTTGCACATATAATCAAATCTGTATATATTTATACACATATACAAATTTGCATATGTGTGTGCACATATGTTCATAAGTACATATGATTTTCAAATAGAACTCTGGAACTATTATATTTAAAGTTCAAGAAAGACAGACACCATGCAGTAGCCTGGCTGCCTTCGAGGAGTCAGGTGTTGGTGAGGGGCTGACCAATGGGGACATTTGCTATAGTACTTCAGGATGTTGATGTAGGATATCGTTGCCATCCTCACAGAGGTCAATGTCAAGATGTTTTCCCCTCATGCTCTAAGTACAATGCTACAACAAAAAGCTGTGTGATTGTCTTATTGTTTTTCCGATGTAAATATATTTTAAGGTTTGATACTGACAAGCAAAACTGATGGGCCAAAAATAAAGTACATTGATTATGTCAATAAATACTCAAGTTGTCCTCTGAAGACTAGACCAATCCATCACCCGCTGGATGACAGTAACTATTTAGCCCCATTGTCAACAAAATTAGATGGTGCTATTCTTATATTTTTCAATGTTTCAAACTGTGTGGGATAAAGTGATATCCCAATGTTATTTCCACACACCCAACTCTCAGGCAGTGGGTGAGACACTGTGTGTCTGTGGGCCTTTGCAGTCTGCTCTCTTCTGAACTTCCCCTACCTTTACTCTGGGGCCAGGGATCTATTATTTTTGGGTTTCATATATTTCTTAATTTTAAATATACTCTAAATATTAATCCTTTATATTTATACATACTGCAAATACTTAAGTCTTTAGCTCATATTTTAATATTTTAATGATTTTGTCACATGCAAGCATATTTTTATGGTGTCATGTTTACTTTTATTTCCATTATGGTTTTTGTCATAAAGGGAAATACGTTTGTGATTTGCTTTCCAAGTTATTTTCTATCACAATATTTAAAAATTAAATCCTTTTATTCTTTATAATACATTAATAGCTTTCTTTTATTTCATGTTTATCACTTGGGTGTTTTTGGAATTTATTCATCATTGATTTGCAATATCTTTATAATAAATTACTTTCATAGATACATATATGTGATCTATTAATATTACCTACTGTGTTTCAATGACAAACATATGCTTCTGTATCAATATCAAAATGTATTAATTAATTACCTGGATGTGTAATGTGCCTTGCTGCTTGGTAAGCCAAGTCCCCTTATTGTTTACATGTCTTTGATTATTCTTGAATATATTTTTCAGATGAATTTATAATGAATTTATCAAGGTAAATAAAAGAATTGGGAAATTATTAACTAAAAATTTGTCTAGTTTATATTACAATTATGACAAGAAGTATACTTAATGATATAATCCAAACATAAAAAATGAGCTAATTCATGGACATACACCAGGTGAGAAGAAACTCTTCTTACCCAAACCATTTCGAAGCAGTGACTGACTGGTCACAGGCTCCTAAGAGCAATGGTTCTCCAGAGGACAGTTTTCTTCAGACAGAGAATGGCAGAGAAAGTCCTGGGTCATGGAGAACGGCAGATGTGTTGGCAACAGCAAGCAGTGTGGGTGCTGATAAAGCTGTGGGTCAGCATTTATTGACTTCATTCATAGAATTTGTAGGGAATTTAATTACTGCACTCTCTTCTCCTTCATTTTACACTTTCCTGAATTAGACATTGAATTTCAGCAATCATTTTCAAGCCTCCTACTGATATCTGTCAAGAAAAAATATCTGTGTCTGTCATAACAATAAATCTAGAAAACACCTGAGTCACCCTATGGCTTATTTATGATAAACATTTAGTTCCCTTTTGACAGCATCATATATTTTAAATAAAGGTGGTATAATTATGTTCTAAGTCTTCCTGGAGAGCTGTGCACACATATAATGAGGCCTTGGGAAAAATGCTGCTTCAGGTACATTAATAACTCAATCTCAAAAAAGGTATATATTTTTGCTTGTCTAATAATTGAAGATAAATGTCAGGTTTTTTCCCCCCCACATATTCTCAGGGAATTAATTAATATCATGAGAAGTAAGTATTGTTATTAAGTATTGTTAAGAAGTAAGTATTGTTATTTCCTTTTTTAAATTTTTTATTTTTTTAAAGATTTTATTTATTTATGTTTAGAGAGAGGGGAAGGGAGGGAGAAAGAGAAAGAAACATCAATGTGTGGTTGCCTCTCACACGCCCTCTACTGGGGACCTGGTCTGCGACCCAGGCATGTGCCCTGACTGCGAATCAAAGTAGCAACCCTTTGGTTCAAAGGCTGTCATTCAATTGGAAGTATTGTTATTTTGTACTGCAAAACAAACAAACAAACAAAAAACAAACCCAGCATAAAGAAATTTTCTCAAGTGCAATGAGCAGCACACACACAGAGCAGATTCAGAGATCGTCGGAGAGGAATCGTACCTTCCTCTCACTGAGGGACTCGGTCGTTACATGGTGGATGCCCAGGCATGGAGAGGGTTGAAGCCAGTGAAACAGAAGGTGACAGAGAGACAGAGCTAGAGAAGGAGAAGGGGAGGGAGAGAGAGCTTTGTTGTTTGCTTGTTTATTTTTGACAGTTTGCTGACTTTGTAAGAGCTTCACAGACTCTATGAGAACAAAATTTCTTGGTAACCTGGGATCTATAAAAGGTGTCACAGCAGTTGTGCACGAGGCCACCCCTCTCAGGGACATTGTGCCATATCCAAAGGCACCCAGGATTTGGGACCTGTCGGTCAAAGCCTTTGTTTGTCCTTGGCTCTCCTTCTACCCTTGACAGTGCAGCCAGAGACCTGCCCTTAAGTTTTGCTTCCTTCGCAGAACAGACCCTTAGTGGTGCAACTGGATGGAGGAATCAGGGTCCTGATAGGGAACTTAGACAGACAGGTTGGGAATCAGAAGATTTAGTAGAGCAGGGAGGTTAAGACAGAGCTAGGGGTAAACTGTGGTGATCAAGGAAGAAAGACACCCACATACAGTAAAGTAAACAAGGACTTGAGGTTGAAAGATCCCTGCAGTTTCCCTTCTCTCTCTGTCCTCAGAGCTGAACAGGTGTCCTGGGCCTCTGGTCCCCAGCATGTCCTTTTCACTGTATGGATCAGGTGGGCAGCTCAGGTGAGGTCATTGGTAGAGGTGGTTCCATCTGGCTGGGACCCTGGCTCAAGAGCTCTAGGTCCTGGGTGACAGGTGGCTGCCAGGACAAAGTCTGCTGGGTGGTAGGGATGAGGACAAGCCAAGCCAGCCCAGAGGCATGACACTTAGGGACGGTCAGGTTCGAGCTGAAGAGCCAAACCCCCGGGAAGCCATCCCAGGGCCTTCCCAGCTGTCCTTCTGAAGGGAACCCTGGATAGAGCCCTGTTCTTGTTGGAAAGTGCAACACAGTCCCTCAGTGATGAGAAGTGTCCAGGCTCATGTAATGCCCACCTGGGCCATGTGCAAGTGGGAAGCAGAAGAAAGGAGACCTTCTCTACCTGCCCCACAGCCCAGCATCCAACAGCTTTCCTCCACCTTCTGAGTGTTGTCCTCTACCCTCGCCTCTGTTTTCTCCGAGGGCTGAGTTCTCTCTTCCTTCCCTTGCTGAGCATGAAAGCATGAAAGACAAAGCCTTTCTTTTTCCCATTGTTATAGGCAGCTTGGGTAGGGGGCAACTCTCAAATCCTGGCAGAGGCCTCAGGGAGAAAATGCCCCTTCGTCATATATGCCACGCAGACAGATGCACACAGTTCAGAATTCTACAAGGTTATCTGGAGACTAGAATAGAGTTCTGTTTATGGTCACTTGGGAGTTTTACAAGTACAGTTTGTGAGTATGAATCTTATTTGTGTTTGTTTGTTTATTTATTTATTTATTCCTTACATAGGGCTTTGACGGTCATCAAATTCTTTGACAGAAATTTCCTTAAAAACCTTGAACCAGTGAGCCTACCCATCTCTGCTGGGGGGTTCTATGTGCATGTCGGGGCTTTAATTGCTCCAGGTGACAGGTTACAAGTCTGCCCTTTCGTGAGCACAGCCTCAGGGCTGGGGAAAGATCAGAGCCTTCTCAAATCTTTTCTACGCAGTTATACAGCTCTTCATATGTACTTGGATTTCTACTTCCTCAGAGATATGTCAGACCTGTTCAAATTCCCTATGGGCATCTCATTCTATAGTTTTTCATCTTAAATTATTTGGTCAACATCTATTTTTCCCAAGCAAATCACCTCAGCCAGCCACAATGTTAAACTATTGCTGATTTTTTTTTAATAAAGATGCAGGGTTTTAAAATATTTTTTATTTTTGTATTGTTGTTCAGGCACAGTTATCTCCATTTCCCTCACTCCACATCCCCCTGTCCCACCCTTCCCTGCCTCCTGCCCTTGTACCTACTCCCTTTGACTTTATCCATGTGTCCTTTATACCTGTTCCTTGATGGCCCTTCCCCTATTTTCCTCCTTTATCCTCTCCTCTTCCCTTCTGGTAACTGTCAGTTTGTTCTTTATTTCAATGTGTCTGATTTTATTTTGTTTGCTTGTTTGTTTTGTTGATTAGGTTCCTGTTAAAGGTGAGATCATATGGTATTTGTCCCTCACCTCCTGGCTTATTTCACTTAGCATAATGCTCTCCAGTTCCATTCATGCTGTGGTGAAGGGTAGGAGGTACTTCTTTCTTTCTGCTGCATAGAATTCCAGTGTGTAAATGTACCATAGTTTTTGGATCCACTCGTTCATTAATGAGCACTTAGGTTGCTTCCAGCACTTGGCTATTGTACGTTGTGCTGCCGTGAACATTGGGGTGCGTAGCTTCAAACAACAAGCTCTCAAGAGGATGTGGAGAAAAGGGTACCTTAACATGCTGTTGGTGGGAATGCAGACTGGTGTGGCCACTGTGGAAAACAGTATGGAATTTCCTCAAAAAACTAAAAATGAATTTGCATTTTGACCTGGCAATTCTGCTGCTGAGACGACTGTTTTTTTAAACATGCCAGAGGAAAGATTGTGCTTACTGACTGAACTCTTTCAGGAGTAGGTATCCCCAGTGAACTGACTGGCAGGTCAAATAGTAACAATTCTGGGGGCCGGGATTTAGGAGAACTCCGAACCTGGTTGCCCCTTTAAGTGGCTTATAGAATGCAGTTTTCACTGCTATCTCGCTTTCTTGGCTGCTAGTCTTCAAGGCTATCATAAAGCTAGAGAGAGGGCGATAAGAAGGCAGCTGGGTGAATCATTACAAATATCACTGTTGTTACCAATATTCAGCTATATTCTGCATAATAAATGCTTTTTAAAATTTTTAAAGGTTTCAATTAGTTTACAGGTTTCGAAGATGTTGGCTTTGACCATTTTCGCCAGTGTTCTTGTTGGTTACACAGAGCTGGTTACACAGATTATGGAGTCGTTGCCGTTACAAAATGGCTCTCGCTAGCTGAGTTGTTAAAGAGCAGGCTGCATTGAATTGCTTTACTACCAGCTTCCTTTCGGGTCTCCAGATGACTCATACACCAGCAGAAGAGTAAGGGAGAATCGTTTGCTGTCTCTTTTTACAGTGTTTCCCTTTTGAACAATGGCAAGTGAAGCATCAATGGCTTGCATTTGCAGCGGCACCATTGTCTTTGAAAAACCTTGAAACTTTGAAAAAACACACAGCTTAATGCTCTTTGGTCCTGTCAAAATAAAATTCTCTGCAATCACTGCTCCAATGCCTGTTTTCTCCTTATCTGTGAAAAGAATTTTCTCAAAAGTATTGCAAAATGTCTGAATTCTGGAGAAAAGAAATGCCTTGCAATATTTTGATAAAACTTACAGAAAGCAGAAATATCCTTTACGGCTACTGAGGCATAGGTGTATACTCAGAGGAGATTTTTTAAAAATAACATTATTCTTTTTAAGGTCAGCACTTATGGCACTGAATGGATGTGACTTTCTGTACCACAAAATATGTGCTTTGTTTAGACAAGTTTAAGTATCTGTTTTTAATCAAAATTTATTTTTATCTATTTTTGGTCTATTTTAATTTTTACATATAATTTATGACAATTTTTTGTGAGTAAATCTCTGAAATAAATTATAGGACTATGAAATAGTTCCATACTAGAGTCAACTTAGGAAAAATTTAGTTAATTTTACATTTGTATCTAAAGTTTAAAACCTGGTTTTTCCTTACCCACTCACTATATCGAGCCAAAGAGTGTCAGTGTGTGAGTCTCTGTGTGTGTAACCGTCACATATGTGAGCACACTTCCAGTTTTCCTACCCAAATTTACAGGAAAGGATTAGAACTGTAGCTCCTGCTCTCCTGGGAACTTACTGTATTTCATCTTTGCTAGGACGTTCAAAAGCATTAAACTTGTTGGTACCTGTTATTTCAACCTAGTGTGCAGTGCCGGATAGAATATCAGGCATTTTCTCATTTATTTATGTGTCTAGGGGCTGCGAGGGGCAGTTTGCAAAGCAGGATCTCAGGTGGGATGACCTTCCAATCACTTACATTGCCAAGTGAGTGGGAGTGAAGTGTCTTGTTGTCCATTTGATTTTGCATGTTTTTTTTTTTTTTTAACTTCTTTTCAGGGA
Source organism: Anoura caudifer (assembly GCA_004027475.1). NCBI lineage: Eukaryota > Metazoa > Chordata > Mammalia > Chiroptera > Phyllostomidae > Anoura > Anoura caudifer. Next base: position 303,134 of record PVKU01001156.1, read on the forward strand.
AAAGATGAACTGGTGGGGATGGATGCTGGGGGGAAAATGAAGACCAGTGGGCATAAGGAGAGGAAACACTTTGGCTGATGGAATAAAGATTTTGAAAGTGAACCTGATTCCACATAGTCCAACATTTACTGGCTGTGCAGCCACACATGCCAGATTTATCCTGCCTTTTAAAATTGTCCCTGCTTTCACTAGGTCTTTATTATAAAGTTGGTTAAGAGGCAGGCCACACCATTTTCTGCCCGCCATGCGGTCCTGGAAGCCACAGTGCTAGGAATAGCAGGAGAGTTTTGAATGCTGGTGAGGTCACCTGCTCCTAATGCAGTACCTTTCTGCGGTTTGCAAACAGCAGGATCGGCGCATTTTCCAGCACAGAAGTAATGTTGGTGACATCTCTCATGCTGCAACGTGTCGTCACTTCTTATCAACTGTCATTTGTCATGCTGCTTATCATGCAAGATGTCCCAATTGTGTTGTTTCCACACTGAATGTGTAACAAAATGCCAGTGTTGTGTCTTTGTTATTCCCATGGAAGAAGTGGATTCTATATCACACACAACTTTGTGTGTAACTTAAAAACACTCTATTCTGCATGATTTGTGAGGTGAACACTCACCTCTGAATATGAAAATGATAACCCCTTCTTCCACTGCAGTTGTAGATCTCAGAGGGGTTAATAGTTGGAAAGTAGCAGTAGAATATTCTGGAAGGAAGGCTTACGTTGCCAGGGTAGAGATGGAAATATCTGATAAGATAGGTGGCCTGATAAAGAGAAAGAACACCATGCTTGGTGTCATCACAGTAGCTTTTGCCCAAATTAGCAAGTCTCCTGCTTTCTTCCTGGGTCATGGTCTCATCATATAACACTTTGCTATACTCAGAACTAAAGTGCATACTGAGACATGTTCTTCCCTTTGCCACACTGCCTGCTGCAGGACCTCCCCCGATGCCCATCCTGCCTCTGACCAGCCAGCCTTTGTGCTAAGTCACAGTCATTGCTGATCACAGGAGTGTCAAATCTACAACTTCATTAAGAACAAAGGTTACTAAAACAAAGGTTAACAGGTTCAGTAGGGAGGGGAAGGAAGGAGTGTAGCTAAAAAAGTGGGAAATATTGATGATAAGGACAGTCCATTCTTTGGAAGAATAGTAATTCAGCTCTACAAGAAACAAAAAGCTTTGTGGAAGACTGATTTGAACACAAGGAAAATTACTGGTCTTTATGACAGATTTTTTAAAAGTCTGGGATAGTGTCTATTTACTTGTATGTCCTCGTTGGACAACGGTGTATGGATTGACCATGGGAATGGAGGATAGGCTGAGGGGGTCAAAAGGGAAAAATTGGGACAACTGTAATAGCACAAACAATAAAGATGTTTAACTTTCAAAGATAAAGTCTGGAGTAGACTAAAAGAAAGAACTTTCTAGAAGAAAAAAATGAAGCGACAGTTTTGGTCCTCCAGAGCCAGCTGTGTGGATCCCGTGTTCTAGACCACCAGATCCGGTGCTTCGTCTTGCAGCAAATATCCTATTGCTCGTAGCTCTGGTTCCTATTAACCAAAGCATGGCTTGTATTTAGCTTCTTAAAAGGTACTAGTGCCCCATGCTTTATATACAGTTAGAAAAGATGGATAAAAGACAGGCTTACGTGTCCAGTGAGCTATCACACCTGAGACCCCCTGGGAAGGTAAACACCGCAGAGACCTGCCATTCTGTCACCCTGATGCCCTGGGCTCAGGCTTCCTTCTAGCAGAGGGAACTGAGGAGCTCCCAGCCCCTCCTGGTGACAAGACATCTGCAGTAGTGCTTTCAAATCTCAGGATGCTCTCAGGTCTCTGATACAAATGTCCTTAAAGTAGAAAAACCCAAAATAACCTTATTGTGTCTCAGCTTTCCATCAGGAATTCAAACACTGGTTTGGTGACTATTTTATTTATGACGATATTCTCCTCAATGAAACAAAATCTTTGCTGGTTTTTTTCATCACAATACAAAAACTTTACCTTCAAAAGATTCTTGATATTCTGACAAAATATGTTCTAAAATATTTCCCCAGTTCAGAATACCATAGCAGGAAAGGACACCTTGAAATCCAGCCAAACAGATGCTGCTAATGTATCTTCCTGCCACTAAGTTACTGTCAGCCAAGCTCTACATAGCAGACTCTCAGTTTTAAAACTCTTGTTTTTGTTACTAAAACCCACAGGAGGCAAGATTGAAACCTGGGTACAGAAATGTACCCTATAACATAAATACCTGCAATATTGTTTAGCCTATTTTGATTCTGAATCTGCTTAAGTAAGAATTATGCAGGTGTCTGGTTCCTGAGACAAATATCCTGGCTAGAAGGGGACCTCAGCCAAGTTAATAGAAATATTCATAACAGAGAGCAATTTTTAAAAAGAACATATTTTAAAGTTATTAAAGGCTACTGTTTCCCTGGAAGCCAATATGATCCGCTATTGTACAGAGTTTATATTTATGGGGCTGTTAAAATACACATTGGCCTTTAAACATTGCATTTAGGTCCAATTTATGGCCTAAACAAGAAAACACATCATATGTTGCGGCTGATCCTAGAAACTCTTTAAACCTGTAGTTCAGTACAGGCCAGCTACACAGGAGTTTGGACATAATCGATTAGAAGATTTAAATAGTGACAATCCATTTTTTTTTCTCTCTAAAGCTATGCTCGAACTCTTGTAATTAGAGAATTTAATTGGTATCCAAAAATGCAAGCATTCCTCCAACCAGAAGTGTGAGCAACAGCAGCAGCTTCGGTGTCCTCTCGACCAGGGAGGCAGATGGAGGCCACTGGCTTGTCTGTCCCCTGGGCAGGTGTCCTCCTCTGAGGCTCCTCCCAAAGCCCTGTCTCCCATCACAGTGGCCTTTACTGAGTCATTACTGGGCAAGGAGCTCATTTCTTCAGAATTCCTTCATCCGTATAGGTACAGGGAGATGACAAAATCTCACACTTCATGGGACTGTCATGAAGAGCAACAGAATAACTCGGGAGCAGCCTCCCCGTAACCGTAACATTCTCTCCTTGGACTGTCAGGCCCATTAGCCTCTGACTCGGCACCCCCCCCCCCCGCCGCCCCTCGCTGGACCCACTTCCGGTCTCAGCAGTGGAGCTGTTTGTATTTTTAAAAGCACTGTGGCCTTTTCTGACCCACCTGTCCCCTTCCTCCACTAAGAAACTAGATATTTCTGAGAGCTAGAAATAGTAAGAGAGTTGTTTGAAACAAACTATTTTTGTGCTTCCAGTGGCTTTGAATTTCAGTTTTTCCAAAACAATACAATAGAGTCAAAAGAGGCATTGGAGATTGGAGGAGGGTAGAAATTCAGAACTTTATCAGATAAGTTCTGAGGCTGACAAGTCACATGATCTCCTGTCTTCAGGCTGGAGAGGCAGGAAAACTGGTGTGTCATTCAGTCCAAGCCCGAAGGTCTAAGAACCAGGGAAACCCACAGTGTGAGTCCTGATCTGTGTTGATCCGCCTGAGAATCAGTGGACTCCCATTGTAAGTTCTGCTAACCTCTTCACAGAAAACTCTCACAGACACACCCAGAAATGACCAGCTATCTTGGCATCTGTTAACCTTGTAAGTTAAAAAAAAGTTGGTACATAAAATTAACTATGAGAGATGCCATTCATTATGCAAATACATGGTTGCTTTGAACATTGTACCCATTTTCTGGTGTGTAATGCAGTTTCGTAGGAGCATCAGTGCAGCCGCCTACCCATCAGCAGCACTTGGTGTGGAACAGTGGACACGTTTCTGAGTGTGTCCTAACTTTACATGGGAACAGTTTTCCCACTCTTCAGTTTCAATGCCTCCTCACCCACCTGCTAGCAGCATTCACTATTCCCTGATTATCAAAAAGCCAACTTTATGAATTCTGCCCTGTGGTAGCAAAAAATGCAGAACAATAAGAAGAAATGAATGTTTATATGCAAGAAGAGGGAGCTAACTGCATTATAGCATCATTGCAAATATTTGTTTAAACATTAATCTTTTGCAGGTAATTACAAGCTGTGAAAATGTGAAAAATGTCAATGCATGCCATAGAATATTGAAAGAGAGTGCACACACATGCAAAGTCATGATTGTTGGGACTTGGTATTAATTTAAGGAAATAGGAGAATGCATACGTAATTATAGATCCAGGAGGGCCTTTTCCCTTGAACTCCCTACAGCATAATAATGTGATTTATTTTTCATTTTTCTTGCTGCCTAAAAAACCTTTTATAATTTTATCTCAGGGTTTTCAGAAGATAGATTGCTTGGGCAGTGGATTTGGATAAGAAATAAGCCCTTCATGCCTCCTGTTCATATTTTATTTCTACCTGGATTGCCATGGACATCGCTGCTTTCAAAAACCACTGAAAATTATTGAGTCCCCTGAATCACAGAGTTGGGTCTCCAGTCTGGGCCTACAATAATACCCTCCAGGGATGCCAGTGTCACTTGAATTTCTACCACCCTCAAGGGCAAGTGATTTCTTTTTGATCCTCCTCCCACCTCACTCCTCCAAAGATGCCTTCAGGAATCAATGCAAACTCTAGTTCAGAGGCCATTGCCCAAATGCCAAAAATCACAATCCCGCTCTACTCCCTAGTCAATGGTTTGGGAATTAAAAGGACACAATACAATATAAAAACAAATCTGAGAGGCAGTTTATCAAGTTTGGGTCTAATTCTCTACTTATCATTAAATTTCCTTTTTTAAGGTCTTCAAAGCACACGTTTTTGAATCTCATTATGCCTTGTATCGATTGCTTTTCAACCACATCTTACCACTGGTCGGGGGTGGGGGATGGGGAGGTTCCTGAAGCAGCACTTTTCCACAGGGAGGGGGTTATGGAGTGCCCATTGGAGTCATGTGTTGGAAGAGTGGTGAGTCAGACGGGCAGCTGGAGATGGAGTTTGCAGAACGTGGAGAGGTATCTGCCTCACAAGGAGAGTAGAACTTTGGGTACATTTTCAGAAGATAAAGCTGACACTACTCAAGGCTTTTGCTCCCCATCCTCTGTGGTACACCTCTAGGTTGACACAAGTGGGTGTTTTAAATAAGAGAGCTGGCCACCAGACATCATCCCAGGGCCGTTTTGTCCTAAATGAGTGAGTTATTGACAGGAAAACTGGTGCCTTGTTTGTTGTTTGCTGTTTGCTTGGTCATTCCCAGAAACTCTACACAATCTTAGCAAACATGCAGTTTAAAGTAAAATGGAGAAAGGACTGCAATGACTCCAGAGGGGACAGACACCCACGTGTCTGTGAAACCACAGTCATGACAACGCCCCAGAGAGGCTACCTGGACCTGGACGCTGTGCTGACTGATGAGTCAAAGCTAATAACACAGGTTCCAGTTGGTCCCCGCATTCCCCAGTCTTGAAGCCTGCAAATAGTTTATCTTTCTGCACCAAACAGAGAATGCAGACTCCCCCCCACCCCCGCCACACACACACACACAAAAGAATTGGTCCTTTGACTAAAGCAGTAGTATGAAGGAGCTGATGGTAAAGTTGTAATGGAATAAAGGCTTTTCATTTAATGTTCCATTTTAAAATCCCATTTAACAAGTGTATGTTCTTCTCTCAGCTTGATTTCTACAGAATCAGATGCTTAGTTGGAATTTGGGATACAAATTGGAATTAGGGGTCAACACCTATGAAAGTAATGGGAAGGTAGCAAGATTAGGCAGAGGGAGCCGTTGAATTGCATGGCAGATCAGCAAAACCTTTGTCAACTTAGAAAGGAACTCTGGAACAAGTAGTGCTTATTAGGACAAAACAGTGGGGCCATTAGGCCATTATACACCTGCCCATTATATTCCTTGTCCAGAAGGTCAGCCACAGGGTCACTGTAATCTGAGGCATATCTTGAAGATGCTGACTCCAGGCCACTCTGCCATTCACATACCTTTCAGCTGGGCAACAAGTCCTTCTTTGAAGGGGGAGGGGGATCTAGGGAGTTGTACTAGTCAGGGTTTTATATCATTAATCATATATACACACACACATATATACACATAAATATACACATACAGACAGCATATATATCTCCCTTATTGGTTCTGTTTCTCTGGAGAATATATAGATATAGATATAACTGTATCTATACATATAAAGAATAAATAAATATATGTCAGATTTATCCATTCTATGTATAATTATATATTGATATATACAGACATATGTATATATAGATTAGGACATTCAAAATCTGAAGTTGGGACGGGCAGTATGGAGAGCCCATGGCGCAGATGGGGTCTTGGAGAAGCCAGTCTTTTTTGTTTGATTCAGGTTTTTACTGATTGAGTGAGGCCCATTCACATTATGGAGGGCAATCTGCTTTACTCAAAATTTGTCAAATGTAATCTCATCCAGAAATACCCTCCAACTTGACATAAAATTAACCATCAGAATGGTACATCTCCAGGTTGATCACATTCTCCCCAGATTCTCTTTCTAAGCACCTACATCTCCTCCTCCTCTCTGTCCTCACAGAGGGCCCAGTGATGCAGACTCAGTTCTTTTGGCACACAGAAAACCACCGCTCCTCTCAAATGCTGGACAGACGGCAACTGACGGGACCCACACTGCCCCGAAGACAGTGCAGACACCACATTGAACTCTCCCTTTGGGGTCTCACCGCCACACCCAACTGGTTTATTGATACATGGTTTGCAAACACATACACTATTCTGAGGGTTCTGAGAAAAATGATGCTTTCCATTGTCTTACAATTATGTGTGATTAAAAAAAAGGTTATAAGCAAGATAAAAATCTTCCTTTGATGTTTTGAGTATAAGTCAATAAGCATATGAAAAGGTACTCAGCATCATCAGTTTCCAGGAATAACAAATTAAAACCATAATAAGGTACCACTGCTCACCCCACTGTAGTTAGGACAGACCACCTCATGGGTTGGTGAGGGGAAGGAACAGCAGGAGCTCTCATGCGTTGCTGGTGGGAATGCATAATGATACATGCAGTTTGAGATCACACTTTGGAAGTTTCTCATGAAGTTAGACATGTACTTCCTGTATGCTTAGGGGACCCAAACACCCCACTCTTCAATATTTATGCAAGAGGAATGAAAATAGCCACAATTAGACCTCTATGTGTATATTCCTAATATCTTTATTAGAGTAAAAACCCAGAAATAACTCCAATGTCTATGGCTGGCCAGTAAATACAAAATTTGAAGTATATTAATACAGTGGCATACTACTGAACAATAAAGAAGAACAACTACCACAGATACACAAAAACATAGATGAACCTCGCAATCATTATGTTAGTACTTAGAGAATATCTAATGAAATGACTTCAGTTAGCTTAACAATATCCCAAACTGAAAATAACCCTAATACCCATTAACAAGAGCAACGATAAACACATTGTGTTATATTAATTAAACTACTACTGAGCAATTAAAAACAAAACTTCTCATATGCAAAACACCATGGACAAGTATCACAGAAGAATGTTGAGGGAAAATTGCCATTTATAAAAACATCCACATTGTATGGTTTTAACTATAGAGAGCTCATCTAGATGAAAAAAATGGGAATGGTAGCTGCCTATGAGTCAGTTCAGAATTGACTGGAATGAAACAGGAAAAAAATTCTGAGAAGGTAAAAATGTTCTCTCTCAGGGCAGGAATGTGTTTACATCTCTGTATCAACTTATCAAACCAAGCTGTTAAGATGTGTGTATTTCAATGTATAAAGTTTTATCTCAACAAGTAGTATAAAAAATAAGAATCAAATTGTGAGGGTTGAAAGAAAAAATAGTAAAAGACAGAAAACTGTGCAAGAACGATTAAAATAAAAATTTTAAAAAATAGCATTGCTTCTATTTAAGCATGAAAGCTCACTGGAACCCATGGAACCCATAAAATCATGTATGAAGTGTTCTAACGTTAAAGCCACCTGAAATGTTTGATAGATAAGAATCTCCTCATATAACTCCCCCTCCATATTATCTACAACTTAATGAATAGCACAAATTTCTACTTTACTGCCTCTGCTCATTGTATTCTTCTTCTTCTTCTTTTTTTTTGAATACTGTCTGTTCCCTTTCCCTTCTTCTAGCTATTAAAATCCATCTCATCTTCAAGGCCTGTCTCAAATATCACCTTTCCCAGGATTATCAGGTTCTTGTCCTTGTGAAGTCTACAAGCATGGTCGCCCCTTCTTCAGTATTTTTCACTTTGCCTTTAGAGAAGGTATCTGGACCCAAGGCTGTCCTCCCTTCCTGTGAAAGTCTGCACGTCTTCTGTACTTCAGTGTGCTCCTTCTCTCTGTATCCTTCACAATGCCTAGACAGGCTCAGTCCATGTTGGCAATCGACACAAATGCTTCCTTAATGAATCGAATAAATGGAATGCTAAGGTATGCTCATTTACCTTGATTATTTACTTGTCGCAAAGCATTTTTGTGAGTGTGCCGATCCTTGCAAAATAACTTTGCATGCAATTCATCTGTTTATTCTGGTCCCTAAGTTTATAGCCTGATTCCTGCTACAACTTGCGGTTCTTCTCCTGCACGTCTCTCATCCTGTGGCTCTGCTTCTCCCTGTCATCTCTCAGGCCTGCTTTCTTGCTGAAGTTAATCAACAGATTAATGTTTTGATTAGGAAAAGTCCTTGGAAAGAGGCTGCCAGTTGAATATACAAATCACTGATAAATACATTCCCAACTTTACAGCTAAGAGCAAAATGTGACTCTGGATGGACACTCAAAAGAAAATACCAATATGTCTAATTTAGCCACATCATAGAATACAATGATTATTCCCTTAGAACTCAGAAAACATGTAGTGCACATTTCACCATGTGGCTATTCCAGTCACAAAATGTCTGCCCTAAAAAAGACAGTGGGACATATTCCAGATCATGATGTATGCGAGTCAGGGCTGTATCTGGTATTTAATAGGAGTATAGAATCCATGCTGCTGATATGTTCTTTTTGATCACATTCTTGAAGGCAGGATCCCAGCTCAGGGAGGTCAATGTCAGGTCACTGCCACATATCAGTGCACAGGCCCAGAAAAGCTTCAGCAAGAGCTGCAGCGCCTTCTCTCTCAAGACACAGGTCACAGAAACACAGACAGAAGCAATCCACTAATGAGCACCATCAAGACCCAGGGTCAAATATTTTTAAAATGCCAAATGGGTGAAATTCAATGTGTCTGTGATGTAGACAAAGCACATTGGTATGGCAGCTAGTAAAACAAACTTAATCACATACACAATAGGGTTAAAAATTCAGGTGGTGTAGGGAATGCAAATTGGAATTTACAAATCAACTTAATTTTTTCATTCTCCTAGTAATGAAACAAGTTTGTTTTTCACTGACAAAAACAGATTTTGTTGTTTGGAATTAAAATATTATCAGTAAAATCCATCAGTGTCTCAAAGGGAAGAGGGAGTTTTTTGTCTGCTATCCTTTTAATCTCTCAATAAAAGCAGCATTTGTATTTTTTCTTTGCCATAAACAGACAAAGATTAATAATAGACTCTCTTTAGACAAACACTTCTCTAGTGCAACATTTTGCAGGCAGGATAAGAGGAGTTCTGAGACCTTAGCTTATCAGTCTCTAAAACCCCCAAACATTGTTTGGAGCAGCTATGCTGAACTGGGGCCGAAGTTATGAAGCTCCCAGTTTGTGACACACATGCCAGACCCCATTTCCGTGCTTTGTGGAAGTTCCACAATCTTCACTCTGAGAGACTGAATACACAACAGACAATGGCCAGACCATATATAAAGACTGATCTCTGAGCCTTGATTTATAGCAACAGGCTCAGGAAACCAAACCATTATCTCCGTAACTAGCCTAGGAAGCCAGCCTGCTCCCTGTAAGTCAGACCACAATCCCTAGCCAATACTTTGGAGAGCTAAATAATAACCCCTATAACAATTGGCCCCAAATGGCCAAGACTTGATCAATAAGTGGCAACTTTTCTAATTTTGCTCCCACTTCCAATTTAGGACCAACCAGAGGAAGCCAAATGTGCCTCCCTAACTAATCACGCAGGACTCCCTGCTTCTCGCTAATGCTCCTCCAGCTTCCCCAGGCCAGCAGCTTCCCATCAGGGCAGCCCTGAGCCTTCCCTGGTTTCTACTACTTAACATTTCTGCCAAATGAAAGTGATGGCGACTGACTCCCTTGTTACAGCAAGCTCCCTTTGCTGGCTCTCGTTAGGCTATCTTTACTCCACAGCCCTGTCCTTGGCTGCCCTGGACTCAGCGCCTCATTCAGAAGTCTCCACTGATCTTTCCTCCCCTCTCCCCTCTGGTGACTGTCAGTCTGTTCTCAATTTCAGTGTCTTTGGTTATATTTTGCTTATTTGTTTGTTTTGTTGGTTAGGTTCCTGTTAAAGGTGAGATCATATGGTATTTGTCTTTCACTTCCTGGCTTATTTCACTTAGCATGATGCTCTCTAGTTCCATCCATGCTGTTGCAAAGGGTAGGAGCTCTTTCTTTCTTTCTTTCTTTCTTTCTTTCTTTCTTTCTTTCTTTCTTTCTTTCTTTCTTTCTGCTGCATAAAATTCCATTGTGTAAATGTACCATAGTTTTTGGATCCATTCATTTGCTGATGGGCACCTGGGTTGCTTCCAACACTTGGCTATTGTAAATTGTGTGCTGCTATGAACATAGGAGTGCATAGGTTCCTTTGGACTCTAGTATGTTCCAGACACTGTGCTAAGAGCTATAAGTTATCTGCAGTTCTCTAACATTTTAAATCTGTTTGTAATAAAGTTTATCACTTAAGCTAAAAAAAAAAGAGGTCTCCACTGAAACCCACTCATTTGTAACCTATGAATATGTCCCTCATTATGTCTGGCCCATTTAAACTTTCCTGTCCTCATGTTCAACTTCTCAGGACTTGAATGGCATCCAGACAGACTCATTTATGGCAAATATGAGGTAACTATTTCCCTAAAGAAATTGCAAAGATCCAGTGCCATGAACCGAAGAATCAAAGAGCCGACTGTGGATTGACCCTAGTGTGGATGGGCTGATGGAGCATATGAGTGAAGAGGCACCCTCATCTCAGCCCCTTCACCCATACTGGCCAGTTTCTGCTCCCTTGATCTGCACCGAGCTTGGAAATTATTGATGCCTCCACCTTTTAGGGCATTAATTCATATTTTCCCTCTTCTCACTACTGAGGAAGCGCAGTGCTCCAAAGATTTAATTAAATGCATCCCAGTAACAGTTATTAGAAATGTATGAGAAAATACTCAACTCTAAAAATTAAAAGAATAAGAAATAGTGTTGTTTATATATATAGACAATATTAAAATAAAAATAGCATTGAAAATGAAGTAAAATAAAAGTTAACTTATATTTGTTGCGAAACTTTTAATGTAATTGGACAACATGGTCCAGGTCCTGAGCATCTTTTTCACATTTTTTTGGTCCAGTAATTTTGATCTTAAAATAAATCTTTCAAAGAATCTACTTTTGAAAAATGTAAAAGACAAAATAGAGGCATATTTATAGATAGAGAGCAGGCTAACAGCTGTTGGGGGGTTGTTGCTGAAAGGATGGGGGGACTGAGCAAAAAAATAGGAAGAAGAACTCACAGACAAGGAAAACAGCATGGTGATTGCTGGGGAGAGCGGGGTGGAGGGAGGGGAGGAGGGTGTGGGGATAAGTAGTGATGGGCAGAGACTTGACTTGGGGTGGTGAACACGCAATACAATGTACAGATGATGTGCTGTAGAACTGTGCACCTGAAACCTGTATAATTTTGTTAGCCAGTATCATCCAAATAAGTTCAACAAAAAGGAAAAAAGAAAAAGGTAAAAGACATAGCGAAGAGATTGATGGAAGGGAAATTTGTAACAATGATGTTAAAATTAATGTAAATGAAAAGTAATTTACAGAGCTATTTGTGTAGCATGAAGAGACACATTCTTTATTAATAATAATACCACCCAAAGCAGCTATTGGTCATCCCATATCAACTCATTTGCTCCTCATGATAATCCCCCAAACAGGTATGATTTCATCCCTGTTTTACATACCAATATAAGGTAAATAACTCACTCAAGAGTAGGTATTAATATATTTGTTAATGTTATCTATATTGACTTATATTGATCTATTTTAAACTATGGTTAAAACCAAAAGTTAATGCGAACAAACCAGAGTTTCCTAAAAATATTTCTTCAATTGTAGTTGTAATGAATTCAAACTGGTTCAAGCTTGCAACAATTCCACAGTTATTTGATTTCACAATTAATGCAATTTTCTTCCTAACAAGGTCTTGGTGAGTTGTACAGAGTATGGCAAAAGCAGATTTACAGTTGCTCTTATGGAAAACAATACAATAATTAATAAAAATAATACAAGAATAAACTCTGTTTCATGTACTCACAACTGTAAACCTACTTTTGCCTTATGCTGTTTATATAAATCACCCCAAGCAATTATTGACCCCCACATTATTCTAATAAACTAGCAAATGTACTACTTGAACACTTCTCTGTTATTTATTTCCAATTTTACATACCATATTATATATTTTGATGAGGTTAAATCCTTTGGCTTTGACTAAACTACAAATTTCTGTTGTCATTTTTTCACATCTTATGTGTATCTCATTTAATTTTATAGTTTATAAAGTAATTTATATAAAGCAAAGTAGAACCCTTTAGAATATTGATTATTTTATATAAATATATTATGCTTTTCATTAGCAGTCACAAAGACACTTTGCAGGAGTTAAATGCTACTCCAAAAGAGCATAACAAATCAAGTAATAATGCCAGGGGTCATGCCGAATGGTGAGAGCTGGACACATCATGGCCCCGCGGTTTCTGCAAAATGTGAGAGCTGGTCTGCACTGGAGAAGTCATATTCCAGCCTGGGAACAGAGAAACAAAAACTGCTTAACTCGGCATGTCTCTGCTGGCAGCTGATGACAAGTTGCTGCTGTGCCCTAATCACAGATCGAAAAAATGAGAAATAAAATGACCACTCCAACATGGATGCCTGAGTGAGAGGCAGTCATCAGATGTCCCTGGAGACCAGCCAGAATTTACCCAACCATCCCTGCAGTTACAGGGCAGGATCATCACCCTATCTATCTGGTAAGCGTGGCTTGGCAGCTTCCTCACTCTCGTTTGGGATTGAGGGCCACCTTCAACTCTCTACAGTTTTCTGTAAAAGTAAGTTTGGTGCTTAGGAAAGATAGTGATGCCATCAATTTGATACTGTCTGGTCAATATCAAACACTGTTTTTCTAAAGTGTAGTTTTAATTAAAGACATAGAACATTTCATGGAGTTCTCAAAATTGATCTTCTATTATTAGTTTCTCTAGGAAACTAAATATCACATTCTTAAATTTCAGTATATTTTATGTAACGGTTATTTAAAAATGATATTCCCACTTTAAATATTTATATACAGTTTCTGTAATCATATAAAGTCTCTTTAATTACTCTGGGCCTCTGGTATTTCTCTTTTCTTGTGGAAAAAATACAACAAGATAATAAATACTCCTAAGTCCTTATTTGGGGTGTTTCAGATCTGGCTCTGTGAAAGAAAGAAGTTAGAGGGTGGGGAGGTGTGGGAAAGGGAAAAGGAAACAGTAAAAGAAAGGAAGGAAGGAAATGAATTAGTTTAATACCTGGTAGTTAGAGAATACTTCTAATCATTAATTTTTAATTTGCTCAATGAAAGCGTAGTTGTTTCATGTATTTCCTAATTTTTTAAAGCTCTAAATTTAATGCATTTGCATAAAATAAGGTGAGAAACCCTGGCCTAACTCCCTTTTACTGTAATATTCCTTAAGGAAACTTTATGTTTAGATTAGAAGTCCCCAGGGCAGATGTTATATTAAGTCACGAGAACATACATAGAAGGACTGAATCAGTGTGATGTGTTTGCCATAACACCATCATGAGGTGTAAAAGAAACAAAAAGAAACCATACAATAATTTTAAAGCAATATTAGTAGTGCCAGAATCTGTTAAGCTTTACACTGTTTAATATATCCTCAAATTCTCTTTTCAATTTAAACATGCTGATAGCTGGAATTAAATATAATCCGTGGAGAATAGAACATGCTGTTGCCTTTAATGTATTTTAAATGCAGACATCCCAGATGCACCGGTTGCTACTAATGCTTTCCTAAGATCAAACACAGCACTCCGGAGGACAGAAAGAGATGTAAGTCCATAAAGCTACTATGCAAAACTCAAGGATAATTACCAAAGGGGAAAAAAAAAAGAGATTTGAGACTAGACAGCAGTAAAGTACCCAGAAGTTTCCTCTTTTGGCAACCTAGCTGATAATTCAAAGTAGTGTGTACAGAAGCAATGATTTATGGTCCCTACTTTTAATTTTCTAGCCTACAGAAATAACTCCTATTTTCTTATTATTTTTGGCCTTCCTGATATCCATACTTCCTTTTGTTTAACAACATCTACATTTTTCCAGTTTTACTATGAATAACAAACACTCCTTGGGGTGAACAACTGTCTCTACTTTTCATGGGGACTGAAGGAATTCCTGAGATGCAAGACTTATTAATAAACCCGGGCAATTACCAGTCAAATTGGAAAGAATTGGTAACCCCAGTTCCCCAAATCATGCACAATGAAAATATCTACCAAATTGCTCTCCCCATCCCCACCCCCAGGCCCACCTCAGGAGGTACCATGTGACTCAGACTTGGCCAATCAGAATTGCTCTCTTCTGGAAATTAAATCTTGATTGGAAGATAGAATCAAGTAAGTATAAAGATCTTTAAAATTCTGCACCCTGCAGGGACTTTCCACTGGATCTCACTTTTCAGGACCCCTACGGTCTCTGGTCTTTGTTCTAAGGATTGATTATTCAGCCACACTGACTTAATTCCACTAATTTCTCCTTTGCTTGAATTAACCAAAGTGGGAGTATCTCACTTGTATCCAGACAACACTACCTGGTCCAGGCAAAGGTACTGGGAATTGGGGTGGGACAAGTGAGAGATACTACCTGTGGTAGTGACAGATGTAAGATTAAGTGGAGGCAGCAAAATTATTTTTTATTCCATGCTTATCCCAGAACAGAAAAGGCTGCTATGGGACAGCACAGCATTTCTGTTAAATTGTTTTGGTGGTGTCTTGGGGACACACACCAAGTGAACTTTAAAGGACTTGGTAGAAAAATGTTAATGCGTTGGAAATATATCAGTAAAGGAGGAGAATACAGCTTTGCTGAGAGAGGAATTTTTCCCTGGGACCAGCAGTCTATAAGATTCTATAATAGGATGACCTTTGAAACCACAATATTTAATGTTGGAAAATCCCAGTTCTCCACTCAAACTAAAATTTGTACCTATTGAGGCATAAGAGCAGGAGATGTATAAACCAGACCACTTTTCCTAATCCTGTTCTAGCTGCCTTCTCTTCCCCTTTCCAAGGTGACCTAGGCAAGATGGTAAGGTAGGGGGTGCTTTTGTTATAAACTTTTCCCAGTTGAAGATGGTGATTTTCCCTCAGTCTTTTTAAGCTTCTGGATGGATTTTTGGTGTAGTTTCAATGATAAGACTCAGACAGAAATCGCTTAGCAAACAATGTAAAACAATTATAAAATATTATAAGATAACCCACTGCTAAATTGTGTGGGTGATAATAAAAGCCAAAAGATTTTAGAATAACCAAGAACCAACGTGCATGAGAATATCTGCAAGGCCATGAGAATCAAGCAAAGTTATGAATTTCATTAATGTAAGGGTCTAAAAGATGTGTAGATGCATTTCCAGACCATGGATTTCTGACACACTGGACTGAATGAAAATGAGAAGCATTTATTCATTTGTATCATAGGAAACTCTCAGCTAGTGGGTCTTGGGTTCTCATGGCTGCTGTGTTTTTGTTTTTGCTTTGTACAAAAACTACTCTGTAGACAGAATGGGGAAAACTCTCTCCAAGTGTCTGGCTCATTGTGTCATCCGGACTGCATCTCTGAGTAGGCTTACCTTTGTTTTAGTTCTTACTCTCTGCTCTTCAAAAGGATGCAGTGAAATCTATCACCACCATTTAATAAAATATGAACAATATCCTAAGAACTACCCACTAGATTTCCAATAAGAAACTTAAGACTCATTCCCAATTTGGTTAGTCTGGAAACAAGGCCATAACAGTGCCCTACAAAACACCCAGGATACGAGGAGGACCTGATTCAGTTCCGGCTCTGCCGCTGGATTAGACAGAGCCTCAGATGCTCACCTGTAAAATAAGAATTGCAATACCTGCTGGATAGAGTCAGGTCATTATTAAATATTATTATTAAATACTTGTATAATTATCAAAAGGTTGCATTCTGATGCAAATGTAGTGTAGAAACTGATGTGCGGAGGAATTAAAGGATTTGCAGGAGACCCTGAATGAGAAAAGCAGGCCTGGGTCCCAGTCCACCTGAGCCAGAGTCAGGACTTTCTCCTCCGCTACCCCCAGGCACATGATGTTAAATAAGACCAGGGAAGGGCAGATTCTCTTCAAGGCTGAAGGCCCTGAGCCTACGTGCCCATTGCTATCATACAGTTCAGTCAGCAGAGACAATAGTTTTAAGGAGGATAGAAAGTTTATAGGAACCGTATGTGACTCAAAAATAAAACAAAATTTGTGGCTCCATGCTGAGAGCTGCTCCGTGCTGCATGAAGGAATACGATTCAAAGGTATGTGCAGTTAGGAGCGGGTTTAAACCCAGTTCGGATATCTGTGGTTGGCTCCTTCTTATTCTGTAAGTTTGATCTATGATCCAGAGTTCCATTTGCTTTCAAATGGCTGTGCTAACTTTATTGGAATGTTTGAGCTACAAATGTCTTTGAGGAAGACCATTTATGTCTAAAAAAAGAGACTTAGTAATGCACTATATAACTTTAGTAAGCTGTTGGAAGAATTCTAAAGATGAAAATTCTCAAAATCCAGCAGAACACAATTGTTCTATTGGAAGGATCCCCCCCCCAAAAAAAAACCCTCCCAGGATGCAGTGCTTCCTCTTCCCTCTTCCAGGCTGGCGTTTCAGGAGTGGCTGGGCCTGGGCCTACCGTGGTCTGCTTAGATAGAAGAGAGACCCAGGCTCAAACCAGACTGTAGTCACGGTGTTTGAGGTTAGGAGTGACCATGTCTGGATTCATCCCAGAGAGAAAAGGTAGAGACCCATGTTTCTACATCAGACCCTACATGCTCCCTGGATCCAGACAGCTGGCCATGGTCAACACAGGAAAACTGGTGCATAAGGAGACCTCATGGGTCTCAGACTGGCCAGAGCACAAGAGGAGGGATGTTGGCTTGGCAGTTACATCCAGTTTGCTGAGGTGCTGTATTGCAAACTTTGTGTACACTATCTCATTTAGTCATATTGAAATGTCAATGATCATATAGCTTAAGTGTTATAGACGGAATCTTACGATGGCTCCATGAGTCCCACTACACCGTGTATAATCTCTCTTTGATTGAGTGCACAACAGGTGAGGATGATGAGACATCACTGTCATTGCATGGCAGAGCAAAGACATTTTGCAGATATATGTACAGTCCTAAACTCAGCTGACTTTCATCGAAAGTGAGATTATTCTGGGTTGGCTTGGCCTGATCAGTGGAACCCTTCAAATGAGGGTCTAGAAGTAAGAGGCAAGCAGCAGCAACAGACTCCATCTTCCTTGTCAGCCCTGAAGAAGGAAAATTCCATTCCATGGAGAGTGTCACTGGCAGGGCAGGGGGTGGGGAGCAGCCTGAAGAAACCAAGGTCTTTAGTCCTACAACTGCAAGGAACTGAATTCTGCCATCAGCCATGTTGGCAGCTGAGGGGAGGACCTTGAGCTCAGGTGAAACGCCAACTCTGACCCGTACTGTGATTGCATTCTCATGGGGCACCCGCCTGATTCCCACTGGGCCCACAGGAGTGGTGAGGTAATTAATGAGGTTGTTTTAAGTTGCTGTTTTTTGGCAATTTGCTACACCATAAAAGAAATCTAACACTGTTGGGATTATTGATTTCATTTTGTAAATGGCAAAACTGAGGCTCAGAGAATTTAAGTAAATTTCCCAAAGTCAAATTGACTATGAAAAAAAGAGAACAAAAAACCGTGAGACTGAGCCAAACAATATGAGAAGGTAACATTTCAGAATGTAATGATTTCTATAAGGAATTTGGAAATCCGAAGGAAATAAATTTTATAAGGAAATGTCTATTTATCTATCTACTTACTATCTCTATCTATCTATCTATCTATCTATCTATCTATCTATCTATCTATCTCTTATTCTCCATATATGCATGTGTATTTTTATACATATATACTCAATTGTGTTAAAATCTGAATGGCTGATTAGTAGCCCTGTAAAATACCCAGGACTGTCCTCTTTTCTTGTTCTCCTGATCCATTTCAAGCTTATTTGTTATGTTTGCTTTTTTTTTTGTCCTCATAAAAGCCTCAGTTGTGAAGTAATATACCTTCTAGTACCCTTTGGTATGTGTATGTGTATGTGTATGTGAGAGATCAATCTCAACATCTAGACCAATTACGGGTATGAGTTCATCCTGGCTACGCTAAGTGGTCAGGACAGCTTGTAACAGAGATTTTCAGTATTGGAAACTGTACTGACAATTTATCTAACAGTTTCTTCCCCATCATTCCTCATGAGAACATTTGTACAAAAAAGTATTAATACCCAATTTACGGGCAGATGTCTTTATTATTTTACCAAAACAATTTATGTATATTTTTATAAATTTACTCACAGCCTCCAAAGAATTGAAGTTCTTCAAAGGGTCAAAATAATCAAAGGTTTTATTTTCCAAGGCCATACTCACCCTTCCTTAGTCACTAGAACTTCTGGTGATTGAATTTTCAAAATAGGATATCTTTCTTCATACAGAACATTCTTGCTTGTAAAAGACTCTTGCTTGTATAAAGAGGGAGGACAAACTACCCTAATTCTGTTTTCCACAGATAATCTCTATCAATACTTTTTAGGCACAATCACACTTATATTTAAGACCATTTAAACATGCTTGTCCTTTCCATCTAATATATAATATCTTGCATCAATGCCAATTAATATAAAAGTATACTTCTGTTTAGTTACTTCAATGTATTGATGTCCATCCCCATGTTAAATGATTAAGTAATGTGCAGACTGTGTTGGTACATAAACTGATACCCTCAGGATATACATGCTTTGTTGAAACAAATAGTGTTATAGGCATAGAAAGCAGAATGCAAAGGATCAGTAGCTACTGACAAATAAAATTAGGCTGATACATGATATATTTTGAAACACATAAGGCAGAGCAGTAACACAGAATAAAAGTCCACATACGAGACGTGGGGCCGCTGCTATGCATACATTTTTGTTTAATGAGAGTGGCCACTGTTTGCCAGACATAAAAGTTGTGCAGGCCTGTAAAATTGAAGTATTATGAGCTGTCCTCAGAGCACCTGTGTGGGTTCTGACGGATTCCAGTTTTACATTTGTTCTGAATAAGCAGGAATTCAAGCCATTATCTCGACATTGAAACGAGATGAGAGAAACACAAATCAGCCATGGAGACAAAGTATACAAAATGTTTAGCACAGCCGGGACACTCAGTAGACGCTGGGCGAAACCAACACAGCTGTTAGAGATTTCTACCTAACAGTACCGCAGGAATGGAATAGAAAAGATGCCAACAGCAAAGTAAAAAAAAATTGATAGAAGTTCAATTTGGTAGCTGTGACCATAAACAGTCTCAGTAGTGACCATGATAATGTAATTAAAAAGGCATGAAATATGATCTTTTCAAACGTAGTAAAAACTGAAAACACTACTTGGAAACAATTACTGTGATGGCATTTAGCTTTGACCTTACTGACAAAAATTTTAGCAAGACTCTCAGTGGGTTTTTTATACAATTTCATTTTTGAGAACAACTTATTTTCACAAAAAAATGGGTGGAGAGTACAGATATTTCCCATATACCCTGCTCTCACACATGCATAGACACCTCCATTAAAAACATTCCTCACCGGAGTGGTGAGTTTGTTACAACTGATGAACCTGCATTGACACATTTTAATCAAAGTTTGTAGTTAATATTAGGGTTCACTCTTGGTGTTGTGTATTTCATGAGTTTGGACAAATGTATAATGATAGGTAGCTACCATAATTATGTTACATAAAGTATTTTCACTGTCTTAAAAAATCCTCTATGCTCCATTTACTTATCCTTCTCTCTCCTCTCCAACCTCTGGTAACTACTGATTTTTTTTTCCTGTTTCTATAGTTTTATCTTTTCCAGAATGTCGTATAGTTGGAATGTCATACAGTATGTTGCACTTTCAGAATGCTTTCCTTCTCTTAATAGAATGCATGTAAATTAGCTTGATAGCTAATTTCTTTTTAAGGCTGAATAGTATCCCAGTGTCAGAATGTATCACAGTTTATTTATCCATTCACCCACTAATGGACATTGTCATTGCTTCCCAGATTGTGAGCTATGAATAAAGCTACTATAAACATCCAAGTATAGGTTTTTGTGTAGACACAAGTTTTCACTTCCTTTTGAAAAATACCAAGAAGGATGATTGCTGAATCATACGATTAGAATATGTTCAGCTTTGTAAGAAATCTCTGAACTGTCTTCCAACATACCTATACTGTTTCATACTCCCATCAACAATGGATTGATGATATGATTGATGTACAGCATCTTTTCATATGCTCGTTTGCTATCTGCATTTCTTTTTTGGTGAGGCATTTGTTAAGGTCTTCGGCTTACTTTTTAATTGGGTTATTTGTTTTCTCATTGGTGAGTTTTATGAGTTCTTTGTGTACTTTGGATAATAGGCCTTTATTAGATGTATCTTTTGCAAATATTTTCTTCTAGTCTGTGGCTTATCTTCTCATTCTCTTAACTGAGTATTTCTCTGAGCAGAAGTTTTTAATTTAATGAAGTCCAGTTTATCAATTATTTCTCTCGCGGATCATGCCTTGATGTTTCATCTAAAAAATCCTTACCATACCCGAGGTCATCTAGCTTATGTCCTACGTTATTTTCTGAGAGTTTTATAGTTCTATGTTTTATATTTAAATCTGTGATTCATTTTGAGTTAATTTTTATGAAGGGTGTAAGGTCTGTGTCTGAATTCATTTTTTTAAAATGTGGATATTAATTTTTCCAGCATGATTTATTGAAAAGACTGTCAGCTCTCCATCATATTGCTTGGCCCCTTTGTCAAAAAACAGTTGATTAAATTTATATGGGCCTGTTTGTGGGTTCTTCATTTTATTTCATTGATCTATTTGTCTATCACTTCACCAATATTACAGTTGCTTGATTATTGTAGCTTTAGAATAAATATTGAAGTCAGGTAGTGTCAATTCCCAAACTTTGTCCTTGTATTTCAATATTATGTTGTCTCTTATAGGTCTGTTGTCTCTCCCTAAATACTTTAGAACCCATTTGTAATGTTCACTTGCTAGGTATTAATTTGTATCTCATTAGATATATAGATTAATTTGGGAAGAATTGACATCTTTACAGTATTGAATCTCCCTATTCATTAATATGGAATACTTCTCCATTTATTTAATTATTTTTTAATTTCTTCTATCAGAGTTTTATAGTTTTTTTCATATAGCTATTAAACATACGAGATCTGTCTGGAAAAAGTCCAGCCATTGTTAACATAACGAGAATGGTTTGTGTGACATTGATGTAACCTGGTAGACAAGGAGAGTGGACTGGGATGCACAGGTGTGAACAATGATAACTTCACTGTACTAGTCAGTGGGGACAGTAGACACCATTGAGTGAGCATGTGGCCATCATATTCAAAATGACTGAGTGAGCAGAGCAACAAATCTACATCAAATTTTGCATTAACTTGACCATTCATCTGCAGAAACTATTCGGATGACTCAGAAGGCTGCAGCTATGGGCAACTGGGGAGTGACAGCTTCATCAAGACAACATGCCTGCTCATGCATGATGTCTTATACAGAGTTTTTCAGCAAAACATCAAATCACCCAGGTGACTTGGCTCCACTACAGTCCAGATTTGGTGCCCTGTGACTTCTGGCTTTTCAAAAACCAGAATTACCTAGGAGAGGGAAAAGGTTTCAGACCTTCAGTAAGATTCAGGGAAGTATATGGGACAGCTGATGATGATTGGGAGAATTATATGAGGTCCCAAGATATCTACTTTGAAAGGGGCTTAGGCGTCATTGTCCTATGTACAATGTTTCCTGTATCTTTAAAAAAATTACTTATTTACCTTTGCGGGGTGAAGGGAGGGAGAAAGAGGGAGAGAAGCATCAATGCGTGAGAGGTACATGGATTGGCTGCCTCTTACCTACACCCAAGCAGGAACTCGGCCCATAACCCAGGCCTGTGTCATGACTGAGAATCAAACTATTGACCTTTTGGTTTGCATGCTAGCATTCAATCCACTGAGCCATGCCAGCCATTGCTGTTTCTTGTATCTTGTATCTCCTTCAACAAATGTCTTTACTTTTCCTAGTACCTGGCTGGATACTTTCTGGACAGACCAGATATACGACTGGTCATATTTACAATGTTAGTATCCCATATAAGAAATATTTGTACTTTAACAGTGCAGAAAATTTAAGAAAATATATGTACATATAATGGTGGAATATTTGTCACCAAGGATATCACTCAAATAACATCATGAATGCCTTGGAATTGGAGGTGGAATCCTAACCTTCAACCCACAGTTCCTGGCATGTGATTGGGTTTCAATAAATGATTGATTAGTACACAGCAATAAATAAATTAATATAACCAAGTGGACATACAAAATCAAATTATTAAAAATTAGAACGCATGAAAATGAAAATGATCTAATTGTTTTTTATCAATTAACCAGTCTCATCTCCATTCAATTTGTACTTCCATGTTTAGCTATTTCTTTCAAAATTGTCTAATCTTATTTTAAATCTAGATTTTTATATTATCTGGTCAACTGCATGTCAAACTGATTTATAGAACCTAAACTTTCTCAGAGTTAGAAAATCTTAGCTAGTTTTATTTTTAATTTGTTGATGTTTTATTTAGGATTAAAAAATATGTGAGAAAGGGTTATGTAAGTTATTTTTTCTTTGTACTTTTCTTGCCTGATTTAGGATTTCACATTATGTAAGGTAATGAAATCTTTTCATTTTCTTTAGCCTACATTTCAAGGTAGAATTTTTTTCTAAAATCTTTTTTTACAGCTTTATTGAGTTATAATTATACAAACCCTTACTAAGAAGGGCTCCTGGTGGGCTCAAATTTTAAAAAAGGGGAGCCTCTCATGCAAGCTAAAGTTCAGGGAGGAGCCTGCACTGAACTATTTGCCTACCACTGAACTGCCTGCCTGCACTGTGCTTCTGCCATCTGAGCCAGTCCTTATAAAGAGCTCATGGAATCCTGTTTAATCCAATGAGGTTGAGGCTTTCCTCGTCCAGTCCGAGTTGTGTAGCCATATCCCCATCAACATCTTCATCAATCCATTAGAGCGCTCATTTCTAACCAACGAGGACAATGCCTTTTGGACCAATCAAACTGCAAGATTTTGAAGTCTCATTTACATGAGAACTGACCGATTAAAGATGTGAGAGGGAGAAGGAGGGAGAATCTTCTGTCTATTTAAGCCAGCTCCTATGGCTTGGAGAGCACACTTTCTCCTTAGGCGGAATACTGAAGACTGTTTTCATGGCTGAGCTGAAACACCAAGATGTCTCCTTAGAGCAGAGCTGAGCAGAGCAGAAAAGAACAGAGCCTAGCTGTCTAGCCTAATAGGGAACTTGTCTTAGGGCCCAGGTCTGCCTCACAACCATGCTGTTTTCACACCCTTGCTGTATCACAGTTGAGCTGTTTTGGACTGAATAAAGTTTCCTTCTTTATTGCACCCCATATTGGGGATTCCCATTGGTGTTGAATTGGCACCTATAACCATTGGTTGATAATTGGTATGTGAAAAACTTGTATGTATTTAATGTATACAATTTGAAGCATTTGAGCATATGAATAACCCATGATACACTTATTACCTTAATTGTGGGGATGATGTCATGGGAGTATGATGTCTCCAAACTCAAGTTGTACACATTATCCAGTTTCATAATTAGTTGGATATCCAGCACCTGCTTTCTAATCTTGAACTCTTCTAAACTTTCCATTTTAGTAGCTCAGACCTTTCTGTATTAACAATTTCCATTCTCATTCTGCTCATTTACCTGTTCAATGACTTTGAACCCCTGGGGCAGAAGCTGTGTTCAGTCAGGGTGACTCCTGCCATTTGTCTGGCAAAAGCATTTTAAATTGTCTATTGTGATTTATGTTAATGTCCTTCATGGTAGTCCTTTGTGATTTCTCTTATCTGTGATGTCTGGTGCTTCCTTCTCTGACTACTCATGGGTCATTGGCCATCATCTGAACAAGGAGTGAGCAAGGTAGACCTGCCACACTCAGATGTGATTCAAGAGCTAATGCTGTCATCTCTGAAGTTGGTAATAAAGACTACGAAGACATTTGCCTAAGAAAAACTTGGTAGAATTGTGTCGGGAAATACTGATGCAATAGTATGTGAGGATTCATGACTGAAGGTCTCTAGCATCATTGCAACAATGTCTATAAAAATATACTGCCTAATATTTGGCACCAAAGATAATAGTCATTGACTATTAAGGAAGTTAATGGGAAAATAATGGTCTTTCAACTTAAGAACATCAGAATATCATTTTTATTCATAGAGAAAATGTCAAGAGGATCCAGGGAATTCCATGAACCTTTGGAGTTGATAATAATTTTGAAAACTCTTTTTGTGAGTAGCAAGCTCAGACATGTGCTTTGTTTGGCTCTCTTGTGATGTACGCCTAGTGCCTATACAATCTTTGAAGGTGTTTCATTCGCGTATTCAGCAAATATTTATCAAGGCTCAGTAGGAGCTAGATGCTGTTCAAAAAGTTTGTACTACAGTAGAAATCTCCTCCAAAAGTGCCTACATTCTATGAAGGGGTGGTAAAAATAAAATAATCAAGTAGGCAAACAGGAAAAATCAAACCACAGCTCTCAAGATCAAGAGAATTTTGCAGGTTTATATGTTATAGCTACTTATTTATTTTTGAAAACTTTTTAAAAGATGTAGATATCTATTAAGTGTTTTTAAATTTATTTGAACCCAATTGAAGTTTTTTTCTTTTTTAATTTTATTTTTAAGTGTATTTTATTAATTATGCCATTACAGGTGTCCCATTTTTTCTCCCCTTTATCACCCTCCACCTTCCAGTGCCCAACCCTCCAGCATTTCCTCCTTATTTCATGTCCATGGGTCATGCATACAAGTTCTTTGACATCTTCATTTCCTATACTATTCTTAACTTCCCCTTGTCTATTTTGTACCTACCAATTATCTTATTGATTAGCAGAAGACTAGTGATTAAAAATCGAACTCCAAAGCAAGCAGCTTATAAATATAAGAGTACAAACGCACTTCTCTGTGATTAAGATTTTGTCAAGTTTGCTTGTTAACCTTAATGTTTCAAGTCAACAGTTTCAGTCTTTAGAACAGATTTTCAAAACACTGAAACTCACCTTAGAATATTATGGAAAAGTTCTTTACCTTTTTGGTAACAGATTTGGAGGGAAATTTACCATTATAATAAGAGGATACATGGATGAATGGATAAAGAAAATGTGATGTACACATGCATACAAACACGTACACCAGAACATTATTCAGCCATAAAAGAGAATGAAACTTGCCATATGCAACAACATGGATGAAACTTGAAGGCATTATGGTAAGTGAAGTAAGTAAAAAAGAAAAAAGAAAGACAAATTCATGTAATCTATTCCTCTCCAAAATTTTTGAAACAAATTAAACCAAATTTATATGTACAGAGAACAGATTGGTGGTTGCCATAAGTGAGGGACAGAGCTGGGTGAAATTGATGGAAGAGGTTCAAAAAGTACAAATTCTAGTTATAAAGTAAAAAAGTTATGGGGATGTAATGTACAGCATGGTGACTATATACTGTTAATAATATTGTATTGCATATTAGAAAGTTGCTAAGAGAACAGATCTTAAAAGTTCTCATTAGAAGATAAAAATAAATTGTAATTATGTATGATGACAGAAGTTAACTAGACTTATTGAAGTCATCATTTTGAGATATACTCAAAAATTGAATCATTATACTGTACACCCGAAACTATTACAATGTTACATTTAAATTGTACCTCAATTAAAAGAAGAAAATATTTCTTTTAAGACAAAAAATCTGTAACAATAACAGGATCTGGGTGTTTTTGAAAATAGAATAAAATCATAAAACAATTAACTTATTAATTAACAGCAGCCACAATCAAGATAGAGAGAAAGTAGAGACTCGATGTATTTCATTATGAGAACTGAGATGTGCACAGTGTCTGTATTTTCTTATCTCTATATATTTAATGATTAATTCAGCACTATTATTCTAAAAGCTCTTATATTGGTTTCTCTTTTTCCAGTCCCCATTTTCATTATGGAATGTTTCATAAATAAAATAATTTACATAAATTACATACACAACTAGTACAATAATATAACAAATGTTCCCACACCATTCACTTAAATTGCTGCATGGAAAATCCTACTTCAGAAGTCCTCTGAGGTCCTTCCCAATCTCATTACCCTTCCTTCCTCAGGGATGGGCAAACATATTCACTGAGTTTTATGTTTCTCATGTCATTTTTTTAATACTCAATACATAGTAGTCATATAGCATATGTATCTGTATAGCTTTATATAGCAAAACAAAATGTGTTGAAGGTTTTTGAACTTTATATGCATATTCTTCCAGGATTTGCTTTACACATTTCATACTACATTTGTGAGATTATTCATGCCAATATGTATAGCTATAACCACTTCTCTATAGAATAAGGAGATAAATACAATTTATTTTTCCTAACTTACTAATAATTGGGCCATTGCTTGTTTTTGTTTGTTATTGCTTCCCTAATGCCAGTCTGAATATGTTGAAAATGTGTCCTTGTGCAGGGGTACAAAGTCCTCTAGGGTATCTATCTATCTAGGCTGGTTTGTAGGCTTCATCAATATGATGGGATAACACCACCCATTTATAAAGTGGTTGTACTGACAACACTTGTGGTTATGCACAACCATGGTAGGGGCTCCTTGCCTTCCCACCATCACTGGTAATTACTGGATCTTTAATTTTCTCCAGTTATTGGTAATGAAAAGGAATCTTTTTATGAAATGGTTTTAATTCATATTTAAAGTAGTTTAGCATTTATAAACTAATTGTATAACTATTATACAACTATATAATTTAGCATTATGGAACTATTCCCTGAATAAAGGAGTGTGATGAGAGCCTGTTGTATCTGTCCCACTCATGTGTTTAGTTGTGGAGAGTTTTGGGTGAGTTCCTTCAAGGGGGCTTGATTTTCTATGGATGGATGTGGTTATGTAATTGTCATTAGGGGGTCCAGCGAGATGCTCCTGTGAGCTTCCTATTGGAGGTATTCCTGGGATTGGTGATGAGTAGCATAGGAATTGTTCAAGGTAAAGAATCAACAGAATGAGCTGAGTTTGGGAAATCGTGGAGGAAGTCAGCCTCAAACCCAGTTGCTAATAAGAAATGCTCCTGGTGCCACTGGTCACAGCCCTCTGAGGTCCCAGAAGTCTCCCACATGGTAGGCAGCCCTCAGGGGGAAAGGTCTTCGTTGCTTATCTGTTTCGCAGGAACAATGCCAAATAGATAAGGTGAAGGACAGGTGAACCATGCTAGTCAGTTAAGTCATAAAGGTGCAGCCAATAGAAATAAATTTACACTAAACATTCAAAGGTACTGTTTCTACACAAGAGCAAGTGATTTACTGACTCTTGACCTCAATGTTCTTATTTGGCAAATGGATTTTGTAGGTCTCTTTCTACTTGAGCATTCTAGAATCAAAGGTAAGTTTTCTAAATAGAACTCTGGTATGCTAAAAGGCCAGTGAATCTCCTTTTAGCAAATAATAAATTATTTGAGTTCAAAATGGTCTCTGTGATATTTAAGCACATACAAAATAGGGAGATGGGAAGGGCAGCAGCTGGTAGAAGAGGGAACCCTGTCTGCTTTATTGGTTTTAATGTGAAAGAGATTTCTTCAAATGTAGAGCACATACTAGAATCTACGAAATACAAAGTAGGTGACTGATAAAAATAGAACTTTTCTTCTGTTTTTCAAGTTAAAGGAAGCGTTATGTGGTAGAGATTTAACATATTTTTATAGTTGAAATTCATCTGCTCCTGACCAGGCTGATTATTTTCTAGACATTTAATGAGATTTTGCATAATCAGATTATTTAAATTACATATTGCACTTTGCTAGAAAGAAAAGCTATTTGCCTGCCAGTATTATACATTCTTGGTTTTTGCCACACAGTTTCTTGTGGACAAATGATAATAGATTCAGACAGGAAAAATCACATTAAATAATTTGACCACTTAATTGAAATGAATTTATAGCAGATTAGAATCAAGAAGCACATTAGCATAAACATTATATATGATGCAAGCTCCATTTTACTTAATACTCATTTAAAAAACATGCAATTGTAGAGATCTCAAAATAACATCAGCTTGGCTGGTTTGGGGATAAATAGAAATAATGAATGTGCCTGTTCTTATTCTTTCCACATAAATGTATATTAGATTAAATTTCCATTTGACCTACTCTATTAGTAAATGCATAAATCTAGAGATATTCCACATGAGAAAGCATTATGTTGGATTATTTCCTGTGAAATGCATACTTGAAGTAAAAAGGACAAGAAAGGAAAGAGTATACCAGTGTTTGGTCTTCAAAGGGGCTGACTGATAAATGTGAGAGCATCCCAAGTCCATGTCCACCACTATTAAAGTCACATCAGATTTAATTTTAGACTGTTTTGTTGTTATTGTTGTCATATTTGTAATTGTATTTTTGATATTCTTTTCAGTTTTCCATAATAACTTTCATTTAATAGTACTTCATCATGTATGAACATGAATTTATGCACGTGAATGCATGTGTAAGTACCCAAATGAGTGATTGGGTGATGTGTGCATGTGTGTGTATGGGGTGTGTGCATGGAGTTCTGCAAGTAAAACTGTGTGTGACTTTGTGTGTTTATCATTTATTTAGATTTTTCATCACAAAAACCTATGGATTAATGTAATTTTTTATTTTTAACTCTAAATTCCTTAGTCTGCAGAAATCATACAACCTCAAAACCAGTTGGAGTTTTTATTTACAACCTTATGTTATAAAACCTTAAGATGGCCCTGGCTGAACACCATTCATTTGTAAACTTTTATAGTTAGTGGATTACAAACTGATTTTTGCTCAAATGCAGCTATTAAACATCATAATCAGTTCATTTAATTCTTAAACAATAATTTAGAGCCAAATATTTAATCCAACTGGTGCTAAAGACTAGACATAGGAGCTAGAGAGAAGCCACAGTGGGAATCCTTGGTAAACTGGAAAATAAATATTGATGTATCTGATCTTTAAATATATTCTCACAGAATCTCATAGTCATTGGCCATTTTATACCAGAAACACAGATGATTGAAAATAATTTATTTAAAAGCTAGTTTTGAGTAATATAGTCCTATTGGTTTTGCTTCATTGACTTAGAAGAAGCAGTGTTTCTTTTGCCACGTACTCAGTGTCAAGAACTTTATCCTGGGTCCTGGGAAGTTAGAGTTCAGGAGACTGCATGGATAGACCCTCGGTGGTCCTGTAGACAAATGCATGTGGGAATAGAAGGATGAAATTAGTACTTTCTGGTTCTTTCTCTAACTAGTTGTGGAAATTGACAGAAGTCATTGTCTCAGTTTTCTCATCCATTACATGAAGACATTTTTTTCTAGAATTTGCATTAATCAGATAAATATCAATCAATAGTGTGTGTGCTTGCATGTGTGTGTATGATGGGGGTGCAGCAGATTGGAAGTTAAAAGCCTGCAGTAGGAATGGATCCCAGAGCAGGAGGCCTAAAGAGGAGATGAAAGATGGTAAGCCAAAGATGATAGGCAGTGGGGAGGCAAAACTGAGAACCTCGGGGAGAAAGAGGAAGAGGTGCTGCATGTGATACTACCTACTCCCATTCCCACTCCAGCCACCACACAGTCTTTTTTTTTTTTTTAAACATTTTATTTATTTATCTTTAGAGGGGAAGGGAAGGAGAGAGGGAGAGAAACATCAATGTATGGTTGCCTCTTGTGCATCCCCTGCTGGGAACTGGCCTGCAACCCAGGCATGTGCCCTGACTGGGAATCGAACTGAGATCCCTTGGTTCACAGGCCAGAGCTCAATCCACTGAGCTACACCAGTCAGGGCCCACCACACAGCCTTATTGAAGGTGGTGCTTCAGGTAGATTACCAGGCATTAAATTAGTAGTCAGGCAGTGAACATGTTTCCATCAACTTGCGACCAATTAGCATATAACAAAATAGGACTGGTTAATGATATATTTTACTTGCAGAATGATAAGAAATTTTAAAATACTGTATTACTTAAATTAAGCATATGTAATTGATATAAAAGTAACTTAAGACTAATTAAGATGAACTTTACTTAGATCACCAATTCCTTCTCATACAAGGAGTCTGAAAATTTTATAATTTCAAGGGGAATGCAAAATTTTCTGCTCCTTGGTCCTAGAGATAGGCCATTATTCCAGCCTGCACTGTGGCTCTTCTACTATTCTTTATGATTAAGTAGGCATTATTCATATTGCTCTGGAGATGTTGAGGGCTACAGAAGCCCACTGGAATTCCCTCAATATTTATTTTTTTCCCAGAATGAAAGCTTCTTTTAATCATTCTCTTTTCTCCTTGCTTTTCTATATGGTTCCTCAGTGGTGAAATATTTAATGAGGGTCCATGATATTCACACAGAGTAAGACTGTGCATTTTTAAAGGCAAACAAAATGGGATCTATGCCTTCAAATTGGTCAATCAACTAAGGCAGACAGACCACTAAACAGTTTTTCAGACCATGTGATAAAAGACATATGCAGAGGGTGCTATAGTATAATTGGGATATGACACCATGGAAGGTTTGGGTGGACAGGGTCTGTGGTCTGTGGTCCTTGATATGCCTAAAAGTTGGGGAGAGGTTGTCCAGGTGAAGGGAGAAGTGTGATCAGACAGAGGGAGCGCCCTTGTTAGGAGTACGGAACTGCAACTCCCTCTCACTCTTTTTCTCTCTCTTCTCCACCACTGCTTTTATGGGAACAACCAGCAACTGGCAAACCTTCACACTCAGTGGTGTGGTGGAAAACTGCCCCCCTAGGAAAACAGTAATAGCCATGACATCCAACCAGATTTGTGAGTTTTCCAGTTTCCCTGGTGGATATACTTCCACCATGGCTGATTTCAAGTTGTCAATGGCTTAACAATGGCTTACGAAATTCTTTAATATTTAACAACCAGTGCTGTGTGGTTTTTGGCCAAGCTCAACCTATTATCGCACCTAAGACAACAACCTCCCACTCAGAGAAACAACTTTTCATCTCTGGCATGTCTTAGTGCCTTCTCTTTGAGACATCTTCAGTGTTTTCTGAATACTATTCTTTCAGGCTTTCAAAGTTCTCAGTGGGCAGGTGATTGAGTAGTGTGGAGGCTGCTGGGAGTGATTGCAGGACTGATGACTGCAGAGCGCACACAGCTGCAGCATCCAGACGCACACAGCAGAACCCTCTCCCCCGATTTGACCAGAAGGCTAGAGATGTTAATTGGAGCAGTGAAGGGCGAGGGCATCAACGTGAAAAGTAGAGGCAAGATGGTAAAATGTGGAACAGAGGAAAGTAGACCCTGCCTTCTGCCACATGGAGCTCTCCAAAGTCTGGAGGAAACAGAAGGGGGGGGGGGGAGAAGCAGCTGGAAACACCTTACCAGAGAACACGTCTGCTGAGAGCTGTGCGGACAAAATATGGGGCCAGCTTCTAAAGAATTATATGCCCTGGAGTCCAGATTACCAATTTATTTAATTAATCCCTAATACTATAAATCTTATTCCTGGGAACAATTTATCTGAACTGAGATTTATACTTGCAAAACAATAAATATTAAGTGGGAGGTTTCCAAGATGATTAGGGTCCAAAATTTGAGTAAAAAAAACCTAATGGTGAGTCCATACATAGGCCTCAAGCCCCCGCTTTCTCAGGGATGAAATGGTGACTATAGAAAATGTTCAGACCAGAGAGAACAAATAGTGCCAGGATAGCACTGGGGTTTGTTTGGGCTGGGAAGTATGTGAAATATAACTTGATCTCTCTCTCTCTCTCTTTCTTGCTCTCTCTCACCATCCAGTGATGCAGAAAAGCTCATTTAAGGTTTTATGGGAGCTATGAAAACACAGAGACGTGATTGAAAAGGCCCAGTTAATGGAGCAGACAGTAACATAGGGTTCAGAATAAGAGGACGATGGATGATTGGGAATTCAGGGCTGTGCAGAATGGATAGCCTTGCCTAGTGTGAATAAGATCACATTAAAAACTAATAGGAGAAGAAAGATACCAAAGACTAGAAAATGGAACAAACTCTAAAGTACCTGGCATATTTTAAGGGCCACCAATTAATCATGAGCCTGAAGCAGAGTTTTGGGGGCAGGAAGAGTTAGGGAAGAAAGACAGAAATAAGAGCTAAAGTTGTCTTGCAAATGGTCTTAACTCCCTTGACATTTTGTGAACCTGGGGAACATGTGGTGGTCAAAGTGGATCACCCTGGCTGCAGCAGGTGGGAGGGGTGTGAGTTAGGGGAAGGGAGGAAGAGGGCTGGAGGGCGGGGGTGAAAAGGGAAACCGGAGGAATAATGACAAAATTGGGGGTGAGGTAAGGAACACTTGCAGTGATCTGGTATCAGGGTGAGTGTTGGGTAATGCTGGGAGAAGCAGAAATTACAGAAGCAGAAGAACATGTGAAGAACTCTCTGGATGTGGAGATGGGGAGTGCAGAGAAACGCTGAATCAGAAGTGACTCCGAAGAAGGCAAGTGCTGGTAATGCGCAGTCCCCGACAGTGATAGAGGAAATGGTGACAATTGACAGATGCGGGGCTGGTGGGAGAAGCCAGGTTCCACTGCAAACACATGATTGAGGGAGGGGGAGAGGGCGTGATCAGTTAGCCCTTAAGGACTGAGCTGGTCCTCACTGGGGTCAGGAACCAGGTGGAACCGTGGTGCAGCAAACATGGATAAACTGCTCCAAGAGGAAATAAAGAAACAAGAGTGGAGTGCTGTCTCTATTTCACATTGCAAGTGTTCAATAAATATTTGTAGAAGGGCGAGACCCATGCAACTATTCCTAAATTCAAAGTCTTTCAATACATTAGGTTTGCATAAGCCTGCAATGGTTGGGATATTGGGTTTCCCCCTTTATACAGTTACAGTAATAAACAGGATGGGAGCAGTCACAACCCTTGCAGTTCCTAGTGATTTTCTTTTTTTTTTTTTTAATTAAATTTTATT
>PVKU01001157.1:0-336503 GCA_004027475.1 Anoura caudifer
AGAGAGAGAGAGAGAGAGAGAGAGAGAGAGAGAGAGAGAGAGAGAGAGAGAGAGAAAGGTGAAACAGAAATACAGTGAAAGAAAGAGTGGGGAGAGTATTTGTTCATAGCCATTATGGTATATACTTTTCTCAATCTAAGAAATAATGAATTGATTACTTTGACAGACTGTTCTACCTTCAGACTGTGTTCAAACCTGTGTTTTGGATTTCAATAGAGTTGAGATGGGTTGAATTGTTTGATTTAATTAACTTTCATATATTAAGCAAGGGTGTGGGGGAGGAGTGTAGTACACTGAGACACCCTCTTTAACTGTGGCTCTGACCTATTGAGAAGGTCATGCATGCTCTCTGGGCCTCAATTTCCACATCTGCAAAAACAAGGAAGTTGGATTAGAAAATGGCTAGGGTCCATTTCAGATGGAACATTTTACAATTTTAAGTGACTTGAAGAAATTGGTGTTTCACAGGAATTTAAAACAGTATATTTGGTCTGTGATTTTTCAGACCAATGTTCAGTTTCTACACATGCAGTTGCTTAGCTCTTGAGTTCTCATGTATTTCCACATTTTCTTATGACTTCACATCTTACAAGAAAATGAGGGTGGCAAAATCTTCTTCACAGAACCCCATGTTAAATGGAGCAAAACTTCTCTTGAATAAGAAAGAGTTTTCTGAATAGGAACAGTCACTAAGTCAGCCTCAGATTTTAGACACTGTATTAAGTAACATAAGTCACAGTTAAAGATGTCTCTGGTTTGGAGAACCATAGCATACAGAAAACCAGCCCTGAGGCACACACACTTATAATTGAAGGAAGCGTCTTTTTTTCAGTCCATGCATTCTGATTTGGTGCCTAGAATCATGGCTCGTCTACCTAGGAGGAGCAAAGGAACAAATGACGAGGCATTAGGTGCTGAGGCCAAGCCCCATGGTACCCAAGGGAGAGTGATGCTGAGATAGGAGGGGCAGGCTCTACCCTTTGCACCCAGAGGAGGGATGGTCATAGGGTAGAAAAGGAAGGAAATTGTCACTGGAATCAGGATTAACATTTCACAGGAAGTGAATAGAAAGCCCAGAGCCAAACCCAAATATAAATTGTACTTAAAATGTGATGAAGATCAAATCAATGGGGGGAAACACATTATTTATATATAGTGCTGGGATAACTATTTACTCAATTGAAAAACTTCATGTTGAACCCTTAGCTCACATTATATACTTAAATACATTCCAGATGGACTAAAAATTAAATATAGAAATTAAATATCAATTAGGTAGAAACAAATGTATATTATGTTGTATTTAGAAGC
Source organism: Anoura caudifer (assembly GCA_004027475.1). Classification (NCBI taxonomy): domain Eukaryota; kingdom Metazoa; phylum Chordata; class Mammalia; order Chiroptera; family Phyllostomidae; genus Anoura; species Anoura caudifer. Next base: position 1,312 of record PVKU01001157.1, read on the forward strand.
CTTTTCCAAGGCAGAAACTATGAGAAAATAGGTGAATAATTTTTTTGTGCTTTTATATTTCTGTACATCCTAAAAATATAGACAAAGTTAAAGCCACAGGGAAAGCTAGAAATCATATTTTCAAAATATATGATAGATAAAAATCAATATCTCCTTTATTGCAAGAGTTTTTATGAGTCAATTCAGAAGAGATAAACCCTCAAAAGAAAAATATCAGCATAGGCAATAGGCAAGAAAGCAATATAGAGAGCCTCAGGGATAATTAAAGTATAAATAAAATAGCATATTAAAACAACAAGATACTATTTTGTCCACAAAGTGAGAGACTTAAAAGGCTAATAATGGGTTTACTCCTGTCTCTGACTCTAAAATCTTAGGAAAGCCATTCTAGCTTTCTGAGCCTCAATTTTCTTATCTCTAAACTGGGTATTTTAATTGTCTCACTCATAGAGTTAGTGTGAGGATTAGAAGAGATGATGAATTTTAAAAGAACTTTGTAAATTCAAAAGTAATACACACTAGGTATATGCAAAGTATGATTCTTGGTCCTGTAAACCAAGTGGACCTGTGCTACGCATCAAAGAACAAAAGGGTGATGAGTCGCTATGTAGACTTGCTTCCTTGATGCCATCTTTAAAATACTGCACTCCTCAGATAAGTTCCTTGACAGAGCTACATAGCATTATAGCTTCAGTGAGCTATCCTTTGAAGGTGATGCTGACAAGGACTGAGACACCTGAATGTTGTTATAGGAGCAGAAAACACCAAGAGTGCCCTAACAGTGATGTTGGCAATATAGATGCCTGAAGCTACCATCCATTGGCAGTAGCCATGACCAGAGGTAGTGATGGAAACCACTTCTAAGAGCAGAAACTTGCCCAGTGGGGGACCTGCTGAGAGTTATCCCTGGGATGGTATAGTCATACCTCAGTACTCGTTGGCTTCAGAACTTGACAAATCTCATACTCATCGTATTTTGATGAGAAAAAATATTTCAGCACTTGAGGCTTGCTTGGGACTTATCTCACTTGCTGGAACATGAACGAGTCATGGCACCTGAAAGATAAAATGCGTCATTTTTTGGTACTCATGGGTTTTGGCACTTGTCATGAATTCTGGAAGGAATTAATAATGGGTACCAAGGTACCACTGTATTATGTTTAAGACAAGGAACCACTAAGAGCAACTTCAGTGAGCAGGAATTACCCTCAGCACTACCATCAATAGTCACAGGCTATAGGTGGAACTGGGGGATCCAGCAGGAGGAAGAGATTACTGGTCTTTTATGTAGTGGCTAAAGCATGTGGGCATATGAACCAGATTTCCTGGGTTCACATCCCGACACCACCAACCATGTGACCTTTAGGAAGGTCTCTGTGCATCACTTTTCCCATTTGTTAAAGGTAGATAATAATTATATCTAACTCATATGCTTATTGTGCAAATTATATGAATTAATACACATAAAGCATTTAAATATTCTTGGAGCATAATGAATGCTTAATTCATGGTATTATATTGTTGCTGTAATTATTAGTAATACTACCACTACCATAATCTTCTTTAAAAAGAGAATAACACTTTCTCACTAGGAAACCAGGCATCATTGCAGACTTGAAGATTCTGGTTAGGGTCCCCATGCGAGCCGTAGAACTCCTCTAACATTCCAAAGGAAAGACGTCTAAACAGAGGTTTCAATCGTAACTGTAGGTTATTCCCCTTGCTACATAGAGACATATTCAATTATCATTTGGCTGTATCTCCTCTTTCCCAGGGAAAGTAAGGAAGTAAAAGTCTTCAGCACACACTACAATAACTTAAAACATTAACAAAGATGCAGCTCCCTCTCACACACACCAGAGACCCCTCTCATGTTCACAGTCTCAAATCCACACTTCAAACAAGCAACCCCCAGAGGAGGGACATTACTGTGCTATGACAGAAGACAGGCCACTTAGAACTTCTTGCTTCTTATATTCAGCAGTAAGTTCAAATATCTCTATCATGACTGTTTCCTAGAGAATATCCCATGATGTTTTGAAATTTCCAATATGATGGGGTTTGATTAAAAAGTGAATGAGAGCAGATCATACTTCATTCTACCCTTCCCTTCTGGGTCAAAGTGTGCTTTGTGAGCCAGTGTTAATGATGCTCTAAGAAAAACTTTTTCTTTATGTACTTTGGAAATGAAAATAGATGTGAGAAACTAATATTTAAATACAGCATTTTGGTGTCTGTGGCCAGTGAGTGACATGTGCGGAGTAGGCCTGCAGTTGGGAATGTCTGATCCCTGCTTCCCCAACATTAGTGCCATTTACCAGTCATAACTGCCATTCAGAAGAATGCTCAGTATAAGATGTCTCTCTTTAAGGCATGTAATGGGATATTAATTGATTACTGATGAAATAAGAGATAGTGCATGTTTGTTTTGACTAAAGATCTTGGTATGAAAAGAGCAGAGGCTCAAGAGATGCTTTGGGTCATGCTCTGGCCATCAGACACATAAGGTACTGTTGCCTCTACTCTATAAATAAAATCACTAAGATTTCAAGAGGTTTTGTGGCTTGCCCAAGATCGCTCAGCCAGATCATTGTTAGTGGGAAAGAACAAAAGAAGAAAGGAAGAAAAGAACTATTTGTCTTATATGCCATTCATACTATCTTTTTCTCCGGAGAGAACAAGGGGCCACAGCCATCAATGGCTATAGAATATACATTACATTTTACTTCAAGTATAAACTTTAAAAGAGGCAATGAGGGAAGGACAGTAGAAAAACAAAATGCCTAGGCACTCAAAATGGACAAACCAATCAAATCCTTGCTGTTGCGCAGGCAGGATCCCAAGAAGATGATTGTTTTACCTGTGTTGTCAGAGATGAAATGAAAGAAGAGAGACGTAATCAGAGGTGATAGTGCAATCCAGTACCGTTACCTTCCCTAAGGAGCAACTTGGCTTTCCTGTCCTGTTGAATCCCAGCTTTTTTTTTTTTTTCTTTTTGGAACAAAAGGAACATGGTACTTCTGGGGTTTCTGGGGGGTTTTGGAGGATGCTGAAAACATCTCCTTTTCCCTATGTAGTAGAAGAGCATCCTTTAGAGTAATATATAATACTGAGATGGCCAGTAAACAGTGTGAAAACATATTTTCTCATCTATAACATGATAATGACAATGATAGCAGTAATTTGGAGCACTGTTGCAAGAACTAAGTAAGATAATATTTATGAAGCAATCAGCATTGTGTCTAGTATGTGGTTCTTCCCTAACAAAGGTGAATCTACTTCTTATTTTGAAGAATTAGAAGTAGGAACAAAAACTGGCACCACACTCTGCTGGCCTTTTCTTCTTGCCCTCTTTTCTACTATTTTTTCAGGTCCATTATAATTTTTAAGTATATTTTATTTATTATGCTATTACAGTTGTCCCATATTTTTCTCTGCCTTTATCCCCCTACACTTTGCTCTACCCTCCCAAGCATTCCCCTCCCTTAGTTCATATCCATGGGTCATGCATATAAGTTCTTTGGCTTCTCCATTTCCTATACTATTCTTAACATCTCCCTGTCTATTTTGTGCCTACCGTTTATGCTTCTTATTCACTGTAACTTTTCACCCATCCTCCTCTTTCCCCCTCCCCACTAATAACCCTCCATGTGATCTACATTTCTGTGATTCTATTCTTGTACTTGTTTGCTTAGTTTTTGTTTTTTAGGTTCAGTTGTTGATAGTTGTGAGTTTGTTGTCATTTTACTGTTCATATTTTGATCACTTTGTTTTCTTAGATAAGTCCCTTTAACATTTCATATAATACAGGCTTGGTGAGGATGATCTCCTTTAACTTGACCTTATCTGGGAAGCACTTTACTTGCCCTTCCATTCTAAATGGATAGAGTAACCTTGGTTGTAGGTCTTTGCCTTTCATGACTTCAAATACTTCTTTCCCACCCCTTCTTGCCTGCAAGTTTCTTTTGAGAAATCAGCTGACAGTCTTATGGAAACTCCTTTGTAGGTAACTCTCTCCTTTTTGCTTGCTCCTTTTAAAATTCTCTCTTTATCTTTAATCTTGGGTAATGTAATCATGATGTGTCTTGGTGCGTTTCTTCTTACATCCAACTTCTTTGGGTGTCTTTGAGCATCCTGGACTTGCATGTCTAGTTCCTTCGTCAGATTGGGGAGGTTTTCCTTTATTATTTGTTCCAATAAGTTTTCAATTTCTTGCTTTTTCTCTTCTCCTTCTGGCACCCCTATAATTCGGATGTTGGAATGTTTAAAGTTGTCCCAGGTGTTCCTAAGCCTCTCCTCATTTTTTTGAATTCTTTTTTCTTCATTCTGTTCTGGTTGAATGTTTATTTCTTCCTTTTGTTCCAAATGATTGATTTGAGTCCTGGTTTTCTTCCCTTCACTGTTGGTTCCCTGTATATTTTTATTTACTTCATTTTGTATAGCCTTCATTTCTTCCTTTATTTTGTGACCATACTCAATCATTTCTGCGAGCATCCTGATTACCAGTGTTTTGAATTCTGTATCTGATAGGTAGTCTATCTCCTTGTCACTTCATTTCTTTTTCTGGAGTTTTGATTGTTCTTTCATTTGGGCCATATTTCTTTGTTTCAGTGCACCTGCTATATTTTAAAAGGTGGAGCCTTAGGTATTTTCCAGGGCGGGGCAACCCATGTTGCTGCATTGTTGCACTATATGTGGGGGAGGAGTCAGAGAGGGAACAATGCCACTTGCTTGGCTCTTAGTCCACTTTCCATCACTTCCCTCACTTCCTACAAGCAGATTGTAGCCTTTCAAGGTGCTGATTCCTCGGTGGGTAGGCTTGTGTATGTTCTAAGACCCTGTTGGTCTCTCCAACAGACTCTCCTGTGAGACTGGAAGTTTCTCCTGCCACCACAACTCCCACAGATTTTTACAGCCAGAAGTTTTGAGGCTTTATTTCCCCATGCTGGAACCCTGGGTTGTATGGTTGGTCTCACTCCCCAGTTGTTCCTCCCAGGTTATCCACATGTGAATGGGGACCACCTGGTCTGCCAGCTGCCACCTTGCCACTCTGTCCTCTCCTCCCCAGTTTCCTGTCTCTGTCCCTCCTACCAGTCTGGGTGAATGATTCTTTTTTAACTCCTTGGTTGTTGAACTTCCATGCAGTTTGATTTTCTGGCAATTTTAGTTGTTTATCATTTTTAAATTGGTTGTTATCCTTCTTTTGGTTGTGTGAAGAAGTGAAGCATGTCTACCTATGCCTCCCTCTTGGACAGACTGCCCTCTCTTTTCTACTTTGGATATGAAGTAGAGGCCTGGGCTTAACAATTTCCACTCTTTTTCCTCTCTTTATCTCCTGAATTACAAAATATCAGAGCAACCAACAAAATAAATTTTTAATTTACCAGCCTTTTGAGCCTGTGTAGACCTATGGTCAGATAAGATCTATGGTCTCACCCAACCACTGGTTACACAGCCTCAGTGTCATGTATATAAATATATGCATAAAAGGAATGGAACATTATTACTGTAGATTTAATCTGGACATTGTGTAAAAATATATTGGCAAGCAATGAGTTCAAGTTATGGTGTTAAGTGACTAAGCCCAAAGTAAAGACAACTCTAGAGCAGGAATAAAATTGGAGTGTCCCATTTAATATCAACACTTCTGAGCTGTTGGGGCTGGGGATAGCTTGTTGCTATTTACAGAGTACACCATATTTCAGGGGGCATATCACTCCCTCCATAGTATAACTTGAACAACATCTGATTTTGGTTGTTTTAAAGGAAGAAGGCAACAAATTGGTCCTTCTGGTGAGTCATATAAAAAGTATTTTTTCATGATCAGAAGAAAAGGAGGAGCAGGGCTAGACTAGTTAAAAGCCCACCAACACAGAGGAAAGACAGCTATGCCAATTCTGCAAAACCTTGGTTAGACTAGGGAGCTCAGAAGCAGGAGCTGTTTCAATGAGATAGAAGGGGGAAAAAATAACCCAGAATTCCCTATAGAGGGAAAACTCTGCAAAACATGGCATTTGTATTATTTGGGTTTCTTGGTTGGAAACAACAAACTTTGGCTGATATTTACTAAAAATAAATAAATAAAGAATTTCTTGATGAGATATTTAATTGCTTCAGAAAATCCTGGAAGATGGAGAACCAGGAATCTAATGAGACTAGGACCAGAGCCAAAACTATGCCATAAGAATTTTCTGGTGAGGATGGTGTATTAATTTGCTGAGGCTGACATAAACAAATGCCACAAACTGAGAAACTTGACCAACAGAAATGTATTGTCCCACAGTTCTAGAGGCTAGAAGGCCAAGATCAAGGTGTCTGCAGAGCTGGTTCCCTCCAAGGGCTGAGAAGGAAGTATCTGTTCCAGGCTTCTCTCTTTGGCTTGTAGATGGCTGTCTTCATGTTCACATGTCATTCTCCCTGTATGTCTCTTTATATTGTCTTCCTTCTGTGCATGCCTCTGTGTTCAAATTTCCTTTTTCAATAAGGATATCAGTCATACTAAATTAGTATCCAACCAAATGATCTTCTAACTTGATTACCTCTGCAAAGATCCTATCTTCATACAAGGTCACATTCTGGGGTAATTAGGGTTAGGTATTTAGCATAAGAATTTGGATGGACACAACTCAACCCATAAGAGATAGACCCACTGATATTATTTATAGGACACCTGCTAGTGCTGTTACCCCTGCTATCTTGGTCACTGAGGGAGAATGCACCACTGTCTCAGGTGGGAGCACCTGATTGGCTAGGCTTAATCACATGTACATGCTACCTCTGTCAGTGAGCAGAAAGAAAGTTAGAATCTGGCCTTCTCATGTTCTGGAGTGGAGAGCAGTTTCTGCCTTCTACCAAGACTAGTGTTGCAAAAATACCCCAAATGAAGGAAGGAGGTTCAGTGGCTGAGCAATTAAAAACTTGACAAGAAGCCACATCAGTACTTTTTAAACCAACCAATGTCTTCAAGTTGGCATATTAGCCTTTGGAAAGAAGCCTGATAACATTTAAATAGAGGAGCTGGAACCAAGCCATGTGACAAAGGAACTCCAAAAGTAGATGGAAAGACTTGTAAATTGTGGTCCAAATGTATCTCTCATTCACATTAAGAAAAGTGGGATAATATGGAGCCTTTCTGTTCAAATGATTAATTTCTGCCTTCACAATCCCAAATGAAAAACCCAAGCACCCAGGGCCATGTGTCCCTTGTCCTCACTGACATTGCTCCCACAATCATCTATGATGAGAAGTGGGAAGCAAAAACTTCTTTGCTTTATAAGAGAAGCAAAACTAGGCGATTGCTGCCAGAGCCATTGGTCATGATCACTGCTGAGTAATAGACATCTGTATTAGGAGGGTCCCTATGAAGACATATAGAGGGAGAAGAGTGTCAGGAAGAAAAGGCAGTCTCTGGGTCTTTCCATGTGAATAGGTAAGAGTTGAAAGAAATCAGAGCCTGAGAATGAGTAGCTACTGCCATAGCCAAGTTCTTGGCTCTACACCTCTCAGCCCATGCCTTCTGTGGGTGATATCTTCTGCAGGGCTTTCTTGCTCACCTAAAGTTTCATTATTTATTGAGCACCTACGGGGCCATATATTCTACCAGGAACTGGAGATACAAAGATGAAAAGACTGAGTTGCTGCTCTCAGAGATCCTGGCATAGCTGGGGAGAATGACATCCTCATAAAGAGCTACATAATAATATTTAAGGCCTATATTAATATGTGAAATTGTGTATATATTCATGTGTTTACTTATTCACTCTTTGGCCCCTACCACTGCAATGCAATGAACTTTGTCACATTCACTGCTTTGTGTACAGCACACCAGCACCCAGAGTCTAGTGAATGTTAGGGATTTGATAAATAATTATGAATAATTTCTACATTGGATGCATATCAGAAGGAGTGCTCAGGTCTGCTGAGGGAAATCAAGGGAGGCTTCCCAAATGAGGAGGCTCTACATCATCATGATTCAATTCATTGTGGTAGATTATAGCAGTATTGGCCATTGGTTTTTCATATCTCTCTGTATCTGCTCTTGAGCAGTGGGCTCAAACCAGGTGGTTTGTTTGGACAATGGGATAGTAGCAAACTTTGTGCAAGCAGAAACCTGAAATGTGGTTTCCCATTTCTCTCTTGGAACCTTGTCACCATGAGAAACACAAGCCTGCTAGGTGGCAGGAGACCATGTGGAATACAGGTGACTTATTTCAGCTGAAGGCTATCATAGGCCAGCTAGCCCAGCTGAATAGACAGCTGTTGACAGATCCATGAATGAGTCTAGGCAAGATCAGCAGAGCTGCCTAGCTGATCCATAGAGAAATGAGAAATAATAAGTGGCTGTGGTAAACCAATGAGCTTTGAGGTGGTTTGTTACACAGCATTATTTTGGTAGTAGATAACTGAAACACTCACCAACTCATTGAACAGCAAACTAAGGCTCAGAAACAAATAAATAGAAGGAAAATAAAAATTTACTTCAGTTTTTAAACTTCAAATCAAGAACTCCTTTATTCATACCTTTAGGTTTAGAAACATGACTCTGATCTATCATGGGATCCTGAGTTAATTATGTGGAGGAAGAGAGAGAAAGAAGGAAGAAGGGAGAGAAGGAGGAAAAGAAGACAGAAGAGAGGAATATGTTTGACCCTAAAGGCAGTGCTTGCTCCACTAATTTAGCCACATAGGTAGTACTTAGGGAATGCTAGGTGATGTTTAATATAAACCACAGGCTAATTTAAGAGATTGGTTAAAGAGAACTTTTTTTTTTTAAAGGTGAAAAAGAAAAAGAGGGGTGGACAAGAAAAGACAGGGGAAAGGATGTATATGTGTATATTTCTGTGAGACAGATGAAATCATTCATCCTGCTTTTGACTGGGTGGTCAGACAAGGACTCTCTGAGGAGGTGGCAATATGAGATTTTAACAACAAGAAGGAACCAGCCATGTGAGGATCAGGGAGAACAACATTCTTAGGCAAGAGAACAGCTGTGGCAAAGAACCTGAGGCTAAAATAAGATTGGCAAGTTCAAGGTCTCAAAAGAGTGTTAGGGTAGCTTGAATGAAGGAGGGGGAAGATTTCATTGTAGGTGACATCTGACACATGCTTTGAAAAAGATGACTAGAGAATTGGTTGTAGGGACAAAAGTTTCTAGGCAGGCAAACATAGAAGCAGGGAAACCAGCTAAGAGGTTATCGTAGTTGTCCCTGTAAGAGATAATGGTTGCTGGACTGTGGCAATGGTAGTAAAGATCACAAAATGTGAATTTTTCTTAGAAGTAAAGTCAATCACACTTTCCAGTAAATTGGACATCAGGGAAAGTCAGGAACAAAGAGTGACTCCCAAGTTTTGGCTTGAACGACTGCATGAGTAGTGGTGCCATTTACTGCAATAGAGACAACCTCAGGAAGAAAAGGGTTTTTTTTGTTGTTGTTGTTTGTTTGTTTGTTTTTCTTTTTTCCCCCCTAGAGTAGGGAGTTTATAGGAAAAAGAGAATGATGAGAGACTAGGAATGATGGGTTAAAGACATAGTGCCTACATTGGGAAGAGACTGGGTAACTTCCTTTGTGGTAGTGCTCTGAAGCACCAGTCCTCGGGCTGTGTGCCCTGATCTAATGTTTTAATGTGTGTGAACGATCCAGAAAGGTTAGATTGCTATGGGATAAAAACAAACAATTAAAAAATTAAAATAGGACCACAGAACTACTGAAGAATAGCTTGTTGGTACTTATCAGAATGTACAGTTTGTTCTTCCTCTCCTAACCCAAGCACAGCACAAGCGTGAGGCCAGCACTATTCAGTGGTGAGGTCTCTGGTAACCACCTCCCTTTCCACACTCCCCCCTCCCATACCACAATGGAAAAAAAAGAGAGACCTTTGGGTCTGTTTTCTAACATAGCTCACACTTCCGTAGCACTTCAGATGATTGCTGACACCAGCTCGGTGAGGTGAACAAGAAAGATACCATTATTCCCAATTTTAAAATCAGGAATCTAAGGCAGAGGCAAGGCCACATGACTAATATATGGACCTTCCAACACCTTGGCAAGTGTGATTTCATGGCCTAAGGCTTCCTCTCCCTCATAAGGCTGACTGTATGGCTGATGGCCAGTCCTTTATTATTTCCCACTGTTGGGAATGCCTGTTATCAACCCCTCCTTTCCTCACTTCCCTCCCTACCCCCATGGATTCCATGGTCATCCTTTCAATCATTCCCTTGCACACTCAGTAAAAACCCAGGGAACACATGTGTGGCAATGTGAATCTAGTAGACATCCTCCACCCAGCCATGTTCCCTTTTCACTAACCTATGCATAACAGGCCCTCCATTTTGTGCAATTAAATTTTTGGACCTCACGCATAATGTTACTCTACCATCAATGCCTTTTTACTATGCTCTTCCATCCCATCAGCTGTCCATTTCCTTACATTCAGCACTCAGGCTATAGAGAGCTGCTGGAGGAAATCACCAATTGGTCAGATTAGGGGAAGTTTAGCCTCTGCTGGGCCACAGGCACTGCTCTGAGAGATCCTGGTCTATCTCTAGTTTGTTTGACTGCACCCTGTTTCAAGTCTTTCTACTCTCTTCAAACCTCAGATCCTTCCTCACTTCAAGGAGAGGACTTCCTACTTCACAGAGGCAGCAGAAGCCATCATCTGGAAACAACTTCAACTTATGTCCATGGGATCTAAACATGTTCCTGCAATAGTGCTCATTTCCCTTTGAATGATAATGAAGGAGGGTGGCCTTCTCTCCATTCTAAAGTCTCTCCATCCACTGTGCTCTGGATCTCATCTTTTGTCTTTTAGCTTGTGTATTTATTCCTAAGTTTGCTCCTCAATAAGTTCAAGTCTTTCTATCTGAAAAATAAGACAGAACAAAACAAAACAAAAAATCCTTCCTTAGATTCTCATCTCCCACTCTAGCCATTATTTTTGTCAGTTTCTACCCATTTGGAACAAACTTCTCATCATTGCTGTCTTTTTTTATTCTTATTCACTCTTTAACCTCCTACCAAACCTGGCTTCTTTCTCCATCACTCTATGTAAACCTGTACCACTGACTAAGCTCACGAACAATCTCCATGTTGTTACATTCAGTTGACAGTTCTTTATCTGATCTTCTCAGATACATGACACACCAGTAGGCATTTCATATTCGCCTTGAGGAAACAGTCTGGACTGTAATGGAACTGCTCCCACATGGTTTCCTTTTAACTGACTGACCAGACTTTCTTTTGCACTCTGATCTGCAGACTCCTCCTCTTCTGCTACTTAGCTAATACATTTCTTCTTTTCCTTTGACACATATCTCAGATGATCTCATCTGTATCATATTCATGGATAACTCCCAAACCTTGAACTTCTGCCAAAAACTTTCTACTGAGCTTCAGACCCATGTATCCATCTTCCTACTCAACATTTGCATGAAAAAGCTTAATAGGGCTCAAAAGAAGATGTCAAACTTGAACTTGTAATCTTTCCACTTAACACTCTCCTCTTCCTCCAGCAAATGACCTACCATCCATTCCATTGTGCCCCATAAAAATCCTAGTTGTTACCTGCATTAAGTACCGTCATTCCTGCTTGCCCAGTGTTCATTCACCATTGTACTGGGAATAGCTTCTCAAATGTCCTTCCCCACCCTAGGTCTATATGCTTTAGGTAGAATAGATTCTGCCCATTAATTCCAGGGATGGACACGTTACCCAGGATTAGCAAATGATGCTCAAATCTAGGATAGTTCCTGGAAATATTGAGGAATTCTCTTCTGCTGGATTTGTTACCCTGTGAGGATGGGAACCTTGAGCTTCCAGCTGCTATCTTACCACTATGAGGAAAGACCTTTCCAGAGATAAAGAATTGAAGAGATTTACTCCTAAAAGCATCATCTAAATGCCTGGATCCAGCCTTATCTGAAGCATCTGATCTATTTCTCAGGACTTTTCCTGCATTTGAATCAATCAATTTCCTTTTTGGTGTATACCAGTCTGAATTGAGTTGTTATCTCTTATACAGAAACAATCCTATTATTTTTAGTGTCTCCCTTTCCTTCACTCTTCTCTATCCAACCAGTCCCCAACTCTTTTTAAAACCACTTAATAATTAGCTAAATATCTCTAAAATCACTCACCTTTCATCCATTCTAACCATCGCTCTAGGACCATCATCTCTCAGCTGAACAATCACAATGGCATTCTAACTGGTTCCTTATATCACTCCTGTCCCTTCAATATACTCTCTACACAATAGTCAGCATGATCTTAGCAAAATCTGATTATGTGTCTCTTCTACTTAGAGTTCTTTATTGCTCCCTTTTGCCCATGTAATTATGTTATTCATGTGGCCTGTGGCCTCTGAATGAGCTGGCCCCTGTCTAACTTTCCAGCTTTATCTTATTCCATTTTCCCTCTTATTCTCTTCATCTCAGCAATGCCAGGTATGACTTCTAAATATCAGCACCTTTGCAAGTGCTGTGCCCAGTGCCTGGAACAGCCTTCCCTGATCTTCCCTTAACTAATTGCAATTTAAATACCATTCCTCGGAAAAAGGCTTCCCTAATATATTAAACAGGCCCCTTTCTTCCCTGAGGCATCTCTCATGTCTTGGAACCTTGCATTCTGTATTTTGCCTTCTCAGCATTTGTATTTGTCATCGTTCAATTAAGCATTTAATGATTGGCTTAAGGTCTAACCCCTTACTAGACTCTAAGCTTCATGAAGACATAGATTATCACAGGGCTTGACAAAGTTTTGGCTGACTTTCCTTTGTTCTGGGGATTGCAAGGGGGTGTGAGGGAGAAGTTAAAGAAAAATAGAGATGTTTAATCAGATTTACAGATTCCATTTTAGACCAAAAACTTTACATTTAAACAGTTGACCATCTGTTATGCCATTAAGGCAGTATTTCTTGCAGGTGAAGATAAAGCAGAAAGTTGGGCAATTTCCTAAAAATCTGGTTTATGTAAAGAACAAAATATAAAAAAAAGAAAGAAAGATAACAAAACTCACAAAACCTCAACCTGCCCTGTTCTCTTCAACAAATTTCATGAAAAGAACAGAGAGAGACAGAGAGAGAGAGCGCAGCAGGGGGCGGGGTGGGGGGGGGAGTACGCCCTGCACTCACCCTGGAGTACAGATTTTTAAGGGACACAACAACTATGTGCAATGCAGGGTCCTAGGTTTGAGTTTGGTTTGTATAAACCAACTATAAGGGACATTTGGGGGGACAAGCAGGGGATATTTTAATACAGACTGGATTTTAGATAAGATGAGAATTTATTGGCAAGGATGATGGAGATCATTAACTAAAGACAGCAGGTTAAAAACAGCATGTGATCTCATTTTGGTGAAAATATGTATATGTATATTTGTACATGCATAGAGAAAGTTTCAGGATATATACACAGGTGTGATAACAGTGGTAACCTATGGGTGGTAGGAATACAGTGCTGTCATTTTCTTATTTTTTTATCTAAGTTTATAATTTTCTATAAGGCACAAATGCTACTGTAATACTAAAAACCAAAACATAACTTAATATTTTAAAATTTTATAGTAGGCTTCAATAGACTCAAATTTTTACCGAAAGCTGTCCAGGACATTTTTCTGTGTCCTTCATCTTAGAAATGAATGGTGTGTCTCAACTTCTGAGGAGGTCTCAGCATGAAGGATTAAAATTTTTTAGCAGTCCTTGAAGTGAAAGTGAATCAATCAGATATCGAGCATGCATACATTTTCTGCTGGCAATGTCAGTAAAGGACCTCCGCATCAGTGGCAGGAAAGGTGACAAAAAAGCAACTCTACAACAAGGTGCTCACATAATTACCAGACAATGTTGCAGCAGCCATTTCCTTCTCTAATAGAAAATTTCACAGTTCATCAACTCTTCAGGGTGGTAAGTACATAGAAAACTGAGAAAAAGCTGAGTTCCACTACTGTCTGACAAGGGGAGGAAAGTGTTTTAAAGACAACTGTGAACGACTGGAAAAGTTGCTCTCGGACACCACTGAACTGAGTATCAAGAGACTTGTATTCAAAGCTTTACTTCAAAGGAAGTGAAAAGTTCATAGCCATGGTAGTCCTCATATTTCTTATCTGTAAAATGAAGTCTAGACAAAATCTCAAATTTTAATTGCTTCACAATCATGGCTCATTGAATATCAAAATATCAATATTATGTCAGACACTAAGTCACAAAAATACACCAAGAGAATTTTTCTAACCTCCCCTTTATGAATTCTCACACTGTGGAGAAAATTGCCTGTAGAGGGCACTAGTCAGTTAATAACATCTTTTTTAATCAATTTGACTCAAGAGCAGGAAGGGACCTTATGGCTCACATCCAATCCCTCTTACTATGGAGAGGAGAAAATTTGAGGCCCAGAGAAATCAGATGACTTGCTCAAAATCACAGATCTAGCGTTGGGCAGAGCTTTGGTAGAATAAAGAACTCTGATCCATGTTCAAACAGAAAAGTTAGAGATCTAAAAATCAAATTGCATTTAGTTGTCCATTTACTGAATCACCTTTCCTGAAAACAGTAACAACATCCTCACCATGAAAAAAGGACACTGTCCCAGAAAACCTACTCTCTAAGACACTCTTGCTGAAGACATTTCATTCCAACGTCCCTCTCCATTTGCAGTGTTATCCAGTAAAGATCCCTTAGCCCATTAGCTTTGTTGATAAATTTTGCTGTAAAAATACTTTTTTGCCAAATGTATAGAGCCCTCGAAATGCATTTTGGGCTAGGAGGTTGTGTAAGGTTTGTTTCCCCTCACAATCCCGTCAATAGCAATTAAGAGTCAACCAATGGATTAATTGGGTCTACTTCATTTATTTGTTAAAATTAAACACCTGGACTGGACTGTGGTTCCCTGAGGTTGTTGTTCAATTATTTCAGTCATCCTACAGTCAGATTAGATATATCACTTTTCAAGACTGTCTATTCCTTGTCAATGTTCCAGAAAATAGTTTAAGTAGCCAAATACTGTACATGGACCCAAGGTCTGTAAAACCATGACTAGGATGTGTTTGATGCATTATGTTTAGGGTTTTGTGTCTGTTGTTTTAGGAAATTTTTAGTGGTCTCATGCTATGGAAGAATCATCAACTTTGGGGCCTAATAGACATAGGAATAAATCCTGCCTCTATTTGTGTACCAGCCAGGTCAGATTTCTCATAACAGCGTTTACCTTACAGAATGAAGATTAAATGAGAAAATTATTTGAAGTGCCTAGATCAGCACCTGACACAATGCAAGTGAGTCTACCACTTGTAGGATATGAGCTGTGTCCAGAATTAGACCAAAGCAAAGAGTAGAATACCACAGTGTAATGGATTCAAGGTCATGACCATTAAAGCAAGGTATTGTCTTTAAAATGTTCTATGGGAAATAGATTAGAAGAACATTCCAATGGATAAGCTAAGGAAAGTGACTTTTAACCTATCCCAAGTTAGTGCCATGATGCTCTTATTGTTCACCAACTTTCACAGATGTGACATTACTAAATTACAGCCTAAGTTACTCCACACATTTTAGTGGCAATCAAAGACTGTCGTGCTCAGTGGAATATGGGTGGAGGAACCTGCAACAGTTAGATATTCCCACCCCATGATACTTCCAGGGGGTGGAGAGAGCATTTCAGTTTCTTTTTAAAACTAGTCTTTTTTAGAGCTTATGGGAAAGCAAATGAAGGAGGTCCCCAAACACACGTGGATCCAAGCATAGGTTCACTGTGGCAATGGCATTTTTTCCATAGTTGGTTCATGCCCACCAAATGCATATTATGTTCAGAGCATTAGATCTGTGTTATTTCGTTCAAACTCCACTACAGTCTGATGGGGAGATCCTACTATTAACTTCAATATATTGATGGAGCAACTGAGGTTTGAGGAGGGTGTGCTGCTTTCTCAGGCCATACAGCTAGTAGTGCAGTAAAACAAGGATGAGACCCTGACAGTGACTCTGGAGTCCATGCCTGTCACCTGCACCTCTTTGGTCTTTCATGTTGGTTTTTCTGAATGTGGTAACAGTGGGCAAAAATGCAGGTGGCAATCTGAGGCGGGGTGGGGGGCAGGGACAAGGAATTAAGAAATCACTGGGAACCAAAATCATGTGTATCCACATGGCCTACATTAACCTTTTACTATTCGAGGGTCACCATCAGCATAACTTTATTTATTATCCCAGAAATCTACTGCCCAGGAAGACAACAGCTTACAAATCACATTCTTTCATTCCAGGAATTCTCCAAACTCCTATGTAGAAAGCATCAAAGGACAATTTTACATAAAAATGGGCATTTTCAAACCCCAAATCTCAGAATCCTTCACCTTGCTGTGTCTACTAATCCTAAAGATTATATTATGAGCCTCATCTAGCCCTAACAAGAACTCCCCCACCCCACCACTGAAAGACACACAGTGAAAAAAAACTAGACTTTTTAAAAAAAGATTTTATTTATTTATTTTTTTACAGAGGGGATGGGAGAGAGAAATAGAGGGAGAGAAACATCAGTATGTGGTTGCATCCCTGCAGTAGGGGATGTCTTAAGCATCCCCTACTGAGTATCTGGCCCGCAACCCAGGCATGTGCCCCAGCTGGAAATCTAACCAGTGGCTCTCTGGTTCTCAGGTCGGCACTCAATCCACTGAGCCACACCAACCAGGGCAAAAAAACAGACTTTAAAATCTCAAAAATATTCTCAACCTTGCCCTCCCCACTGGGAGCCTCTACTAAGACTGTCGAGAAAGAGTTCTCTGTTACCTGGAAAGCATTGGTTCTCACCTGTGGCCAGTTTTGCCTCCAAGGGGTGGTTGGGTGATGTTTGGAGACAGTTCTGATTGTCATGCCTCAGGGTGCTACTGGCATCTAGGGGATCAATGTCAAGATTGCTGCTATACATCCTTCAATGTACAGGACAATCCCCGCCCTGCCAGCAGAGCATTATTCAGTACCAATAGGTGATTTTGGTGATATTTTGGAAAGCCAGCAGTTGAATCACTAATTAGCAATGTCACGTTAGTCCCATAAACAAGTTTCCTAAACTTTGAATCATTCCAGCTATGTTCCTATTTTTCATTGCTTTTGATTTCCAGTGTCCCTGTAGGTTAGTGAGTCGCAGATGCAGGATGTCCTTTAGTGCTTAACAAATTTCATCCTGCAAGTCTACACTGCAGACATATACCTGCCTTTCTTTGGGGGGAGTTTTCCATCTATTAGGAAAAGATTACTTGGTCCTTTAGTTTCTACACTTTGTATTTTGTCTGAGCAGTTTAAATTGATGAACTTTAAACCACAATTTTTTTTTTAGTAGATGTCCTTAATTATCTTAGTAACTGCAAAGTTCCTGAGGTTGTGAAGGTGGCTTTAATGAACAGGAAGCATGTTCTCCTTGCAGGCAAATAGCACTGACTCAAAGTGATAGAGAATATGGGGTACTGCCTTTTGAAATTAGCACTTTGAATTATACCTTTTCATCTAGGTATTTCCACTGATAACAATATTTCCTGGGAAGTCACTGTTTGGGTCATAAGATCAATTTATGACCTAAAATTATAAAGCCTATTTTTCTGCTTGTGCTGGGTAAAAGGCAAAAGCCATACACACACACATATATACATATATATACACATATATACATACAGTTCAAAAACTCATATTACTTAAGCCTTTAAATATTGTGCAATGATTTTTCTGAAGGCAAGTAACGGGCTTTGAATCTTGGGGACTTAATGAAGTTAAATGCCAGCCTTCACTGTGGGCACAGAAGCCAGGACTTGTGTTGCTGGCACGAAGCCCAGGATGATCTCAGCCTGTGTGAGGACGACGTCGATAACCCACGGTGCCTGCCTATTAGGCAGCTAGTCTCTGCCACCAGGAGCTTCATCAAATCTGCTCTCAAGCCTATCACAGAACTATTGCCTCAAAACTTGCCTCATGAGGGACCCGGGAAGTCTTTCTTTTCTAAAGTTCTTGTGATGACAGGTGTCTTGAGTCTTGTGGGGACCCACTCAGACCCCAGAGTTGGTATAAAGATAATTTCAAAGACAAACATGTTAGCTAAGGCAGACAAAGAAGTAAATCTTATCAAAATTGCCCTTATCTGACTACCACAGAGGCTTCAGAAAATGCAACCGCCCTTAATCCCTGTCCCAGGGAGTTTCCTGTCAATTCAGCTGCCAGGGAGACAGATTGCCCCTTTCCATTCGTACTGAAAGCCCAACAGAACCTCCCATACCTTCCCATTGAAGCCCTAACCACCTCCACCACCATACCTCTTTGTTAAACTGGGTACATGAACCTTTCTTTTCCTTTTTATTGAGTTTATTGGGGTGACACTGTGAACAAAATTACAGGTGTCAGGTGCACAACTATTTCTGTCTAGGGAGTTTCTCATGGCTGAGTGCTTTCACCTGCACCCATAAACAGTCCCCGTCTCTTCTCCTGTTCATCAGTCTATTGTTAGTTGATTTGCAAGCCCCCATCACAGACACCAGTTGTAAGAAGAAAAGTTTTCCTCCTAACATTTCTGGTGATAAGAACAGTAGAATTGGGGCTCCCTGCTTACTTTGGAGACTGCAGCTGAGGTGTGATGACCAGTGACGATGCTGACAGGTGAATTTCCTCACTGGTCAGACTCCCATATCTCTGCTCAAGGTCTGGTTGGACAAAGGCTGCTCTGAGCCTCTTCTTTTCTTTGAAAAATTTAGATGAGCAGGAGAAAACTCTTATGCCACTGATTCTTTGTGTATTGTAACTCTTGGTTTCAGTACCTTTATTAAAGTTCTTTTCCCTCCCAGGGATGGCCTTCATGTCCTGTCTCCTTCTGTGTCCTAAGAGCTTGGTTTGGATCTAGTGAGACCATTCACTCTCTCATTTTCTGTCTGACCAGAAGCTTAAATTTTTGGATCTGTGCTCAGAAGACACTGGGAGCATGAGAATCTGTAGTTGGCAGGGCAAAAATATGAAGAGACTGGGTACCCCATTTGCAGTTGGTATCCTGCTAACCATTGCCAGCTCTTAGAGGACACAACTAAAGCTAAACAAAGGGTCTTCAGTCCCAAAGGGCCTCCTCCTCTTGTCTTCTCTTTGTATTGCTGTTGTTGGGAAACCCCATCCCAGTATTGCCTGTCCAGTGTCACAGATAGGAAGTCTCTGACTGGAGGTGCCTCACTTTCATGGGAAACCAAAGATGAGTTTCCAAAAATGCCATTTTCATCACCTGTGGCAAGGAGAGTCTTTTCTTTTTTGTCTCTGGCTATCATTGGCAGTGACTTTGGGTGATGGGCCTCATCGTCTGCATCTTTTGGTGGGGTTCATGGCTAAGTCACAGAAAGGCTTCTTGGTTTTGAGTCACATTTTGGAACAGGTATACCTTTGGAGATCCTGAATTGTCAGTGGTCAGAAAACAGATACTTTGATTTGAAAGAGCATTTATATTTGAAAGAATTGTTTGAGAGCTCCCATCCTAAATAAATATCCTCTTACCAACATAGGAAGATCAATTGAAAGAACACACAAAAAGGTTGTGACTAACTTAAAAGGCTTCCTTAACAAAATTAAGAACAGAAATTAAATTTAGAACAAAAATTTAAATCTACACCCACCATAAACTCCCCTCCACCACCTCCCTCCTGCAAATGGCCAAACTGGAGGTTGATATTCAGGGCCTGATAGAAGCTATTACAGAAGCCTTCCCTCAGAGGAAAGAAATACATCCTCACAGCCTTGTCAGATGATTTGTAAAAACATTCCAAAGACACAGAGCTCTCAAAGCTGAAGCCCCAGAAAGCAGGGATCTTTGTCTCTACCTTAGTTGGAACTCTCTCTGATATAAATAAGCAAATCAAAATAATATAGTTGAATGGTCACGCTGGCCCCTTAATATTATTAATTGAGGCTGCAATTCCATTCGTTGAAGAATTAAAAAGAATTGTCCCCACCTTCCTAATCAAGTCTTCATAAAAGCAGAAATGTAGTTCTAGGAGTAACCTAAAGCCTGCCCATCTTTCCTACCAATCCCAAAGCCTCTACTGTTCATCTCACAGAGCTTGTAGATACTTCCAAAAATCAGGACATTAGGAAGGGACTGTGCTGCATTTAAGGAGAAAAACCTAAATAATAATTGGCTAGGCCTCAGCTTCCTCCGTCAGGCTCCCCGACCCCTCCCCTCAGCAAGGCACTAACCCAGCATATTAAACACTACACTCACAATTCAAATACTTGTGGCCACGCACCACATCCCTCTCCCTTTAAAATGCCTGCTTGCAAAAGCTCAGTGCTTCTAGGAAATTTGCTGTTTGTCCTAGCTAAAACCTGGTAATAGGCAAATATGTCCCCAGAAAACCCTCTTAGAGCAATTACTTTAAAAGTTGTATTTGCTTTGGCTGTGTGGCTCAGTTGGTTGGAGCATCCTCTGGTAACAAAAAGGTTACCAGTTTGATTCCCGGTCAGTGCACTTACCTAGGTTGTATGGATTCAATCCTGTTCTCTCCCTCTTTCTCTCTCTGCATCAATAAACATACCCTGCGGTGAGGATTAACAGGTAGATAAATGAATAAAGTTGCATCCTTCCTCTCTGAGATGTATGTAAACCTCCTACCACCCAGAACTGTCTCATCAAGGACACTAGAGCCATCTCTTTAAAATGCAAATGTCCAAGCAAACAACTCTGGCTGGCAGCCCAACCGGTGCCTTGTTTTTACTTGCACTACTGCTTCCTGTCAAAGAACATGAGAAATGTATTTCTCCTTCTGATAAGCACCAATCATCAATATCCCCTCTAAACAGATCCTCCATGGCCTTTTCCTTAGCATGTAACTTCTCCGTCCACTAAGATACTCACCTGCGACTGAGCTGCAGCCTCTTGTACTATCACACATCAGGGCAAAGAGAAGCTCATAAAGGTCTCCCCTGCAAATATTGATAAAAAGCTTGGCCCTTATGTTGGATGAATACGTGTTCCATCTGCCAGAAACACAATTTGAATAAAAGTGGAGCAAAGACAAAAATCAACTCATAAACTAGTGAGTTTTGTGTTACTGTGAAAGCTGTAAGGTCTCTGTTTGCATGTACATGCATGCATGTTATGCATATGTGATATTTTCTTACCTCTGGATGGTATTGCTGAATTAACTTATTAAATTATTGTCCAAAAGTCTCTGTTTTAATTATCTTAGAGAAAAAGAAATTCTTATATAAATTAAATATCCCTAAAACTCAGAAATACAGAAAGTGTTCCAAATGGTTTTCAAATGCACATGATTTAGGTAAATCTTCGGTAAATAAGACTAGTTTAATACTGTTGGCTTAATAAAAACAACTGTCTTCTCAGTTAACATCATAGTGATATAAGCATGTATTTTCAGATTACTTAGGTTTATTAACCAAATAGTTAATATTATACCTACTAGATGCTTAATATTATAAAACTTACAGAGTTTATTCTAATTGAACTGAGTCACTTGTTCTTACTGTTACCAGGACCCGGATACTTGAGTCCGATCTGCCCGTGCTCAGCAGTCCAAAACAAAGAACACACAAAAGTTTGCAGCATAGAAACAAAGTTTATTACAGAATTGGCCAATCTGGTATGAGGAGTTAATGCTCTAAAGACCAGGCTCCCTGATGACGTATAGGTTACAGATCACATAGGGCAAAATCACAGGAGACCACAGGTTAGAGGGTTTGGGATCAACTGGGAGCTGACTGTTAGAGGTGATGCAAAGGAGATAAATCATTTCTCCCGGTCTTGAGGCCAGCTCTGAGGTCTTTGCTGCTGTATCTCTGTCTGGTTTCATGGAAGAGTAGCCAGGGGGTCATTCCACCGTAGGGCTCAGGAGCTGAAACAGCTTGGGTTAAGGTGCTATCTTTAGCCTGCCAGAGGTGCAGACCATGTGACTCTTGGTCAGGTCCAGGCTACTGCCTTCTGTCTTGGGGGCTGCTGATTATCTGGGGAAACGTCTAGGGCTGTGAGGAGTATATATAGAAAGGGAGATTTGAGTTCTAGTTCTAGGATTTAAAGCTAAATTTAATCAAAGTTATAAGGACTGTCAGTTCCATTACAAACTTTATTTCAATAATAACTGTGTTTCATATGTCTACTTAGAAGTAGTTTCCACAGTCTTTTTTTTTTTTTTTTTTTTTTGTGACTTGAAACTTTAGGGTTATACTGAGGTAAATGACAGATATCCATTGACTATCTAGATCATTTCTAAATAAGATAAAATACCAAAACATTAATTACTGAACATAGCTTTAAGTTTACCTACTTTTGGCTTGTTGTTTATACAGAGAGACTAAGGATATTTAAATCTATTAATAAGCATGTTCTTTTTGTCACATTGAGAAAGTGTACTATTAAGACACATGTTTCTAGAAATTGTGAGATGACATATTGATAAATTTGTTTATCTAGTACAGACTGCTGGTATATGTCAGTTACAATTGTCTACTTCTTAGTTTTCTCTGGAAAATACAGGTTACTATGGGTTGAAAATTATAATCAATAAATATAAGTGAAAATACTAGAGATGATAAAGGTGAAGAAAAAAATTTTGAAAGCAAAGTACACAACACATGCAGGATCATTTTTGTAAAGGAAGAAAAGAGTAATTCTGTCCTAACTTTGTTGGAAGGTTGTTCTAGAATGAAAAAGAGAAAAGTTGGAAACAAAGACATAAATGAGTATAGAAAGTTGTAAAGGGGGAAAGAGATGCACCAAGAGAGAGAATCTTATTTCATGTGGTTAAACTAGCTAAGGTTGAAAGAATTTATTATAAGGTTTTAAAACAAGGTTTAATACCAACAGTGTACAGCCCTAGTTGGTGTGGCTCAGGGTCTCCGGTTTGATTCCCGGTCAGGGCACATACCTGGGTTGTGGGCCAGGTCCCCAGTAGGGGGTATACAAGGGATAGCCACACACTGATGTTTTTCTCCCTCTCTCTTTCCCTTCCCCTCTCTCTAACAATAAAAAAAAAATATCAATAGGGTACAGATGTAAAATATTTAATATCAAAGTTCTTTCTCAGAAAAAACTAAGTTGTTTGGATTATTGACCTATTCTTAACAAGAGATTGTAAAAGATTTTCTTTACCTTTTAAGTAATCCACCTAAGACACAAAGATTCTGTATCTTTTTTAATAATCTTCAGTGCTTTATCATGCCTTTGATTATTTAAGACCATGTCTTTTTTCAAAAACTTAAAAAATTGACATATGATCCTTTTTAAACAGGTGCTGAAACCTTTTGACATTTTGGACACCTTCCCAAAATCAAATTCTAAGCAAAGTCTTCTTGATTTCAAACTGATTTTGAGACTTTCAAGAGGGTCCCTGGAAAATCTCAAAGGATTTGTCCTCTCTTCTTTTTTTTTAAAGAAGTGTTAAACTAATTAGGTTTATTTCATATGTTAAGTTGCATGGGAAGAATTGTCATGAGAAGAGGTGCTTAACCTTTCCTAGGCTAGATTTGTAGGGCTAAATATTCTTAATATAAATAAGTATTTTAGAACTTCTATGAAATTCCTAGAAATTTATCAATTGTCCATTCATGATATGTCCAGATAAAATGTAACCAGTCATAATTCCAGTTATTATCCTGAAATGTTGTATGTCCTAAAAACAGCCATTTTTTTCAATTGCATTTTTTTTATAATGAACTCTCCCCAAAATTTAACCATGGCCATTTTATGTTTTGTTACCATTTACAAGGTCTAGTTATTATTTTATTCTGATGCTTTCCTAAAAGTCCTTACAATCAACTGCAAGCAGAAATACTTTGTCTTCAACAAAAGTGATGTCTCAAAGAACAATAGAGAAGTTTATGACAGCTACTCGGGGCACAGGCTATTGAGGGCGTTGCTTAAATAACTATGAGTTCTTACCATTGGACTGAGTAAAGACTTCCAGAACTCTAATTCATGAAACTGCTAATCCAAAATCAAGCAGAATGAGAATTAATTACATGTACTGAATGAACAGATAAAAATTGATGATAATTTTTATGTTTTTTTTTTGTTTGGTTTAAACATTGAGGGTTCTTTAATGTTTCATTTTCTGGGTATAAGGAACCCCCTTCTCTTTCCTCTTAAGCAATCTAGAATTCACAATAATTCAGTACATTATATCTTTGTAAACAAAAATGAAACATTTATCTTTTCTTTCTACCTGCTCCCTCTAGAATTCAGAAACTCTTACTCAGTATTCTTATTTTAATTGCAATGTAGTTATTTGCACAAGTTTGATAATGTTCCCTTTATAATAGGACATAGTAGAGAAAATTGGTTATATCACCAAGGCTCAAAATGTCAATTTTGAGAATGATGTGCATAGAATCGGATATGACCAGACAGTTTTAAGGAATTGAGACTGACTTTATAGAACCAATGTTTACAAAGCCCTCTAGGAAACCATGGGCTTGATACCTGCCTTACAGGTTTCTCAGCCATACAGGTGGTAAGGAAGGCTACTCTCTGGCAAGCCCAGAGACTTTAGAATAGTTTGGAGACCTCAAGAAGAGAATAAATGACCCAAATGTATAGGTACTGCAGATGAAGTTCAGCGAGTTCTTGGCTTGGATTAGAAGCATCAAGAGGCATTTAAAAGTCCAAACTGAGGTGCCTTATAAAAGTTTTAGCCCTAGCTGGCATGGCTCAGTGGATAGAGTGCTGGACTATGAAGCAAAGGATATCCGGTTCAATTCCTTTCCAGTCAGGGCAGTTGCCTGGGTTGCAGGCCAGGTCCCTAGTAGGGGGCATGTGAGAGGCAACCACACATTGATGTTTCTCTCCCTCTCTCCCTCCCTTTCCCTCTCTCTAAAAATAAATAAAGACTTTAAAAAAAGTTCTAGCAAAGCAAACTTAAAAAGGCCTATGCGGTCAATTGCTAATCTTTTCTCCCTTATATAAATGATCAGGCCAAATATAGCAACACTAGACTTATTTTGTGAACAAGAATAATCTTTCTTTGATTATCTTTGATCAAATGGGGGTGATTGTAGAGAGAAATTTTCTTTCAATGGAAAATAATAACCCACCCTTGATTGTTATCAGATTTGATTCCTGTTCATTGTCTTTGAACTATTTTTCACCTCTTTGTAAATTTTACCCTGCTGCCTTACACATGTTGTTGATAATTAATGTTTCCAATTTTTTCTCCTACTTTCCTGATTTGGCATAACTGAAAAATACAACTTTTTTCCCCGAAGTGCTGTAAACTAAAGCTGAAAAACTTGATTTAATTTCAAAGGACTTATTGCTACAACAGTGTGGGTCAGTCACTCAGAAATTCACCAGACCACCTGCAACTTGCATGCTCTGCTCTAGGAAATATCATGACTGTGGTATTACCGCCATCAACCTCACTGAAGATGCTTCGAATCCAATGTATAGAAAGCTTGATTGACTGCTCTCTGGACCTAGAAATCAGGTTTATAGTCTGTTCCAGTCTTTGTTTTTCTCCCCCTTTGCCTGCCTCTTTCTTGAAACTTCTAACTGTAATCTCTCTTTATAGCAACCAATCTCACTGCTGCTGCTGCTGCTTCTCCTTCTTCTTTTTGGTGAAACTCCTGGGGAGGTTTCAGATGGGGGGGAATGTGGGGAGGGAGCTACTCAGACCCCAGAGTTGATTTTAAAGTGAAAACATTTGAGTTAAAAGAGGTACAGAAGACATCTTAACTCTGCTCAACGGACCTGCCATTAACCCCCCACCCCAAGGGGAGCTTTCTGTGAATTCAGCTGCCCTGGGGAGGGACTGCCCATTCCCATTATCATCAAAAAGCCCCATGGAACCTTCCATGCCTTCCCATTGAAGTCCTAATTCCTTCCCCCTTTTGCTAAATTTGGTATATAAACCTTTTCATTCCTGGCAATCAAGTGAGTTACTCACCACGGAGTAGTTTCGTGTGTCGGTATAAATAAAACCTGTCTTTTCCTCTGTTAACCTATCTATTGTCAGTTAATTTGCAGGTCTCCAGTTACTGGACCCAAGTTGGAAAAAGAAAAGTCTTCTCGCCCAAACCCTCCTTCCTGCTGACTCCAATGGACTGCTCCCTGAAGAAAGCAGCATTCACTGCCCCTCCTGCAAGATTCCTATTCCTGTATGCATGTGTGTGTACGTATGGGTGTATGTGTATTCACAGAGCTGGCAGCTCAGCAGGTCGTGACTGACCATCCTTAAAATTTTCTTTGGAGAGTCAAAACTTATTAAAGTAGAAACACTTCCCAGAAGATTAGAAATCTATCTTCAAACCAAGCTCCTTCCCCTGCTTCTTGCATCACCAGGCTAGCCAGCTTAAAATAAATAGTCTATTAAAAGTGAACCAATTACCAAACTCACCATCTAACACTAGTTTTGGGAAATGAACTGGAAGGATTCCTTCAATGGTAACTTGACCATGCTTTCCCTGACAACATTGTCTTGGAATGTTGATAAACTTCTTTTGGCATATGCTTTAGGGAGAAGATGGTTGTCTAAATTAACAACAGTTTTTAATGAGAGGCCATTCTAAGCTTTCGTGGCCAGTAGACTGGGTTCTACTCTCAATCCAGCCACCTGTTAGTTTTGCAAACTTGAACAATCTTTCAATTTCTTTGAGGCTGCCTTACTTTCCTTATTTGTAAAGTGGGGGAAACAACATTTAACTCAAAAGATTTGGGAAGAGGATAAATGACATAAGTGTATATACAAGTGCTTAATCTTCTTCCTGGCTTCTTCACAGTGCCCTCAAAATCGTTTGGGACATACGGTTAGTACTCTGCAGGCAGCGTGGACGCAGCTCTTGCCGACGTTATGACACACACCCTATTCCACGCACTTAATTCCTTCACCTGTTCTCCAGCTTCCCTTATTCCTGGAAAAAAGATCGCATGTGCTTTATATGGACAGAAAAAATACTCAGTTTTTTCCTATGCAAACCAAATAAAACATTTTTAAAAGGAGAATATGTTCTGTTTTGTCATTTCTAAATAATAATAACAATAACAAATTTTCTGTTAGGCTTCATGAAGGTTTTCTAGATTTGCCTCTAGTGTGGGTCTGGTGGAGGGGCACAAGCTGATATGGAGTCTGAATCCCCTTCTCTGTCCTTTTCTTGCATATACAAATCTTGTTATAGCTGGCCACACACCATGACCTGAGCCACCCTGAGTCTGGACTGACCGCATTGGGCAATAAGCAGTCCAAGATCTTTTGGTCAGGACTTGGCAGAATGAATGGAGAAAGATGCCAACTTTGTTGCCAAATGGATGGCTCATATTTTCCATCTTTGTCTTTGTAGATGGCAGTCATGTGCTCCCTGTGGTGCCCAATTGTGCAACAGATGCCAGAGGCACTGAGCCAGAGCAAGGGCCCAGGATGAGGTTAGGCCTTCCTGATGGGCACTGGCCTGGGTTAGGCTCGCAAACATGTGTTCAGCCTGGATAATCAGCTATGGTAGGTTATACCAAGGCTCGGCTGGGTAGATGAGATCTGAGAAAGGCCCTAGAAATGGCAACATGGGGTGGGCTGGAAGGGGAAACTTGGGCTGCTGCTGACTGTAGAGGTAGCGTGTGGTTGTCAGGTCAGGCTCAGAATGAAGGAAGTCGAGGAGTCAGGTAAAGTTATAGCTGGGACATAGCTGAAGATAATAACCAATATCATCCCAGATGCTTCCCAAGGGGCATGCGATACTGATGGAGGCCCCCACTTACCAGAGCATGGCTTAGAATTTCTCTTGGCAGCTGTGCTATGGGGCAGTCAACCGGCCCCTTTCTCTGAGACCCAGTTCATGGTGGGCCAGGACAGTGAAAGGAGGGTTCTGCTTCTATTGGAACAAAAGCTGAATATTCTTTGGATCAGGGTCACTGAATCTTTCTAGATAAGCGGTGCTGCTTCCCGGGCTGCAATCTGAGGCAAAGATTGGGATTTTCTCTGTCTACTCACAGAGTCATGGAGAAAGGTCCTTGCTATGGCACATCTAACTGGAGTCTTGAGATGAGAAAATCAGTGCTTTAAGAAAAGTGTTTTTCAACTTACATCTGTACCCAGGTGAAAGCAATAACTATAGTGCCTTTTAGGGAGTATATCACTGGGCTAGATCTGCTACAAGGAGATATATCCACTGCACCGAACACTTACCCTGTCTATAAGTGTTTCTATCCACAATAGCCCAGAAGGGACAAAAATTTTTGTTAACAATAACTAGGTTTCACTGTCAGAGGTTATCAGCAATATTTTGTAAAAACTCCTGGAGGTCCCTTAAATAACTTATCAGTCCCAGGCCTGGGGTTCTTACTGACCTGTGGTTTGTCCCTCAACCTGGTTTGTGGTTTATAAGACCCTAGGTATTGGTGTACAGTGGAGCAGGGGAAAGAGAGGGGGTGAACGATGAGGCGCTGCTCCCATGAGGCCTCTGGTCCTCTGTTAATGGGGTGCTTGGCTCTCAGGGCTTCTTATACCTTTCAGAACTCTTGCCAGAACTCCCTCAACTCTTCTGAGTCCTCTAAGCATCCCGGGGAAGGAAAAGACCTCTGGTTTAGGAAGCAGGTAAGGTCCTTCCTTGCTGCAGAGATATGAGGTCAGGAAGCTTCTATGACCTCTTTGGTAGTGATGTCCACTCACGGATGTCAGCATAAGAAATGTCCACACCTGTAAGAACTTTTTCATGAGTTTATTTAGGCCATATTGATGACAGTTGCCAGGAAGCAAGATCTCAATGGATTGAGAAAATGCTCCAGAGAATTACTTTTTTACAGCTTATTTTATATATTACAAAGGAGGAAGTATAAGGGGGTTACATGAAATTTACCAGTGATAGGTTAGGGAGGCAGGAGATAGCTAAGCAAAGAAATCTCTGGGATTGGATAAAAAGTAAGCAAATTAGACATATACTTCTCTTACCTAGGTGGTACAGGACAGTTAGACTTAACAATTAATGTGATAATATAACAATGAGGGGATTTGTGGTCTCTGCTCTGGTGAGAGGTGGGGGTGTGGGGAAGGACAATGCTTTGATATTCCAAAGGTATGTTATTGTAGATGTGAAAGAAAGAAAGGAAGAAAGAAAGAAAAGACAAAAGAGAGGCTCAGTTAAGGTGAAGATTGCATTTTGCCAGGGAAGAATAGCCACCTAGGACTTGACTACCTGCCATGAACTGCTTTTAGTTAAAAGTTTTCATTTCAGACCATCCTATGTGGCTACTTTAGGTCTCTGGGTTTGTAGGCCCACCACATCGGCCTCCATTGAGCTTGTCAGGTTGAGGGTGTGGCCCCTTTTTTGTCCACACGGAGTAAGATGAGGATAGTGGGGTTGCAGGAACCAGGGCTCAGAAGTCCTGGAAGAGTGCCCCGCTGTCCGGATGCTGTGTGCTAGCCTCTCCCCAGTCAGGTGTCCCTCCCGCAGGAGAGGCAGCCTTCCCGAATGACCACACCCTGGTTTCTGGTAACCGCACCCCAGGCCCTAAGACTGCCAGGCCACCTGGTTTTTCCCTTGATTAACTTCCATGAGACTCTAGACACACTGTGCACACTAAGTATCTAAATTGCAAGTGAGCATGTGAGAGTCTAATCGCAAATAAACCTTGGCCCTAGATAAAGGGGTAAACAATGTCTTTGTAGTATATCTGAAAACAAAAAAACAAAAAAAAATACCCTTAAGACTAAAATAAGCAAAAAATTTTTGGCTTCTCAAGCTTCACATTTAAATAAGAGGCCTTGCAGTTTTAAGCAGACATGTCTTTGTAGATGTCAAAGCAAGATACAGGTGCTTAAAGCTTATAATGGGTACTGGAATTTTTTCAGAATCGGAGGTAACATGCCATGCAGGGTGGAGGGAATTTACACCCAGCTCTGACCCATGTGGAACTGACCTCATCCATCTGGATCTTGTCCACCTACAAAGCACTTCTTAGGCTGAATTATCCAGGTGATTGCTTTATCCTTCCAATGTACTTTCCATGTATAAAAATAAATGAACACTAAACACACCATGCCATTTTTAAAAAGTGAACTTGGGCTTTTATAGCATTTTCTAAATCTATAGTTCAAATTGTGTTTCCTGGAATTTTTTTTTTGGGGGGGGTGTAACATTGTGTTTTAAGAAATTCTCTCCGTGTTGATTTATATGGCTGAGCTCCCCAGAGAATAGGCTGACCTCTGCTAACTCCTCACTCCACCACCAGTAGGAGCTTGAATAATGACTGAGTGACAAAGCGTCCCATTCAGTTATTATTCAACTATATTAAATTGCTAAAGTTGGTAATTGGAGCATATCTTATTACAAAGGCAAAAGTTCAACAT
The DNA here is from genome assembly GCA_004027475.1 of Anoura caudifer. Taxonomy (NCBI): domain Eukaryota; kingdom Metazoa; phylum Chordata; class Mammalia; order Chiroptera; family Phyllostomidae; genus Anoura; species Anoura caudifer. Next base: position 31,593 of record PVKU01001157.1, read on the forward strand.
TTTCCCCCAGGCACAATAGGCTTGCACACTTAGAAACTTCTGGTCTGGGAAGGAATAAGATGTCAGGGCGTGGAGCGTGCACCAAATTAAACAGGGAAGGATGTAGTAGCCAACCCTGGGTGACATTACCAGGCACCACGTTAAAGGTATTTACCAATCCGAAGCCTTCTTACCTTAAGGGGTGTGAGAGAGAAAGTAAAAGAGAATCTTAAAAATACATTGATATTCCCTAGCTCTATTAGGCTTACACAATTGAAAAACTGTCACTGAATATATTATATTAGGGATTGGTATTACACACATTATATGTACTGTGCCCACATTGTAGTGATTATTTAAATATTTTGAAATCTCACCAGATTACATTAAAATTCATTTGGATCCATAGCAATAAGCTATTTACTAGAAGCATCATTTGCTTCTTGATGATGAAGAGGTTCGATTTTCCGTGAAATGGTGCTCCAGTGAAGGAACTGTTTTATCAAAGCAGTAAGAACTTCGAGTATCTGCTTGGATGTAGGCACCGCGAATGACTGCTTCAAAGAAGAAAACATGAGTGTGGTGGGATGCCAGAGACCACAGCCCGTGGTGGGATTCCCCAAAGTGCCTCCTCAGAAAGCACATTCAAGGCACTGATTCAATAATCTAGGTTCCCAGAGGTCTTCCCTGGAGGTTACGATTCCTGGGTCTGGGGTAGGCCTAGGGACCAGTGTTTTTAATAAGCATGCCGGTGATTCTTACGGTGAGGCAAATGTGGGGAACACTATTCAGCCACTGATACTCATTCATGGGACTATCATTCCTTCATTCTTTTATTCAGTTATTTAATACTCACTACGGCATTTCTCAAAATGTGATCCTGGATCCTCTACATCAAAATTATCTGCAGTGTTTGATTAAAATCCAGATCCTGGGCCCCATCCCAAACTTAACTATATCAGGATCTTCAGAGGTAGGACCCACAAATGTGCGCTTCCAGTGAGGGTGGCAAGTGGTTCTTATGCAATGAAGTTTGAGACTATCTGTTGTGTGTCAGACACAGAAGATGCCCCTTCAAGCTGTCCATTCCCAGTCAGTAGGTAAGAAACACCTGAAGACTTACTGAGCAGGGATCAGTGGATGGGGTATGTAGGAGTAAAGCAAAGGGTGAGGGGAGGGAGGCATTTCCTCGTGCTTTAAACTCAAGTCTACAAGGCTTGTAGGAACAAGAAGGGAAGCTGCCCTACAGATGGAGTGGCCAAGGGGGCACAGAGATGGGAAATCTAAGTGAGGCGCAAGCTCAGCCAGCCTTTGGAGCCTGTGGACGGGCCCACCACATGCCTGGCTGGAGAAGGCCATGGCCGTGCAAAGGCTCCGCCGTGTCCCGGGGTCGAGTGGTGGGGCACTGGCAGGAATTCTCACTCGGAATTTCCTGCCAGAGCTCCAGCCTGCAGGACATAAATATACTTTACTTTTCTCCTTTCTTCTCCCATTTCCTTAGTTTTGTTTGTGGAACAGTAATGGAACTTGCCCAGGCATTGTTTCATTTTGACACCATAACAGGGTCTGCTCTGAATTCACTTTCTCCATTGGAAGCCTATGGAGTGTTCATTGTTCCTGTGGACTTTTACTGATGTACAATTGTGTTTAAAATAACTTGTCCAAAGCATATCTGGAAATAAGCAATTAATAAGTAAACTTAGTTTAAGTAAATTTTGGGTGATGATTCCAATTCTGATTTCTCTGATTGTTCATGCAGGTGGAAGTTCAAGCAAATGCCTTTTGGTTTTCATTGGTAAGAGAATAATAGTAAAAATAATAATGAAGTACTCAGGAGTCTTAGGGTATCGTAACTCTAGTACAGAATTTGAAATCAAAAGAACTGAATGAATGTCATTTTCATTTATGAACTGGGAATAATGAAACCTGCCGAGCTACCTCACTGGGTTACCGAAAGTTATCTGACTTTTAGCATTGAAACTCGGTAAACTATAACACTTTGTACAAACATTCGTTGTTGATTTTAATATTTTTTTTCTTGATACCTTGTGAGTCTCTAGCCTCAGGTGTTATCGAAACCTTTTTAGGCAGTGTGGGTCAGCCTAAAATAAAGCACTGAAAAAACGTGGGAATTGAGGTGAAAGGTGCTTACCGTTGCAATTACCTCCATTACAGAGACAATCATTTGGGCCAAGATGTTACATTTGCTCAGGTCTGGGAAGGAGGAAGTATGATCCAAATTGCAAAGATCCCAGTGACAAGTGCAAGGCACTTGGAAACTGTGGTGCATTGTTCTGTTCTCCTGGAAGGCAAAACACTGCCGGGATGAAGACGGAGCCATTCCAAGTGGGTGATGAAATTTACTTTATTGACATTACCAATAAGGATGTATTTATGGGAAACAAACATGAAGTATAGCTACCACTTACGGGACTTGACAGGCAAGCAGAGAAGTGGGGTGTCTGATCATGAGGCCTAAAACTTTGGGCTTATTTGGCAGAGGTTTCATGCCTGCTTAGCTGTATGATTATTAGGTAATTATCTTCCCTCATGGATCCTCAACTTTCTCTTGCATAAAATGGGCATAAAACTCTCCATTATACATTATAAGAGCACAGAAGATCATGTGTTTCACTGAAAGCAAACAGTCATCCATAGTTTATCATTATTAGGTGACAAACATTACTTCTTTCATGTAAATTGAAATCCAGAAAGATGTACAATAGGGTTAGCAGATCACAGAGTGGCACTCAGTCCTCTGTTTAACATTTTTGCTTGTGTAATATAAATATCTTACTTTTGGCTTTCTGGGTATTTTTTTCTCTTTCAAGTAAGGGCATATTCATCTGCCCTGTTGTTAGATCATCAAAAGGAAAACAAACAAACACCCCCCCCCCCACCAAAAATAACCAGCCCTGGCTAGTGTGACACCATTGGTTGGAGCATGGGCCTGTGCACTGAAGGGTCATGGGTTTGATTCCTGGTCAGGGCACATACCTGAATTGTAGGTTTGCTCCTGGGCTGGGGCACGTATGAGAGGCAAAAGGTCAATATTTCTCTCTCACATTGATGTTTCCCTCTTCCTCTCTCCCTGATAGCAATAACTGTATCCTCAGGTGAAGATTTTAAAAAAAGTTGGGGGGGATGTGCCCCTCTTCAGGATTGCAAATGAAAAAGGAGCTTCATCATCCCAAATCACCCCTTCTTTGTACTTCCTGGAATCTTGTGAGAAGAATGAAGACTTTTGGTACATTAAAAGCAAGTTCATACAATAATTATGGCCCTGTCCTAAATTTTATGCATATTATTACAAATTGATGAATCATTGCTGTTTCTTGTGGAATTTTTAACTGGCAAAAAGTTAATATATTGATTTTTTATTATTTTTTATTGATTTTATGTAAAGAGAGAAAAAGCAGGAGGGAGAGAGAGAAACACTGATTTGTTGTACCACTTATTTATGCATTCATTGGTTGATTCTTGTATGTGCCCTGACCAGGGATTGAACTTGCAACCTTGGCATATTGGGAAGAAGCTCTGATCAACTGAGCAACTCAACCAGGGCCAGATTATATTGATGGTTAAAGTTGCCAGGTTGACAAATCCAGAGCACAAAGAACTTTTTCCTTTTTAGGATTAGATAGGAGTCATAGCCTGGTTAAAGCCAAAGGACCCTTCAAAGCCATTGTTCATAGAAAGCTGATACAAAGAAGTAAGTTTTAACGGTGATAATAAGTGTTTATTTGCTAGGTATGTGCTAAATTATCTGCATGTATGATTTCATTTACTCCTCAAAACTATCCTCAGAAATAGACGCTATTGTTAATGCCATGTTAGAGATAACGAAAAGGAGGTTTGGAGAAATTAAGTCACTTGCTTAAGGTTCACTGCTTGTTGATTGTCCTGAGCTGCCTTGATCTCTCAGTTATTTCTGGCTGCTGTAGCTGAATACCATAGACTGATGGCTTAAACAACACAAGTTTATTTCTCAGAGTTCTGGAGGCTGGGAAGTTCAAGATCGGGATGCCAGCCAATACGGTGTCTGATAAGGGTTCTTTTCCTGGTTTGCAGTTGGATACCTTTTCTTGTTGTATCATCACGTGGTAGAGAGAGATCCCTTCTTTTAAGGATATTAATTCCATTCATGAAAGTTCCACCTTCATGATCTAGTTATCTCACACGGGACTTACCTCCAAATACCATCACACTGGGGACTAGGCTTCAACATAAGAATTTTGGGGATATGTAATTATTGGATCTATAGCAATTGATGAGAAGAATTATTGATTCACTCATTCACATAATCATGAACAAGTATTGAGCACATATTATTTATCAAACATTGTGCTTGGAACTGGAGACAAAATGGTAAACCAATGAGATATGGTCCCAACTTTGTGGTGTTTAGAGAGCAGTAGGAGAGACAGACATAAATCGGCTGTCACACAAACACAATTATAAACCAAGAGAAGTGGTTTTGAAGAGAAAGTATAGGAGCTGTGACAGCAGTGAAACTTGTTTTGTCTGAAGGGTCAGAGTGGCTTTTCGGAGGATATGATCAGCGTGAGGAGATCAGAAGGGTCACCAAGAGTTAACGAGAGCATTTGAAGGAAGGTAAGGGTGTTGCAAACTTGGAGAATGCAAGTGCAAAGACCCTTGGCTGAAGCATTAAGAGCTGGGGTGAGGGTGGAAGGTAGTAGAGAGAGAAGAGGGGTCGGCAGGGGCCAGATTATCCAGGGGCTTGAGATATTTGGTCTTTACCATCAGAACAATGGCTTCTGGAACTGTTCCCAATAAAGGTCACCAGCCACTTGCTAGTTACCTAGTTTTACAAACTCTCCCAAAGTTTCTTCCTCCCCGAATGTCTGGAGCACCTGAGAGCAATGGCCTTGGGTCCATGGTCCTACAGTTCCCAGACCCTCCAAGAACCTCAGGGCTCTTTCTCTGCCTCGTTCCTCTTTCGTCTCTTTAACATAAGATTGTGGGTAAGCCCTCTAAAATTGTCTGTGTGCATGTATGTGTGTGTGCATGTGTGTGTTTGTATCATGTCAATGCTCATTTGTGCTAATTTTTACAAAGGCAAAAATACTGTGCTGTATGGACTCCACTTGGGGAGGGCACTTCAATTCTTGGGATGCAACTATTATTTTTAAAAAATATACTTGGTTGGATATTTCATTTTAGTTCATGTTCAGTGATATATCTTCATCAATAGCTCCAACACTTCTATGCTATTAAAATCTCACTTGGGTTGAGAAGACACTCTGCCAGTGCCACCACCCTCACTGACAACAGCCATCCCTCCCCATCGTCTGCCTGCTATCACCCTCATGGAGCATCTTTCTTTAAACTAAAGCATTATCTAGTATGTTAAAAATAAATGAATAGTGGGAAAACTTATAACACTTACGTTATCAATCATTTATACCAAAATGGAAATGAGTTCCAGATCTTTTCCACTGGGCAAGTTTTGAGAGAGAGAAGTGGAGGGGAAGGGCAGAGGTCACCAAGCTCTTGGTTGAGGTGGGAAGGGGAGTTGGCAGGGACGGGGAGGAGGGAGCTATGGGGAGGAGAGCCTGCTCTGCGAAGTTGGCAGCTTTTAACAATGTCACTTTTCTTTCTCTCCTGTTCCTAAATGCTATTTATTTATCCTTTGGTAATTATCCATTACGGTGAGTAAATTTCTGGTTAAATTTTTTTTTCTGTGGTTTCCTTTAGGCTGTAATTATTTGAAAACTCTTGATTAAAAATAGTAACTTGAAATGCAAACACTTAACCCTGGATCCCATATGACCAACCATCCAAATAGACATATATTTTTTCACATTTATTTTCTATTCAAATGCAGTACAACATTTTAAAGGAATAATGTGCCCAAAGGCATCAGTTGGCTTAATGGCAGATGCTACTTTGAGAAAACATTAGCTAAATTTGACAGCAGCATGATTCAAGATGATTGACACTTGAGAGTGGGCATCCAAGTTCCTTTCATGAACAGTAGGGGGAATTTGGCTTCGATTGTACATTTACTTAATAGTGTTTGTGCTGCTGGTTTCCAGGCAATGTATAAATTACTGCTCAATTGCATGTGCAAGGCAAATCCATCTTTTGGGAGGCAACCAGCCTCTACTTGATTTATTAGGTAAGGTAACATTAGGCTGAGTAATGAGAGGCCTCAAATGGAGCCATGACAAAATGGCAGCTCTGTGCTAACTCGGAAAGACGCTGGAGTCCTGCTGGTACATTGGGCTTATTGCTTGGCTGAAAGGAAATATGCTAGAGTGGTTAGAGGGAAATGGTCTTTCTGTTCCAAACCTGTATCTCCAGTGGCTTTGAAGTGGTTTGTGAAGTTGTATTTCAGGCAGTGCAGCCTCATACCAGGTGTTAACCCAGGGGTAACTGCTCTGTTAAGGTTCTTTCAAAGTCTGTTCAAGGACTTTGAACGAGTGCAAAGTGTCTGATGTTTGGGGATTGCTTGTATTGTTATAGATACACAGTGATTCATCTTTACCCTCCAGGGACAGCCACCTCTGGGCAGAAAGAGGTAAAATGGGTCACTATGTCACAGGTAGCATAGAAACAGAGAGACACTCAGGACAAAACTCTCCAGGTGGGAGACAGCTGGTACATAGTTGTGGGCAGAATGTGTGTCTTGAGCTCCGCTTGGCAGGTGCCTGGGGTGTCCAATGGATATGAGTCATAGGAACATGCAATCAGAGTAATGGGAACATGAGACACTGATGCTTCTTTCTTTCTGCTCCTTAAAGGGAAATGTTAGTTAAAAAAGAAAAAAAAATTGTTCTTCCTTTATATGGGAAGCCATCTAGTTATCCTGTGCATGGCGAAATAAAGAAGAGCAATAGCTGGCATGTGTGGCATAGAGTGAGGCAGAGGAGGAACTGAGAGTTGTGTCATCAGACAGCTACACTTGGAAGGTTATTTGCTTGTGTATTTGATCAGACTGCGGTGATACCATTGTAAAATCACTTTGCCCTTTTCCCCACTTATCAACCTTCTTTTTCTCAACCAAAACCATATGATTCAACCTGAAATTCTGTTCAACGAACACTTGAAGAGTCCAGAGGTGAACGGCAGGGAACAGGCTGAGTCCCAAGTCTCCTTCACTGCCCCTTTCCCTCTGCATTTTACAAAGCAGACATTCCTTGGACAAACTCAGACTCCCATGAATCATCATGAACTTTTCTGAATGTGTTACACTCACTGCTTGGTGTTGGCAGTGAGGGAAAGAAGTGGCACATCAGGTGGGGGATGCCCACAGGGCTACATGGTGCACAGTCACAGGGAGTGCTGGTTGTCCGCTCTGTGTGCTCTCTCAACACCGTGTTAAGCTACCCCTGGGAGCATGCTTTCCCTCATGACCCTCAATATTACGGGTTTCTTGCACTGTTTCATCCCTCTCCCCAGGAAGAAGAAAGAGAAGAATACAGTTTGGGGAAAAGCTGAAAGTGGTCTTCGATGGAAAGGAGACTCAAAAAGTTCAGTGAGCACCTCCATGAAAAGGAAATAGGGGCATGGTCGACGTCGGGGGTGGTCTTTGTGCCCCCTTCCCCACAGCCCCTAGTGCTCTTCGCTCAGTGTGCTTCGGGGGCTAAAGCCCCTTCTTCCTTCCTCCCAACACCCCACCCCCCACCCCAGAGAGCTCTCAGTGGTGCTAGCAAATTGGGTAGAATGTACCCTGCTCTCATAATTTAAGGATCCCCAATTACTGCTTGGAATGGGACAAGTAATTCAACCTGCCCTTAATTCCCCTCTAGGGGAATTAAAAGTCTATCCAAAAAACAGACATCTCCACATCAATGTGGAAAGAAAGGCAACTAACTTATTATTATTGACTATGCACAACAGAACACACGCAGTTAGGTAGCCTTCAAGAGACTACAGAGTCCGAATGAAATATCATACAATTTACACAGCAAAGTGGAAGAAATAACAACAGAATATCTCCTATCTTCTTGAGAGTTACATCTTGAAGTAAGCTCCCAGGTTAACTCCAGAGGTATGTAGTTACATTTTAAGGGGTTATGAATTGCATGACCTTGAAGACATCTCTGCATTGTAAAACTGGAGACTGAGTTTATCTAGTCCCTGGAGAGACTCATTTGTGTTCCCAACGTTAGAGCAAAGACTCAGGCCTGCTTTGCTTTCCAGGAGACCCTCACTACTCACTGCCAATAGTAATCGCAGAAGGACTCTCATGCCTGGAATCAACCGCTAACATACCCTCCCTCATAACTAAAGAGCATCCGGTCCCTTTTCATACTTCCATCCCTGAGGCTACCTGCCTTTCTCCATCAATACCACTGCTTACCTGACTGCTTCTGTGTAGAAGTCTGTGATTCGGAGCCAGGCCGTAGAGTACAGACAGTTTCCCCAAGTGACACAGCTTTGGTGGAAGCAGCTCCTGTAGAGATCCAGATGCCCATTCCATGAGGGCCAGAGTCTCAGCCAGCGGGTAAGAGGAAAGCAACGTGACTAAAGGACCCCACACTAAGCCCTGACTGCTGGTGCCCCTTTAGCCTGCCCACTAGAGACTCCAGTGAAAAAAGTAAGGGAATATTCCTTTTTGCCCTTGAATCACGCAGTAAATCAGTTCTAGAATCTTGGAGACGAGGGGAGGAGGTATCTGAGGAGTCTTTACTACCACAGGCCTGAATTTGACTCCTAGTACCTACCCAGTGCATCTAAAGCTTCAGTTTTCTATTTGTGAAGCCTATTTAAAATGCGTACTCTGACCTCCTTGTCTAAGTCAGCAGCTTTGAGGCAGAGCCAAGGAGTGTACATTTTCATAAAGCACCCTGGGTGATTCTGGTGCCAGCGGCACCCAGAAACATGGACTGCCGTTGTGCTGATGCCTGACTGCCATGCACGGGCCTATCTGCCCCGCCAGGGGCTCCTGGAAGGTGAGTAACACATGCCAAGAGTGACCTACACCCTCTTAAATTGTGCATTTGGGAAGCATTTACCAAAGTGTGTTTGGGCTACCTGGACCTGGTCCCGGGGACGTTAGTAAGTGTTAGAGGACACACATGTCAGAAAACTGGGTTGAACCAAGTTAAGCAAGTATTTTCTGCTGCAGAACTTCTCAAATCCTTCAACATGTTGGTATATTACCATTCTCAAGGAGGAGTATATAGCATGTGGAATGTCCCAAATTTATATGGTTGAAGAATCCTCTGCTAAATTTGGAGCACGTATTGGGAAAGTGTGTTCTAGGAGTGTTCAGAGATTCATCAGAGCAGTTTAGTGCTCTAAATAAATGGTGACAAAAGGGCTTGTTTTGGCTGTGTAAAATAATGTAAAATAATGGTAGGTACATGGATGTATGTGGGCTGCACCATTGTACATGAAACGATAAATACCAGGTGCTGTGTCACATAAATATTTCATTTAATCTTCACAATAATCCTATGCGGTAGATATTATTATTCCTATTTGATGATGAAAACACCAGGGCAGGAAAGCCTAAGTAACTTCTCAGCATTATACCATTAACAGGTGGCACAGCTGAAGCTCAGGTTCAGGATTTATACCCCCGTCAATCTGCCTTCGAACCCCTATCCTTTTCCTCGTGTTCCTCTGTCCCCCTTGCAGAGCAGCAATGATTACAGTGGAATCTCACTTTCTGTGGGGTTAGCGTCTAAAGTCAGGTGCAATCAAAGGCAAGTTAGAAAAATACTTAAATCACCCAGAAAGTATAATTATACAAGGTTTGGGGCATGTAATCCTTCCCAGTATCATGTTTGTATAAATATATATTGTGTACATGTATGCAAAGTGATTTTATAGCAGCATTTTTATTTTTAAGAATGTGAAAAAGATAGAACTTGCATAATTGAATTCATGTAAGTTAAACACCTATATGATGTGTGGACATATGCACACATCTACATGTGTAGCAGATTAACCATGGTAGCATCCTTGTACAACTTTAGAACCAGAAAGCAATTTCTGTGACCACCTGATTTGCTTTACATTTGAAGGAACAGAGGCCCCAAAAGGTTGTCCTTTGCTGAATGTCACTGTCTACCTTTGTTCCAGCACGCTTTGTGACCCCGAGTGTCTGCCCACAGCTGGGAGGAAAGTAGTGGGAACCTGTTCCTTCTTACTTCAGCCCATTGTGGCCCTGCTGACGCATGTGAAATGCAGGGAGCTGCCAAGTGGTGCGAGGTGGCTGAGTTCTGGCCCCAACATCTTACAGGAAACAGCTCCTTTCACAAGGCTCTCGGTTGCAGCTCCGGCTCTACCTCAGAGCTGTCTCCTCTCAGGAGACAGATTCCCAGCCAGCTGCCTCTTGTCTGTGCTGTTCCTGGCATTGTCCAAACCTGAGAAAGGGCTCAAGGGCTTCATAAAGGGAAGGAAATCTGTAGCTACAGAGTCCAACTGCCTCCTACACACACACACACACACACACACACACACACACACACACACACACACGGCACACTTGCACCATTCCTTTGCAAAAGGAAGAAGCCAGAATATGTAATGTGGTCAGCTGTTTGGACTCTTAATTAGAGTATTGAATGTAAGGAATGGAGCAAGCTGCGGAATGAATGCTCATGGTTCTTGGTGGGGAGGACGGGGAAGTTCCAACTCTAATCATAAGGATAAAGGGCATGAGCGGAACTGCTCTTTGACATGGGAGACCACCCCCTCTCCTTTAGGTGCCCTGTCTGATCTCATTAGCCCCTCCCATCTCAATCCATCTGATGCCTCCTCACCTGCCTTGATTGTCTCAGCTAGTTGCCAGGGCATGCAATCTGTCCCTACCAGGAGGGCAGGTGACGAAGGGATTAAGGTGTCCCCCAGGCACTGTCCTGTGGGTAGTCTTACAGTTCCCAGTGCTTCCAGAGACAAGGGAAAACCATATAAGGATAAAGTGTCAGGCATGTTGGAGAGAAATTTCTGGGCCACATGGCTTCATGTTGCTTTTCATATTACAACCTAGGTCTAGTTTCTTCCTTTTTTAAGGAGGAGGGTGGCTGGGTGTGAAATTAGAGAAAATGTCTCACCCTCCAGCGTGAAGAACCCTCCGTACCTGAACTTCAGAGGCATAAGCCACCCTTCTCTCTGCCCTCACTTTCTAAATCTTTGTTTTTGTACATGAAACTCATTAGTTTTACAGAACTATTGGAAAACAAGCCTCTCCAAATACAGCCCAGGCCATTCAAACTCATATGTTCTTTTTCTGTGCTTTTCTTTAGTGCGATTCAGACCACTGCAGGGTGGTGCCTCAGGCTCCCTCCAGGAACCTTCACCTGTAGCTTGGAGCAAACTGGTTCTCGTTCCTTTTCAAAAATAAAAGGATCCTGCAAAGATGTGATGGTCAGCTAAGACCCTAGGGTTGTTGGCTTCCACTTGACAAAGGGAACTTCCAGTGTTAGCTTTCCTCATTTTATTTAACTTGGGAAGATGACCTACATCCCATAGAATGGAAATCCCAAAATGTCATTTCACGAAGAATAGCCAAGCACGCCTTGTCTTCGAATGGCCTGGGAAACTTACCAGCATGCCAGTTCCTGGACTAGGAATATGATTTTAAGGATACCAATGCTTGAGAACTTCTGGACTAAAGCTTGCTATTGAGAGAGACAACTCCATGGGAGTGGCAGGTTATCCCGCTGTCTTTCCCAGAGAGTCCCATAATAAGTACCCTGCACGGAAGGAAGGCCCACCGCACCCAGCCTATGTTTATCAGGAGGGCCCCTTGTCTTGTGCTGCCTGGGGACCTCCTACCCAGACCTGATGCTCAGCCAGGGGTATTTAAGCCTCATCCTTCCTATAGGTAGGCCTTAGGGTAGCCTGGCCCTAGAATAATGGAGCCAACCTCTCCAAGAACTCCCTAACACTCGACTAGTCTCTCTTTGTTCTAGAGGCTGATGGAGACACCCCTGAGAACACAGACTACAAAAAAAGTATCCCAACCACCCAAGACTTAAATCAGCATCATTATCAACTAGGACTAAACAAAATCATACTGGGAGGCAGCATGGCTCATGTTCAAATTCCAAATCTGTTACAAATAGCTGTGTGATGTCAGACAGATTGCCCTACCTCTCTGTGCTTCCAGGCCCTCAATCCATACAACCAGGATACTAAAAGAATCTGTCTCTTGGGATTATTGTAAGAAATGTGAAAATATGCATCTAATTCCTAACACAGAGTTAGACATTTAGTAAGTGCTCAGTAAACAGGGCCCGAGCTTACATGTAGATAGATGTCTTTGTGCTAGTTAGAAAAAGATGTTGTCCTCCTTTGGGTAGCTATTAGAATATATGTCCCTTCCTCTGTTTGGCTCAGTCTGGTGCCTGGTTTCTTGGTGAGCAGAGTAGCCTCCACCCCCAGGCAGTCACCCATACAACTGAACCGATGAGGCTGTCACTAGATGTTAGCTGTAGCGATCACAGGTGAGGGTGGTAGTGAGGTTGGCAGTGGGAGCCACCCTCAACAACTCGGAAAGGTCTTGCAGAGGTCTTTGGGGGCCCATGCCGAAGAGGGGCTGAATCTCATTTCTCAGAAGCGCAGTGCTCTGCTCAGTAGACATTCATCTTGATGAACTTCAGGGAGAACAAAGGCATGCAGACACGCTGAATTTTCCTTTTCTGAGCTTGATACCAGCTGATCACGCTTCCTGTTTCTCTAAGACCTTCCCTGACATAGGCGACTTGCTTCTTTCAAATTTGGTCATTGCCCCGTTGCTTTCCTGTGTGAGTCAGCGTGGCCGCCTTCCTGCACTTGTGTCTCGAGTCTGTCTGTATGCTGCCCCAGTTTCCTGGCCTCCCCAGGTAATCCCCCTAGGCCAGGGTAAGTGTCCCCGCCCACGCCTCTCTGCCTGGGAGACGTGCACTGGGGCCGTGAGTCACTGCACTGTCCTCCCTAGCAGAAGCTATTATTGGAATGCCTGTGCATGCAGCCAGCGCACGCTGGCTTCCCGGATTTCACAGGCCTGTGCTCACGATCCTCAAATCACGCTCCTCTGCGGGAGGTTCCACTTGGGGTGATCACGAGGTGGTTCGCTGGGAAGTCAGGTTTCCAGGAAAGGTCTCTTTAAACAGGCCTTTAGTGGCCTTCAACCAAGCATCAGGAGCGTGCGTGTCTCCTGCGTTGTGGCCTCGCAGTGTGCCGTCTTTATGAGCGTCTCAGAAGAAATTTTCTGGAGTTCTGCATTACATTTATTGAAGGGCAGTAAGCTGAAAAGCAAGAATGTGCACTCCAAACAGGAGATGGGGCAGGAGAGATCTCTTTGGGCAGACACACCTAGGGAGGGGCATTAGGAGAGGCGGACCGCTGGGAGAAGGGCAGTGGGAGAAGACCAGGGAGGTGAGAAGCTTGGACAAAGATTCAGATAGGAAGTTGAGTTGGGCCTATTTATACAAACCTAAATATTGAGCTAAATTGCACTTTTGAAGATCCTGCTCATCCTCCATGCTAGGATGATTGATAGCCTATCTTGGCAGAGTATTTACTATTGTCAGGCACCACGGCTGCCATTCTGTCTCCCGTTTATAAATAAGGGAACTAAGTTGGAAGGAAGTGAGGTCCTGAGCTCATGGTCATGCAGCCAGTAAACGGTGAAGTGACACCCACTCAGCTGCTAAATGTTAACCTCTGTGGCTCAGGGCTTCCCCTGTCCCCCACCCAGGTGAATATTTGAAGGCAGGGAAGATTAGTTTAGTTAATTGATTTTTCTGTGAACTCCTGATGTGATCTCACCTCTTGTATGCTAGATGTCGATTAATGCCCAGCTGTCAAGGATCTCAGGGAAGTTCTGGCCCTTGAGCAGGATAATCTTGTAGTCAGAGCATGGTTTCTGAGTTCAGGAATCCTAATTCATGTTGGTCTAGCGCTGGCTGAGTTCCTGAGAGAGACAGCAGTTAACTTCCTTGTTTTTCCCATCTGACAAAAAACACGAGAACATGAGCGTGACAAATAGAAACCTTTGGCTAGAGCATTTTTAGATCCTCAGAAATAAAACCAAAAAGGAAAAAGAAAGAGCCAGGGGCAACACGAAGGAGGTTCCTGGAAGAGTTTGCAGGTGGGCTGTGTCAGAGATGTTGAGCTGTAAGGCATGCAGAAAGGGAACAAGGGAGAGATGAGAAATCCTTCTTCAAGCTGCAAACACACACAGCATCCCAGGATGCCTGGGAGGTAACCCTGTCACTTTCTTCCCCCAGTGACAAGGGACAGGGAACAGAGCCAGTGACTCACTTTACCTGGCAAGATGGTGCTGGAATAGGACTCTTCTGTAAATAGAGGCTGATCAATCTTACTGTATTTGTAGGTGCAAATCTTAGATATGGAGTTGCTCCCCTTCCCCAAGAGTAGCCACCTTATAAAAATGGAGAGAAAAGTCTGCTTTTTATTATTTATTTATTTATTTATTTGCCTGCTGTTTGAATGCAACTATCCGAATCAACATGGAGATGGAGGCTTAAGTGTTTCCCTCACAGATGAGGCCAGTGTGGAGCTTGGGACTGGCAGAGAAGAAGTGGAATTTGGGGAGCCATTTTATTCCTTGATTTGAAAGGGAAAACTTAACGCTTCTGCAGTTGGGGCAAGCTGAAGGAGACCGGAAGATTCTGCAAAGGACAGCTAATTATAAATAGGGTTACTGACTCTCTTCCCAACTCCTCTCAGCAATGTCCAAGTATACACGTCTTAGCCACCACCTACACCTCCCCCGTCCAGCAAGACCTGGTCCAAAGGATGAAAGGTGCCTGTCTGAACTTCAGCTAATCACATCAGACACTTATTGAACACCGCGTAAGGGCTTTACAGGAAACTTCTCATTATAATTCTCTCAGCCTCATTTGAGAGAGATGCTATTACTATCTCCCTTTCTTCAGATAAGAAAACTGAGTCATAGAAAACCCTTTGGAATCCATCTGATTCAAAAGCTGCTACTTTAATACACCTCTAATGAATAGGCATTTTCAGTGATTACATTAAATGATTTTTAACAAAACGAAGAAATTCAATTGATAATCTCCAAAAAAACCAGCTTTATTGGGATGAAGACTAAAAAGAATGGGAAATTTACGTGTGTGTGTGTGTGTGAGAGAGAGAGAGAGAGACAGAGACAGAGAGAGAGAGAGAGAGAGAGATGAAGCAAGGTAATAACCAAAGGGAAGTGTTTATTCTCTAAGGCATTTGGTAGAACTCTTTTGTGGCTAAGAAGTGTTGCATTAGAACTACTTAACTGAGAGAAAAAGCCATTTATAACCACTAGTAACACTAAAAGAACTCAAAACCACCACAGGTTTTTGCCAAAGTAATATCACCAGATAAGTGCGCTCAACGTTAACCACGTGGCCACAGGTAGGGACACCCCTGAAACAGAGCCCCCTGTTTGCACAGCTCCTCCTTGTTCTGCATGTGCAGTTCTACATCTCCAAGTTAAGGGAAAGCTTTGCTCACATCCCCCTGTGTGTTTCAATGTGACTTCCCTGAAAACCTCTGCCACCGATCACTCTAAAACACTGACCTGGAGATGGCTTCTGCCCTGTCAGTGAGAGGTCCAGGTCAGGGCAGAGGGCTTCAGAGAATGAGATGATAGGCTTTGGGTACAGAAAACCATTGAAAAGGAGGTGATTTAGACAACTTAAAAAAGAAGTATCTATAACTAAAAATATTTTTATTAAGGTATAATTGATATAACATTAGGGTAATTTCAGGAAAATAAGGTGAAGATTAAATATTTGTATATAACATTTACTTACATAAAATTTATTTTTTTAATTACAGTTGACACACAATATTATCTTAGTTTCAGGTATAAAATATAGTGGTTAGGCATTTATATAACTTAAAAGAGACCCCCCAGTTAGTCTAGTACCCATCTTATCTCATGCATTATTATTGCAATATTGACTATGTTCCCTATGCTGTACTTTACATCCTCATTAACTATTTTGTAACTGCCCATTTGTATTTAATTCCTTCACCTTTTTCATCCAGTCCCCCAGCACCCTTCCCATCTGGCAATCATCAATATCTTCCCTGTACCTATGATTTTGTTTCTGTTCTGTTTGTTCATTGTTTCTTAGGTTTTTTAGATTCTACATATAAGTGAGAAAATGTGGTGTTTGTCCCTGTTGTTGGAAATGGTGAGATTTCATACTTTTCAATGGCTGAGATAACATTCCATTGCATATATGTGTATCTTCTTTATCCATTCATCTATTGATGGATACTTAGGTTGCATCCATATATTAGCTTTTGTAAATAACACTACAATAAAAATAGTGGTGCACATATCTTTTTGAATTAGTGTTTTAGAGTTCTTCAGATATATGCCCAAAAGTGGAATTGCTGGGTAGTATTGTGGTTCTTGTTTTAATTTTTTGAGAAACCTCCATATTGTTTTCCATATTGTTTTATTGTGGGATTGTGAAATTTACAATCTCATCAACAGTATATGGGGGTTCCCTTTTCTCCACATCTTCATTGACATTTGTTTGTTGATTTATTGATGATAGTCAATATTGACTATCTCATTGTGAGGTGATATCTCATTGTGGTTTTAATTTGCATCTCTCTGATGATATTGAACATCTTTTCATAAGTCTGTATGTCCTCTTTAGAGAAATGTCTATTCAGGTCCTCTGCTCATTTTTTTTAATCAGAACTTTTTTGGTGTTAAGTTGTATGGGTTTCTTATATATTTGGGGTATTAATCCCTTATTGGATGTATCAGTGCCAAATGCCTTCTTCCATTCAGCAGGTTGTATTTTTGTTTTGTTGATGGTTTCCTTTGTTGTGCAGAAACTTTTTGTTTGATGTAGTCCCATTTGTTTATTTTTCCTTTTTTTCCTTGTCTGAGGAAACATATCCAAAAAAATATTGCCAAGAGCAACATCATAGAGTCTACTTACTGCCCAAGTTTTCTTCTAGGAGTTTTATGGTTTCGGGCCTTACATTTCAGTCTTTAATCCATTTTGAGTTTATTCTTGTATATGGTGTAAGAAAGTTGTCTAGTTTAATTTTTTTGCATGTCTGTCCAGTTTTCCCAACACTATGGAAGAGAATGCCTTTACCTCATTGTGTCATTGTACATTCTTTCCTCCTTTGTCATAGATTAATTGACTATATAAGTGTAATTTTATTCCTAGGTTCTCTGTTCTGTTCTGTTGGTCTATGTGTCTTTTTTTTTTAATGCCAGCACCATGCTGTTTTGATTACTATGGCCTTGTAGTATTGTTTGATATCAGGTAGTGTGATACCTCCAATTTTGTTCTTATTTTTCAAGATTATTGTGGCCATTTGGGGTCTTTTGTGGTTCTATATAAATTTTAGGGTTATTTGTTCTACTTCTGTGAAAAACGCCATTGGGATTTTGATAGGAATTGCACTGAACCTGCAGATTGCTTTGGGTGCTATAGACATTTCGATGATGTTAATACTCCCTGTCTCTGAGCATGGTATATAGCCTTCCATTTATTTGTATCTTCTTCAGTTTCTTTCTTCATTGTCTTACAGTTTTCTTTTACATCCTTGGTTAAATTTATTCCTAGGTATTTAATTCTTTTTGATGACATTTTAAATGGGATTGTTTGCTTAATTTCCCTTACTGATAGTTCATTACTGGTGTAAAACAATGCAACCAATTTCTGAATATTAATTTCGTATCTTGCTACTTGACTGATTAATTAGTTTTAGTAGTTTTTTGGTAGACTTTTCAGTGTTCTTTCTATATAATATCACATCATTTGAGGATCTGTAATTTTTCAATTTAAAGTGGAATTACACACATTTCAGTTCACCTTGTTTAAATAATAAACATCAAAGACCTCTTGTTTAGTATTTTTCAAAAATATTTTAGCATTCTTGAGGTTATTTTTTTAAAGATCTACTTCATACTCTGAATATTCGTGGACCTTTCCAAAGCCTCAACAAAACAGAACTGTGAAAAAAATTCTTGACATGAAATCCAAATAAAACTGGTCAGCAATATTTTTAACTAAATTTTGAAATAACTTCCGCAGTCACAGAAGTTACGAAGAGAAGGTTATTTGGACATGCAAATTGGGCACCACCTTCCTCAGGGCACAGGGGGAGGCCACATTACATTTTATTTACTACTTTGTAAATTGATTTTTCATTCAGTTATATAAAATAAACTTGCTCTTTTTCCTCCCCTCATTAGTGCCAGTAAGCTTTTAAGCTCTAAACAAATTGTGCTGCCTCTATTCAGGAGGTAGAGTTGATTGTGCTACGGTATGAATATTAATAGAAAGTCCATATGTTTCAAGTCCTTCTGTAAAAGGTGTAAAAAAAGTACTCTTAGCATTCTGTGTAAAACTGTATTGTTAAATATGTGTGCAATCATTAAAATAAAGAATAGGGATTCGGAGAAGAACTGCAGAACATCCACATAGAAAGGGCTTTTAAACCAAGCACCACCCCTCTCCTAGTCAGAGAAAGGGCTAACTAGGTAGAGAAACTAGAAAGACAAGCTACGTGTGGGGTCAGTTATATTCCCTTGAAAAGGTGAGCAGAGGCGTTTTTAGGATTTCAGGGGGTGAGGTGGAGAGCGGGGGAACCTCCTGAGCCAGATCTTTATTGTGTAGCTTCACGAGTTAGCCTGCGAACATTCTAATTCAAGGAATGCTATTCAAGGTGACAAAATATATCTGGGGACTTCCATTCTTCTGGATTTTCTAGGCCTCTTGTTTTTCATCATCCCTGATCATTCAGAGGTCATGAGATCAGAGGAAGTGAGAGCAACAGGGGGTACTGGAGACCCTCCAGCCCAGCCTTTTCATTTCTCACAGGCATGGCTGAGGCCCAGAGTCTGGGTGCAGGGCCTGACTTAGGGAACACAGACCCTGGAAAATCTGAAAGGAATGGCTTCTCTGTAAACAACTGATAGGCAGGCTTGAAATCTGCTTAGCAATATCTTCGGTTTTTTTTCCTCCAGTCTCCATCAGGGTAACTATCTTGTGCCAAAGGGCAGAACCTCCAGAAGCTGCTGCCTCAGAGCAGGCTTCCCTCCCCTGCCTGCGGCTGGAAGGGATCCAGGAGGTGAGCTGTCAGCACCTCCGAGCCAGGGTTCAGTCCAGAGTTTGTTTATATAAAGGGCCAGAGATTGATGGGTCCTATAGCTCTAGCTTTTGCATTTGGGGGAGGAAAATATCTTGGTAAAAAAACAATAAGAACAGCAGCCGAAAATGAAAGGAACAAATGGCATTCAGTCAGAGCCCAGGTTGCCTTCCAATCCCCCACCTACACACACCCCTGAGCACATTTCTTGCTTCTCAGCACTTGCATGACACACTGCCTCCAATGCTTATTTCGAAATAGGACTCTGTCATATAGGCAAGCACTTCAGTCTCCCTTTTGAAGCTGAGGGCAGCCAGACAGAAACATGTTCAATTAGACAGGCGGAGAGCTTGCCACCCCCAGGCCTTCAGTCCTGCCCCCTAAGGTATACATCACATCTGGCAGCCAGAAGCAGAAGAACTTCCCCAAGGGAGGCCCTGGGCAGCTCACAGGCTTCCCTGGGCTCCAGCCCCCCCTTATCTGCTTCTCCCTTGCTTCTGCCTAAGCTATCAGAGCCTTTAGCAGCCTGGACATCAGGGCTATGCACACAGCAGCTTCATGTTTGATTAAAAAGGAAGCTGGCTGCCTTCTCCACCTTCTTGTCTGAGGGGGCCTGCAGGAGATCAGCCTGGCCAGGATATGCACTGCAGATCACAACGATTACTGAAAATCCCTCCTCCCTGCTTGCTGCCTCCAGTTCCCCTTCTGTTTCCTCACCCCCACACACATTAAAAAAAAAAGGATTGGAAGGAAATGAACTTGTACTCATAAGTAAAAGGGTAGAGCACTTATAAGTGTGATGTCCAATGTATTTTTTCTGCTTCATCTTCCATCTGATATTTTATGTAATGATTTTAGTTTTATTTTTGTAATATTATAAAAAGCACCTATTTGTGTGTCTTGGTATTTCTTGATAAGTACTTACAAAGCAAATTGCACATTTCCACTAAGATAGTTAAACATAAGGGGCCAATCTTAAGTATAAAGAACATTTATTAAGCATCCCTTATTTGCTAGCCCCAATGATAGAACTCTGGACACATGAAAATGAAAAGGCATACACCTGACTCCTAAAAGCTTTGATTATTCTCAGGCTTTCACTCTGGGAGAATACAAATAATGCCAATCAGTGTTCAATTCCCAAATTGCTTTTTTTGAAGAGGGATGAGAGTACCTGAGTACCTGTATATATCTCTGTAAGTGTTGGGGGTGTAAACATTCAGAAAAGAAGAGCGAATCTGCTTTATGCAACAATAAGGCTTAAGGTTTCACAGTGCTTACGGTTGAGTATATGATGAATATTTCTTAGAAATGAGCTGTAAAATGCGGACCAAAGCTGAACTCTACTAAATATTTGATGTATCCAAGCAACAGAAGAGGATAAAATGTGGGGAGCAAGGTCTCAGTGTCACCTCGTGGGTAGGCAGAAGGAGCTTGGGTAAGCGGTATAAAAAGGCGCCATCAAATTGATCTTCTGTTTATATTTCTGCTTATTAAAAATAAACAGGCATTAAATATCACTCTTATTTAACAAATGGATCATCAGTAGTACATTAATATACTACATATGCATATAATATATATTTATATAAATGCTTGCTTAAACACTTATTATTAATAGTCTACATCAACAAAAAATGTAAGGAAGCCACTGATGAATAAGAATAAAGATAAAAGTTAAGTCATAAAAACAGCATGTTCCAAATTCTAAAGTGAGGTTAGAATAAGCATAAAAATTAGTAGCTGGGCAAATAGAATCTAGTCAGTGTTTAAAGAAGTTCCTTCCCTCTCTGTAGGCACATGCTGTTCTACCCTTTCAGAGGTAGAGCCTACTCCTCCACTTGAGTCAGGGCTGGCTTTGCAACTTTTCTTAGCCACAAGAATATGGCAGAAGTGACATTCTTGGACTTGCATGCCCAGGCCATTAGAGAACAGGCAGGTTCTGCTTTCTCCCTCTGGGAAGCCAGCCACAATGCTCAGAGACTGGCTCCCTGAGGCTGAGGTGGGGGAGCTGAAGTTAGCCACCTGGGCAGAGCAAAGCCATATGGAGAGGCTGTGTGCAGCCCGTTTGCATTTTCTAGCCCTGCCAGCCACCAACTGACTGAAGCTGAGTGACCCAGCGGACAACACAGGGAGCAGAGCAGCCCCGCTGAGTCCTCTGAGTTCCAAACAAACAGAACTGCGGGGGTAAAAAAAAAAAAGAGAATTATTGTTTTAAGTCACTACATTTCAGAGTGTAGTTTATTCCACTTAAAGTTCGTGCATTAGCCCTGGAATCAAACATATTTACTGAGACTGTCCTTTTTACATGTTGCCACTGTGGACAGAAAAAAACAAATTTCTGATGGCTGAGAGTAAGTAGTTAGTGAAATCCCAGGGCTAGGAAAAGCTCTGAAGACAAGAGACAGCACAGCAAATTAACAGAGTATTATTTTAAGAGAAAAAAGTTGCAGATGGATACAGGACACATGGATTTTGGTATTTTACAACAACTTTGCATCTAAACACTGGTGATTATTTTGTCTTTCTTTTGTCAAAAGTTTTCTCCCTTCAATCCTTTGGGGTGGTTTCTTCCTTTAGCGGCACAGTCTATTCTGTGCTTCCTTCTTATTGTTAGAGCTGGAAGCCTGGGAACTACATTTCCCAGCATCCCTTGCCAGCAGAGTTTCAAGTCTTGCAGACAACTAAGAGGTATTTGCATGAGATTTGGAAGGGAGAAGGGAAAGCCACCTTATGGCTCCTCTGTCAGAACGGAGCAGCTATCAGAGTTTGTAGGGGATCCCAGACATTTCTCGGTGCATCAGCCACCTCAGTGCCAGCACCAGATGAGATCACAACCAGGGGTTTCCTGTAGCCCCTGAAATTGTCTGCTCTGTAAAGCTAGCAGCAAACTTGAAAGCTTGTGGTTCTCCCTTACCTTCCCTCCTCTAGCCTTTCCAGGAGTTTTGTATGCAATCAGTTGCTTGTATTGCATTCCTTTCCTGAATGAAATACCTAGAATGGTTTCTGTTTTCCCTACTAATTCTTATTATATAAGTCTAAATCTCATTTTATAATGAAAGTCAAGAATGAGTAAAACTTATCTTTACTTCTCCTCCATCCCCTTTTCTTTTGCTTCCTTCCTTTCTTTCTTTCCTTCTTTCACAAACAACTACAGATCTCTTCCATAAAATTTTATATAACAACATGGATGGAGGGAGATACATATGCATAGAATGGGAAAAAGAAATAGTAAAAGGTGTAGTCAAGATTCTAGGGGCAGGGGAAATTAACATTTTTCCTTCCATTTAATCAAAAAAAGTTTTCTAGGTAGGGTCATGGTCACCAGGTTTAGCAAACAATAACAGGACACCTAGTTCCATTTGAATTTTGGAGACACAAGGCAGTAGGCAGAATAATGTCCCACAGGAGATGTTTATCTCCTAATCCCTGGAACTGTAATGTGTTACTTTCCATGGTAAAAAGGACTTTCAGGTGTGATTAAGTGTGTGCATCTGGAAATCGGGAGAGTCTCCAGGGTCATCCAGCTGGACCCAATCTAATCAAATGAGCCCTTAACAGGGGACGCTTTTTGCCAACTGCAGAGGGAGGTGTGACTAAGGAGGAAGGCTCACAGAAGGGGCCACATTGCTGCCTTGGAAGATGGAGAAGAAAACGGATTGTCCTCTAGAGCAGGCATGTTGCCCTGCTGATGCCATGTCAGACTTCTGACCTCCCCACCAGTAAGGTAATAGATTTTAACCCACTAAGTTTGTGATAATTTGCTACAGCAGCAATAGAAAACTAACATAAGAAACAGATATTTTTAAATGTAAGTATGGCCCGTGCAATATCTAGGACATAGTTATACTAAAATATAATTCTACTTTGAAGTTAAAATTTAACCATTAAGGCCTACATTTTACCTGTAGGAAAGTCAGGATTCCAGAGCTCTTTTACATCTCTGTCTGAATCCCATATCAATTTTTGGCACTTATGTGCAAAACACTTAAACTAGGCAATTTACCTGTTTTATTTCATTCGATCTTCATACCTCTTTGGCATAGGTAGTATCATTATTTTATAAATGAGGCGAGTCTATGCAAAATTAAACAATTGGTTTATGCAAATTTTAGGCAGTGGAAGAGCTGGGCGTGGGTCAGTTCTGGCTGACCTTAAGGCCCATTATGCTGCATTATGGCTGTCTACTTTGCCAGACCGTCTCTCCATTTCTCAGCTTGCTTTCGTGGCTGGAGCCCCCCAAGGCTTGCTTCTACTGCTGCTAACACATCTCCCACCCACTCCCTCCTATAGCCCAGTAATCTGATTTCTGCCCCTGACTCTTATATGCCATGGAAACTGCTTTCTCAAAGGTCACTGGTGGCCTCTAATCTGCCATCAGTTCTTAGTCATCCTTCTTTTCGCCCTCTCTGCAGTACGTGACTGTGTTGCCTTCCTCCTCCTCCTCCTGAGCATGCTTCCAACCCCCTCCCCACAAACGCATAGACACTGAGTTTTTATGTTGTAATATGCATCTACTTCTGCCACCCTGATTATTCCATCTTGTCATGGCTAATTTTGTGTATCAGCTTGACTGGACTGAGAGTGCCCAGATAGCTGGTAAAACATTATTTCTAAATATGTCTGTGAGGGTGTTTCCAGGAGATTAGCACTCAAGTCAGTAGGCTGTGCAAAGAGCATCCTCACTGGTGCTGGTGGGGCCCCATCCAATCTGTTGAGGGCCTGAGTAGAACAAAAAGGTAGAGGAAGGGTGCTCTCTGTCCTCTGCTTGAGCCAGGATAAGCATTTTCTTCTGCAATCAGCATTGGTGCTCCTAGTTCTCTGGCCTTCAGACCTGTACTTACACCACTGGCTCCCCTGGTCTTCAGGCCTTTGGGCTTGGATTCCGATGGCACCACCAGCTTCCCTGGGCCTCCAGCTAGCAGACAGCAGATCACAGGACTTCTCATCATTCATAATTGCATCAGCCAGTCTCTCATAGTAAAGCTCTCTCTGTATATCTATATCTATCTATCAGACATCTATCTATCTATATCCCATTGGTTCTATTTAGCTACAGAACCCTGCCTAACATACTTTGGATCTCCTTATTCTTCTCACTCTTTACAATTGTATGGCACAGCACTGGTCCTGTTCTTGTTCTTTGTTCTCTCGCACGCACGTGCGCTTTCTCTTTTTCATTTCAGAACTCCCTTGGAGATTGCACTGTAACAGCTTCGACTTCCATCTCTGCTGATGATTCCAAAAGAGTACCTCCAGCCCTGCTTTCTCCCACTTCACATCTCACATTGTGCAACTACCCACTGAACAATCCCATCCAGACACTTAAAACCAGGCCTGCCCCACTCCCTTCATGGCTCACCTGCCCATCTTCCCTTGTTTAAGAAATTTATTTCATATATTTCTTCCCACACAGGTTCTACAGTTGATCCATTTTTGACTCTTGCCTCTTTCCCTAAATGAAGTAGCTGAGTAGTCACTAATTCCAAGTATATTGCTCTTCACAATGTTGTTTGAAATGCTTCCTCTCTACAGTTCTGCCCCTGTTCCAGTGGATGCTGCTTCCTCCTGCCCTCACTCTGGCAGCACAGCTGGGAGATATTACAGATGCCTGGACCCTACCTTCAGGCACATACAAGTGCCCTGGGAGGGAGCCCACATATCAGACTTTTGTAAATCTTCCTCAGGTGTATTACTATTCCATGGCTGCTATAACAAATTACCAGACATTTGGCTTAACAGAACACAGGCTTATTTTTCTACATTTCTGGATGCCAGAAGTTTGAAATGAGGTTCAGGGAGCTGAGATTAAGGTGCTTTCACTCCCTCTGAAAGCTCTAGGGGAGAATCTGTTTCTTTGCCATTTCCATCTTCCAGAAGCTGTCCCATGTCTTCACAGGAGGTCACATCCTGTGGCCTTTTCTCTCCCTGCTTCGGGTATCATAACGTCTCCTTTCACCTCTGGCAGTCAGAGTTCTCCACCCACAAGGACACTTGTGATTATGGTTAGGGTCCACCTGGATAGTCCAGGGTACTCTCCCTATATCAGGACCCTGAAGCACACGTCAGCAAAGTCTCATTTGCCACCTAAGGTAACATTCACAGGTTCCCAGGACTAAACCATGGGTATCCTTGGGACCCATCTGTTGGTCTCTCACATCATGTGATTCTGGTTAATAGCCAAGTTTAAGAACCACTCTTATAATTGAGCAACCTTCTTTCAAACACCTTTCTCCAGTCCGCTTTGTTCACCAGCTTCCTAATACACCATTTCTGTTAGCACACAGTCACTGATGAAATGCCACCAAAGTTTTCCTTTGTCTACAGAATACATTCCAAACTCCTGAATGAACATCCCAGTACACATAGACCCAAAGCCTCCTTACCTGTCCATGTATGTTCTAGTGTGCTACACGTACATTTTGCTTCCAGTAAATTGAACTTTTCAGATTATACTTGACATTCTGATGGACTTATTTTGTTTGTGCTGTTTTACTGGCATGGAAGGCTTTCCTCACTCCCCTATGCTTCCTTAGATCTTGCCAGTGCATCACACTGGTTTAGTTCCTCAGGCTGCTATAAGAAAGGACCACAGACTAGGTGGCTTAAAAAAAAACAACAACTAGAAACTTACTGTCTCACAGTGCTGGAGGCTTGAAGTCCAAAATCAAGGTGTCAGAGGGTTGTTTCCTTCTAAGGACTGTTAGGGAAGTGCCTGTATCAGGCCTTTCACCTTGGCTTGTAGACAGCCGTCTGCTCCCTATGTCTTTACATTGTCTTTTCTCTATATGTGTCCATCTTCAAATTTCCCATTCATAAGAATATCAGTCCTATTGGGTTAGGGCCCACACTGACCTCATTTGAACTTGATTACTTCGATAAAGACCCTAACTCCAGATCACATTCTGAGGTATTAGAGTTTAAGACTTCAACATATAAATTTGGAGGAGAAAAAAACTCACCTGTAACACTAGGCTATCACAGTTGTATTTGTTCTTTAGCTTCCTCTGCAACTCAGGCTGAAGGTCCCTCCTTCATCTAAATAATATAACAGTTTTTGTCCATTCACTTGGAAAAATAATAATAAACTAAGACTTGATTGCATCTCCTGAATTGCAATCAATTACTCTGTGTGTGTGTGTGTGTGTGTGTGTGTGTCCTTCCCAAACAGAATGTGAGCTCCTTGAAGACAGCCATTGTATCTAATTAATCTCCTTATACTCATGATGCTTGATAGGTGCTCAATACATATTTGACTTAATTTCAGGAAACTGTTTGAAGTTTGAAGTGAGTGGTGTGTAGAGATTATTCCAATAACAGGAAATGGTCTAATAGTGCACAGCACTGAATGAAAAATCCTTTCAATACATTTGTTGGAGAGAATCCTAGAGAATGTGTTCAGGTAGCATGGTGCTTGAACTCTATGAGCTGACTAAAGGGAAAGAGGAGGAAAGAGGAGGGAGAAAGAAGAAAAGCAAATCCCTAGGCATTCAAACTAAATAATCTAAAAAGCTGGGTGACTCAAGGTTAATGGCATTTTGCATCATCAGCATCCCCCCAGTCCTTACTCTTTCATGACAGTGTACTGCTTTGGAGGATTTATCAAGCTGACACAGGCAGCCTGAGTCGGGCACCCTGCCAATACTTGGCCAGGTGGCCTTGCATTTCCGCCCCCTTGTTTTAGGTTACTGTTCTGCCTACCAGGCAGAGAAGCTCTGGTCACTTTCACAGAAGCAGTGCACAAATTAATGAGTGAGGGACTGTTGGGCTGAGAAATGTAACGGGTTGTCTGCATAGGAAGTATTTATCATCTTAGCATGTGTCCAGAGAATTGAAATGGGAAAATCTCCCATATTAAAAAGAGGCACTGGAGCACAAAAGTATGTCATCCCTTCGGAGAGGACTATGTCTGAGTCCTATTAAGAAAATGATGAAGCGGGGACTTGAATCAACTGCTATAAAAAACTCCCTTTACCTTGAAATAGCGTGGAGCTTTAATCTTGCCTGTATTATCTAGACAATTGCTTAGTCCCTCCTTCCTTCCCCAATTCCCCTCCCTCCTACCCCCCACCCATCCACTTCTCCTGAGGGGCCACATGAGTTTCCACATCTATTTCACATTGCTGGGCTCCAGTTCCCACTTCTTTAGTTTCAGCTTCGTTCCTTGTTATTGTGCCTGGGTCACACCAGCTGTCCCTTCCCCATGGGTGGGGGGCTTCCCCTAGACTTCTTCACCTCTATGCCCTTGTCATTCTCATTCCTCTCAAGTACAGTCTGGGTGGCCAGGAGTGGCCACCTCCTCTACTGCAATTCCAATGTGCTTACCAAGTAGTATGTGGGATGAAGCATTAGCTGGGTCTCCTTTCTTGCTGCAGCTGCCACACCAGGAGAAGGAAGAAGAATCTTCAGGCATCCAATGCTTGCTTGAGTGGGCTGCCCTTCCCTCTCAGGAGTTTGAGTGCGGGGTCTGGCTTGTCCCTGTGCCCTCTAGCACTCTTGAGCAGCTGGGGGTTATTTTTGCAGTTGGGGCATTAAACGAACAAGAGTGCAGTTGCCCAGGGCTTTCCTCCATGTGGGGACTGT
Organism: Anoura caudifer; assembly: GCA_004027475.1. Classification (NCBI taxonomy): domain Eukaryota; kingdom Metazoa; phylum Chordata; class Mammalia; order Chiroptera; family Phyllostomidae; genus Anoura; species Anoura caudifer. The sequence goes on from PVKU01001157.1 coordinate 59,217, forward strand.
ACAGGAGGTCAGAGGTTAGGGTGGAGTAGGGCTGGCTGAGTCAGCTTCAGGGAAAGGAAGCTGGGCTGGTGTAAGCCTGGCCCACATACCTTCTCAAAGCCCCTTCCATCAGTCTTCCCTTTCAACCACTGAGTTTACTCCCGAGAGGCCATGGGTCTGGATTACCTCATTTTTAGCTGTAAACAACTCGACACTTGACCTTCAAGAATTCATGCAAGTGGATGACCTTCCCTCACCCTATTCTATTTGATTTGGAACCCAGTTCCTCCCTCTGTTCTAAATGACCGACCTAGCCTTAATGTGCGTGTGTTAGGAATTCTTTATTGTTGAGTGGTAATTTAATACCGCTTTTTGCATTTTTATATATCATTGTACTTTCATCTATATCAGTACTGTTTAAGATGGGAACTTAACAATTTGCTTCATACCAAATTGAATTCTATAAAAGGTTGTGTGCAAGTGATATAAAAATCCAAAATTACAAAAACTTAAAAGAGCTCAAGAAACATGAGTGTATTTCTCTTATGTAAAAGAAGAGAAGAAAGCAGTACAGGGCTGGTAGGGTGGCTCTTCTCCAGGAAATCCTTAGAAAACTGTTCACTGGGTTGTTTCCTGCATAGCATGACCTCATGTTCACGGTCTAAGGTGTTATCTGCTTCGAGGCAGCAGGGCAGGTAAAGTGATACCAAAGAAAGGCAAAGAACATATGTTGGCCAACTTCTGTATTGTTCTTAGAAGCTGCTCTGGCATTTTTGCTTACTTCTCATTGACCAGAACTTGTTCCCAGGACCACACTTAGCTGCAAGGGAGGCTGGGTAACATGGCTTTTACTTAGAGCCATCATGTGCCAGGAAGAATTGTATCACTAGGAAAGCAGGTGAGCATGAGCATAACTAGCAGCCTCTGCCACAAGAATCTATTCTACAAATAGATTTTAGGGGGTTCCTGATAGAATGAAGACTATATGCTCTGAAAAACAAACTAAGTGATTGCTCCTACAATGCAAACCATTACCTATCCAGCTGTATACCCACCCACACACACATACATACACACACAAATATGCAAATTTATATAGGTCAATACATAATGGAATTCTATTTTAAGTCAAATAGAGTTATACTTTAAGGATATTTTTAACATATTTCTGTAAATAGTGATGACTTGCTCTGGAATGTTTTTCCCAAGATTGCAATAGCCCTCTGAGTCAGTAAGTTGGTCAGTGACCTTAAACAGCGTGGCCTGGCACTCAGATGGTGAAATCTCTGAAATCTCTGAGGTCCCAGTTGACAGAATTGTCTCAGTTTAGGGCTAGGAAACAATACCCCATGGCTACCAAGTATGAATATTCCATTACAGAGAAAAAAGACACTGGGGGAGATGATAACACTTGAGTTACAGCAAGGGGTGGGGAGGACATGTATGTGTTGGGGGTACATGTACAGGCTGGATATCTGCCTGTGGAAAATTGATGGAAAACTATATGAAATAAGGTGCTTAATTAAAACAATTTTAGCCACTCTCATGGACAAACATATCCCTTGGATGATAGTCACCATCTCTCAGAACTCAAAATAATCTTTTGGGTTTTTAGGTTAATTTTTTAAAGGGGACATATATTTTCGCTTAATTTTTTTTCTCATTTCTGTGTAAGAGAAAGATTTGTTTTTCCCCCAGAGACACGAAAATGCCATGAAGGGACAGGCTGTGATTTGATCAGATAAATGTGCCAACTTGAAAATAATCTTTGAGTACTGGTTTTCAGATATATTGTCAAAAAAGTTTTTAAAAAGTCATTACATTTAAATTCTTTTAGTTTACCTAAGGCAAAAAAGGAAATATTAATTAAAAGCACTTTTGATTGTTAAAAATATTGTTAAATATTTTGTGATCAGATAGATGCCTTTATAAATCTTGTCCTTCCCCAGTTCCACCATAGGGGTGAGTTCTCTGTGTAGTGAGTTCTGCACTACGTTTCTAAATCCCCAAAAGTCATTTTATTAAAAACACTTACAGAGGAAATCTACTTGCCAGGTCAGGTAGTCCCAAGCAAAACAATAAACTCGGAAGATGTTTTGCGAACATGGATGTGTTCTTTGAGGCACAGGATTTTTGTGATAGCACTAGTTTTGTGTTTTCTTGTATGTTACTGTGAAAGCAATTCTGGACATTGAACATTACCTCATAATTGAGCGCCACTATTCAATTTCCATGTCTAAATTTGCTTTTGTGTTTCCAAGAATTAACTACTCTCAGTAACTAGCAGCCTAGGCAGCCTCAGCTCAGAAAGACCGCCATCACAGCCGTCAACACTGTGATTACACGCTGGCGCCCAAGCAAGTAGGCCCCCATCCCTGCACATGCGCACATGGAGCAGTTCATGAGCAGGCAGCGGCGGACAGTTATAAAAATACACGAAAAACTTTTTATTAAATGGAATTTATTTTTTTTCAGTATTGCATTTGGGTAGGCAGTTTTAAATGGCTCACCAACCTAATAAACCTAATTGATAGCCAACCTAATTGATGGCTTAAATTAGTTTTTTTTTATTTTAAACAAAAGTGACAATGACTCAATAGTCTATCAAAAGCTAAAGGATCAAGTAAAAATGAGGTATTAAGCATGCAAACGCATCTTTTTAAAATCCAACTGGGATGATTTAGTTCCAGCGAAAACAAGCTCATCTATTTCATTAAATTCTTACTAACTTGAATTTGTAAATTTTTATAAAGTTTTACAATTTACAATTTTGGGGGATTTTAGAGTAGTTTTAAAGTTATATACATATGTTCAGTGCTTATTTTTGTAATTATTTAAGTAAAATGATAAAACATTTCTCAACATTTAAAACGCTGAATTTTTTCTTCTTTAACAAGAGACCATATAACCAGCTTGTAAAACTCAGAACCCAAAAGCTTGATTGTAATGTTTCCCTTGTCCACATTTCGGTACTGTCTCTCACGTGAACTTCCAGGCCCACTTTCCCCCTCCTGCAGTTGGTCAGAAGCACCCCAGGTGAACTCAATCAGCCTGAGCCTCATTTCATTCAGTCAGCCTTTCTGCAGAGGAGGCTGATAGACTTTTATCCTAATAAGTACTAGTGAAATGTCATAAGGTTATTCTACTAAACAAGGCACAATAAATGAAGAACATGAATTTGTATTCAACACTAGAAAGCAAAGATGATAAGAGGGTATTCGTTGGCAGAGGACCGATCCTGAGCAGCCATTCGTTAATGAATTGAATTAGAACTGCCATTGTAGGAATTGAGGTATAAAGAGGGTTCTTCTGAAAATTTGTGACAATCAAATTTAATATGGCCCATTATAATTCTGAGACCTTCCAAAGGCTAATAAACTGAATCTATTACCCAATTGTATATGCTTTTACTATCAAATAGCTTTAGTTTTCCTTGACTTTATGAGTCTATCTCCCTCTCATTGTCTGACTACATCCATCCCTGCCTCTCTTGTCCCCAAAGCCCATTGTCCTTATAAGTGTACACTTAGACACACACAGAAGTCCTTGGGGAAGGAAGAAATGGATAAAATATATGAAATAACTGTGAACAACAATAAAAAGCAAAACAAAAGCTATGGGTAAGATGAGAGTGAGAAAAACTGAATGCATCTTGTTTTCTTTGGATATCAAGTAGAAACTTTGCAATCACTGATTTTAGTTCATGACCTTGTTTTTGCACTGCTGAGCACAGAAGTGATTATTGAGCAGTATTGTCTTGTCTCTCACCTTACCTTGTCCTTAAATATATAACCTTCCACCGACTCCTGGAATGCCTAATCTGCCTCTCTTACTAGAGGAGATGCCAAGTCTTCCAGGTTATGGATTGAAGAGCCAACATGGAAGGACATTACTTTATTTTTTTTCCTCCCAATCCCTCATGAAGTTGTTACACTCTGACACTGGAAGGCTGATTTATGTCTGTCCATTAGGGAGGGATGCTTAGTGGACAAAAACAAGTAGAATGAATAGAATTTGGCCAATGACTTGGTGCTGAGTTTTGTAGCCAGGAAAACACAATGTTCATTTGCATACCTTCAAAGACATTCTCAAGACATATCATTTCCATACATTTCCAATTTGTATTCTCAAAGGCCCTCCAAGGAATGATCTACAGAGTAACTTCCAGGGATAGTCAGGCAACAAGGAACAGGCAAGATTTTTCAGAGGACACCTGGCTTCCTCAGTACTTTGTCAAAGTCCATCAGGAGGTGGGCAAAACCTCCCATGATAAGTTGGCTCTTCTGCGTAACTTGACATTGTTCCTTTCTTTCAATGTTCTAAGGTTACCTTCGAAGCAGAAATATAAAGAATTATTTTTAAAAAGTTTTCAAGCCCTGGCCAGTGTGGCTCAGTTGGTTGGAGTGTCATTCCATCCTGTAGAGCAGGATTTGCAGGTTCGATTTCCATTCAGGGCACATGCCCATGTTTCGGGTTTCATCACTGGCTGGGGCATGTGCAGGAGGTAGCTGGTCGATGTTTCTCTCTCTCTTTCCTCCCCCCCCCCTCTCTAAAAGCAATGAAAAAAAAAAGAAAGGAAAAGAAAGTAAGTTTTCCAACCATTACATTTTTTAGTCTGCTTAATGGGAGGCCCAATGAGAAGTGGTTTATACATAAGTGAAATAATAAAAATCTAAAGCTTATGGCTCAGGAGCTCTAACATTTCCTATAGTGACAGACTGATAGACGGTTCTGCTTTACTACAGGAGAAGAGGAAAGGCAAGTCACTCAGCCTCTGTCAGGGTCAGCTATAAAGTGAAGATAGTATCCAACTCAGAAAGGCTGGGGTTATGTAAGTAAATCACTTATTAAGCCATTAGCATATATGCATGGCTATTATGAATCTAGGTATATCAGGTAACCCCCACTTTCTTAGTTATTTAAGGAAACAATCATTTAGCTTATTTAGTCTGGGCTCATCTGGAGAGCTCTTCTGGTTTTAGCTGGGCTGTCTTATGAAATCCGGAGTTAGTGACAGATCATCCAAGGGTCTCAGCTTCTGGGGTGTGACTGGCTGCTGACTGGGACAATGGTATCAGTAGTCCATATGTCTCTTATCCTTCAACAAGCCAGCCCAGGCTTATTCACATGGAGATCTAAGGGGCCCAGAGGAAGAAACACACGCAAAGCCTCAAGGCCTAAGCTGAGAACCGGCATACCGTCATTTCTGCCATAACTTATTGGCTAAAGCAAGTCACAAAGCCAGCCCAGAGTTAAGGAACTAGAAAATAAACTCCCCATCTTTCTGGGAAGAGTTGAGAAGTCATATGGGAAAGGCTGTGGGTATAAGGATATATGAGAACTTGTGGTTGTTTTTGTGACCCATCGCAGGAATATACTGTCGAAACTTAATTCTTGAACATCTCCCATCTTGAACAATTTGGTTCTCAAGAAAGTTGTTCACAGAAAAAGTGGCTTGGTTGTCAAACAAAACTTTGGTTCTCAACCCAACAGCCCTTTCATGCTGATACCTGTGTGATCAGTCACACATTTCTCCAGTGACAAAGGAGAAAACACATTGAGTATGAGTATGATTCAGTTTTTGAACAAATTGCTTCTCTAAAACAAATTAGACTTTCAATACAAATTAAGTCCAAGAACTGAGGTTCCATTGTATAATAGTCATAGAATTATTTCCTCGTACTCAGCTCTATTTCATAATGGCTTTGAGGTGACTTATAGGAGAAACAAATGCAATGATATACTAACATACATAGAAACTTGAAAAACTGGAATACAAACTGGAACAGGAGGCTAAAACCAGGATTCTAAATAATAAAGAATGAACTAGTGTGAACAGCGAAGTTGTCTTCACAGAGGTTTCAAAAAATTGAGGTGATGAGTTTCAGCCCAAAGCTTCTTAAATAAAATGATGACATAAGCTAATAGTAATGGAACCCTTTGATTGTTACCTGCTTAGCATATGCTGGGGCTGGATCAAGGGCAAAGGGATCAGCGGTATAACTGTCTGGGCCCCCTCCTGAACCCGTTCATTGCTGCTATTCAAGGACCTCGTGAGAAGACCAGCTGAGAAACTGGGATTTGAATTTAGTTCTGTGTGGCCTTTCTTCTCAATTGTGGCTTATAATGCTTATCAGAATGTGTTAAGTCATATAAAAATTATTTCAGATGTCAATACTGCCATCTTCTTTCTGATTCTTTTACCTTAACGTACTTGTCTCCCAAGAAATGTGAGTAACTCCCTTTTAGAGAAGGATTTCTTCTTTGATAAGTACCTTCATTTTTATGAAATTGAATGGAATTGGTGAACATGTGGAGTCTTGACCCTGTATAAGATTTCCAAGAACAGTTTCTCAACCCAAAGCAATGACCCTACCCAGTACATGGAGAGCTTTCTGTGCCTCAGAGCCTCTGACCTGTTCAGCTGTCCAGATGTTTCTAAGCCCCAGGGCATTTGGAACCTTTTTGTGACACAGCAGTTTCCTTGCAAGTGAGGCACCCTTTGCTAAAACAAGTCTGTGGCCTGGTGAAGCCACAACATTTGCTTGTTTCTGTGAAAGGAGAGGTGACCGCATGGCTAGAAGGACCTCAGTGCCTTGACTGAATCAACATCTCTACTTCTTTTTCTCCAATGTGTTTTCTTGGCTCTGGGGATGTAAGAGAGACAATTTTTCCTGCTTATAGGGAAACCAAAGGCAAAATAGGTAATAAACAATGAAATAAATGAACAAGATGAGTCTAGATAATGACGTGTGGTTATTTTTTTAAAAAAACAAGAGTGTTGTGGTAGTAACTCTTGCAAGGAGGTGAGGTGGGCACGATTTTGACCTGCTGCCATGGAAGACCTCCCTGGCAGAGGATGCGTTTGAACTGAGATCTAACAAGTTAGATTTTTCCAGGCAGTGGGAGAGCAAATGCAAAGCCCCAAAGGAGAGGACAAACTTGGCTTCTACTGGTGTCTTAAGGATCAGCAAAGACAGTCTGACTGGAAGTCCAGGGGGAGGTGGTGAAGGGAAGAAATAAGCCAGGGAGAAGGGCCAGAGTCAGATCACACGAGTCCAAGTAGGCCTTTATGGACTTAGTAAGGAGCTGGAATTTTCTTACTGGCAAAATGGGTGTGTGTAATGTAAGAAGTATATTTTCAAATTTAATATAAAAACTATATAAATATAACTTTAAATCTAAAGGTAGCGAGCTTTAGGGGTTTAGCTATTGGTGACTGACTCCTTGGTTCAAAGTCACAGAATATTTGAAAGTTTAGTCTGCTTGAATTAATTTCCAATTTTTACAGCTATATATGCTGGATATATATATGCTGGATGCATTTTATTTTAAAGACTGTATTTATTTATTTTTAGAGATAGGAGAAGAGAGGGGGAAAGAGAGGGAGAGAAACATCGATCAGTTGCTTCTCACATGTGCCCCTACCAGGGGACTTGCCTGCAACCCAGGCATGTGCTCTGATCAGGAATTGAACTGGCAACCCTACATATGCTTTGTGGGGTGATGCCCAAGGAAGTGAGTCAACCTGGTCAGAGCTATGCTGGATACATTTAAAATAAAATATTCCTTAAAATATGTATACTGGGACAGAGGACCACAGCAAAGAGTGAAGACTGAGAAGATCTGCCATGGAGTGAATCCACCTTTACAGTGGTATCTGAGGATCCATCTGTACTTGCAATGTGATCAGAAACTCCAGAAGTAGTCTCATTGCTCTCAGCCTCCTTTCCCCTCCATTGTTTATCAACATTAGGAAATAGATTTATACTTTGTACTTTAAGAATCCTGAGTTAGGAGAGCATGTGCATGTATCTGTGTATGTTATCTGTTAGACATTAACTTGTAGATTCCTAAAGTATTCATGATACATTTGCAAAATTTTTACTCTCATTCGTAAGCTGTCCTGTAACAATATCAGTTTTCTCTGAAACTATAAATATACAAGTAGGAATTATGAGAAGAAATTAAAAGCCATAAAGTAATTTGTTTATCAGTTTGAAGCTTTGGGATACAATAATAAATAAGAAATGCATAGACTGGTTTCTTTCATGTAGCATAGAGCTTTCAAGATTTATCCTTATTGCACAATAGCATGGGCGGCACTTCATTTCTTTTTACTGAAAATCATGTTCTACTATATCCCCTTTTCACATTTAAAGACCCTAGTGATTTCTAGGCTCATCTGAATAGTCCAGGATGACCTTCCTATTTTAAGGTCAACTATTTAGCAACCTTAATTCCATGTGCAATGTTAATTCTCTCTGATCATTTAATGTAACATATTTACAGTTAGGATGTGGCTGTTTTTTGTGGTGGGGGCCGTGGGGGGGTGTTATTCTGCCTGTCAGAGTGTCCAGCTCCAGTGGATGCCATTTAGAGCACAACACCAGTAGCTCTCTCCCCAGAGGCAACACTGTTACCAGTGTTTTTTCATGTCCTACGTCATATTCTACGCATATGCAAACATATACATGTTTTTTTAAAATACCAATAGTAGCATATACACTATACTATTTACTGTACATAAGGTTTTTCACCTTGATTTCTGTTTTTGGTTTTCTAGTCTTAAATCTATCTTGGAGTTGTATTTAGTTTCCTAGGCCTACTGCAACAAATTTCCAAACCTGGGCGACTGAAACAACAGAAATTTATTCTTTACAGCTCTGGAAGGCAGACGTCCAAAGTCAAGGTGTCAGCTGGGCTGCACTCCCTCCAGAGGCCCTGGGGGAAAACCTGTCACTTGCCTCTTCCAGCTTTTGGTAGCTGTAGACATTCTTTGGCTTGTGGCTGCATCATTCCAATCTGTGTCTCCATCTTCACATGTCCTTCTGTCCTTTTCCTCTTCTTCTCTCCAAGTCTGTCTCTTCTTCTGTTTCTTAGAAGGACAGTTGTCATTGGGTTTTGGGTCTACCCAGATAACCTGTGATGATCTCACCTGAGATCCTTAATTATATCTGCAAAGCCCCTTTTTCCAAATAAGGTCACATTCACAGGTTCTGGGGGTTAGGATATAAACACACCTTCTGGGAACCACTATCCAACTTCCCACAGAGATCCTTCCATATATATATAGCACAGTGTTATTCTTTTAAGCAACTTTATTATATTTCATGGTTAAAATTATGTTTAAACAAGTGTTCTACTGATGGAAAATTAGTTTGTTCTATTTAATGCTTTCCTTTTAAATTCTCAAAATATTTTGAAATGGCTTATAAAATTTCATAAAGGTATAAACTTTGAGAAAAAGAGGTCTAATTTAGACTGGCATGTGGGATTCTGCTGAAGGCAGAAATAAGCAAGGGAACCTAAGGGAGAATACCGGGTGTGTCGAATCCCATTGCACTTGGAGATTCTTTCTCAGTGAAGGAAGTGCTGAAATATTCCAACAGGGTTCTCTTCAGGCTGTGAGGGTCCTGAGGTCATTCTCTGATCAGGGAATAAGACAGAGCCATTACTGGTTTTTTCCCATCGCTCTTTACCATTTCTGGGCAGTGAGCTTGCTTCACCAATGAGGTCATGTTTACAGAGCGCCAGAAGATCCTTGGAGAAAGGTGGGAGTGCAGGCCAGGTATACCCACCTCAGGAGCAGCCTCTTCTCCCCCAGGAAGGACAAGCGTCCTGGAACCTGTTTACTGTTTAACCTAATGCTTGCCAGTGTGACACATGGCCTGCTCAAATATCACCCAGTCTATAGCTGTGTGGCAGCAGGGGGTTATACTCCCCTCCACATGTGACTTCAAATGCTGCATTTTATGCCCATGTCTTTATTTTTCTACAAATTCTACAAGTGAGACATTTCCTTTTGAGTTATAGTTTGATTCATTTACCTACTTCCCTTCCCCCTCAACACACACATCTTTAAAAGAAATCAGTCAGGTAAACTTGAGCTATTGTGTGTCTTAGGTAAGGCTTTTAGATAAAGACCTGAGGTGAGACCAGCCTGCGTACAGTGGCTTCCAGCCCAGAGGCGGTTTGCACAGGCTACAGTATACAAAGGCATAATTCAGGTAGGGCTGCAAACAAGGGGATATTGTATCATTGTCGCTTTGTTGGGAGGCCTGTTAATGGTTTACATGCACCGTGTCCTCCAACTTAAACATATACATTCTGTTTGGCAAGAACAGCCTGGGAACTTCTATTGGCCCATCTGTACAGACTGGCTGAGTTTGAGGGAGACCCTAAAACCTGGGTTGTAAAGGGCCTCCTCCCCACCTGGCCAGTCTCCTCTTTCTTCTGTTGTCCCTGCCTCCCCCTGGAATGCTGCTGGCTTCTCCTGTGACTCCAAGCCCTCAAGGCCCTTCTCATGGCTCAGGTCTAGCCAGTACCGCAAGACCCAAGAGAGGCGGGGCAGTGGGCACCTCAACCCTGACAGGACAGAGCAGCCACCTCTCTATCCCTGAAGGAAGTCACTGCTTCAGTGTCTGCTGGGTGGGGCTTTCAAGTTCTCCAACAGCTAGGATGAATTGTTGGATATTCTCTGTAGATGGCTCAATAAGACAATTAGATAAAATAGTACAACCTCTGGTTCTCCGTGCTGCCCTTAGGAGAACACAGAGAGAAAAAAATCCCTTACCCCTTTCTGCTGTTCAGTGAAACTCTAATCAAACTAGTAAGAATGTAATACACGCTAACATTCAGGGAGTGCTCACAAGTGTCCAGCCCAGGGCCAGTGCCCTGCCCTTTTTGGAACTATCCCTATCAATTCTCATAAGAACCTTAGGAAGCACTGCACTTGACACCATTTATGCAGACGAGGAAGCTTTTCTTGCCCAGAGAGATCAGGAAACATAGCTGAGTCACATCCTAATAGGGGGCAGCTGCAGGGCTACTGTTCCCTGGAGGCTCACCCTACCACTAGTGCCCACACTCATTCTCATTGGCCCAATCCAGTCCTGTTTAGGGCACAGCAACAAGGCCTGGAGGTGGAGGGTATGGATTGGAGGTGAGGGGCCATTTCTCTGATTAAGGCCATAAGGTAAGGATGATGTGGTACCCCATCACAGGCCCCATTCCCATGAGGCTAGACAGCTGGGCAAGTTCTGCAAAAGGTCAGGGTGACCACTGATCTTTTCTTCTTGTAAATAGGCCATTAATATTGATAATGGCTTTTTCATAATATCCCCCCTGGAATGGATCTGAACAGACAGTAAATGCCTTGTGTCAATTTTAAGAATCCAAGACCCTCTCTTTTTGGAGCCATGTTGGTCCTCTTCCCTCAAAAGTGAGTTCTGTGGAGAGCATCCTGCCTGTGAAGAGATACGGTGCCAAGGAAGGCTGGGCAGTTAGTGCTTGCACTGGGCTTCCTGGGGGACGCCCCAGTACCCTTTGTGTAATCATTTATCTCCTTGAAATTTTATCCCATATTTGTGGCATTGATTCACACCAAAGTAGTCTGCTAAGGGCCAATCTCATCTGTTCCTTTGGTCCTAACTAGAACAGCTACATACACAGTCTGTCCAGAAGGTATCCAGCCATGTAATATGAAAAATAGACATTTATTGAAAAGATACAAGATACAAGAACCATTGTATATAGGACAATGATGCCTCAGTCCCCTTCAAAGTAGGAACCTTGGGACCTCACACAGTTCTCCAATTGCCATTGGCTGTCCCATCTTATTTTCCTGAATCTCATCAATGCTCTGAAATCTCTTCCCTTTCAAAGGTGATTTTATTTTTGGGAAAAGCCAAAAGTTACAGAGTACTAAACCTAGGATTTAGAAATCTTCATGAGATGTGATGCATGAGTGGGTGTGTTGTTGTGATGAAGCTGCCAATCACCAGTTGCCCATAACTGCAGCCTTCTGAATTATCCGAAAAATTTCTGTGGAAGAATGTTCAAGCTTAACACAAGATTTGATGCAGATTTGTTGCTCTACTCACTCAGTCATTTTGAATGCAATGGCCACACAGTACACATGCTCACTCAACAGTGTCTACCACCCCCACTGACTAGTACAGTGAAGTCGTCATTGTTCATGCATGTGCATCCCAGTCCACTTGCCTTGGCAGCCAGGTTACATTGATATCATGCAAATTGTTCTCATTATATTAACAATGGCTAGACTTTTTCTGGACAGACCTCGATGTATATGCAGGGGAGCCTACCTGTGTGAGTGAAGGAGAAGTGGGAAAGTCCCATGTCCCTACATCCTTCATCACTTCTCTGGAGCTCTAAGTCTCCCAGCATCTCACCAGTGGATTCCATGCTTGGCTGAAACACTTTTCTATCCAGCCCTTTGTATCAGTTACAAATGAGTTGAGTTGCACGTAATAGAAACTCAATGAATATTTTAACCAAGTCACTTTTTTTTCTTATGTAATAAGAAGTCTGTAGATAACTAGTGCAGAGTGGTGTACCAGCTCGAGGAAATGCCCACTACTCATGCTCCTTTTTAGCTTCTTGCTCAAGCACCACCTATGTGTGTGGCTTTTGCCTTCATATTTGTAAGATGGCAGCTGCTCCTCTGTTGCTCTTGACATCTGCACTCCAAGTGAGAAGAGGAGAAAGAACAAAAGTCTGTCCATTTTTATTAAGCAAGCACTCTCCTTCCTGAAATCTCCACCAAGTAGTCTCCCACTTCCATCTCATAGCCACCTCTGGCTGAGCACAAGTTTGAGAGAGTTAGTAGTTTTAACATGGCACATTTCTTCCTTAGACAAAGTTGGGAGTTCTTTAGTAAGGAAAAAGGGGAAATTACCTCTGAAGTGGGGGAGTAGCAATGTCTGCCACACCACCTCTTGAAAAGAAATGTGTTTTGAGAAGTTAGTATATTAAGCCATTAATAGTGTAACAAAAATTGAGGTGCAGCTCTGACTAGTGTGGGTCACTTGTTTGGGCATCATTTTGCAAACGAAAGGTTGCTGGTTTGATTTCCAGTCAGGGCACATGCCTGAGTTGTGGGTTTGGGCCCTGGGGTATGTACGAGAGATAACCAATCAACGTTTCTCTCTTACATAGATGTTCCTCTCCCACCTCTCTAAAAATTAATAAATACAGTCTTTTAAAAAATTGGGATGCAGTAGGCAGATGTTGTTCTTCCTCAGCTAAAGAACCCAAGGGCCACAGGACTCTGGACCCTTTGTAGAGTGGGGGTTGGTGAGAGGGAAGAGTTTAGGAGTAGAATAAAACCTTTCCTCTTCACAAATTGGCCCAGGGTCAGCCTTGCTTCTGGAATGTGGTTAGGCTCCTCTAGTCCAGGATTTCTGAACCTCAGCACTATTGACATTTGGGTAATTCTTGGATGTGAGGGCCGTCCTGTGCATTGTAGGATGTTTATCCTGGCCTTCACTCACCAGATGCCAGTAATGCTGCCTCCCACCCCCAGTTGTGATAACCAAACTGTCTCCAGACACGGTCAAATTGCCCTTGCTTAAGAATCACTGCTCTAGTCTCTTCTGCACCACAGAAAACTGCGAACGGAACTCATCTTCTTTCTGGTTTGGATGTGAGAAGTGTGGAGTTGACCTGCTCACCAGCAGTGGGTTCTGGCCAAGTAGGGCAGCAGCAGGAGTGCCTCCTGGCAAGGTCTGTCCTGCGCATCTGCACAGCATCTGGACTGGGCTTCTACCAGCTTGGCCAGGATGGCATCCTCAGGGTGGCCTCCACAGTCCCTTGTATTCAAAGCCCAGCACCCCAAGGAAGAACTCATAGTAGGCAGAGCAGTCCAGCCCCAAAGGAGGGCTGTCAGGTTTAGCAAAAAAACAAAAACAAAAACAAAAAAACCATTCAGGGTGACTAGTTAGATTTGAATTTCAGATATACAACAAATAATATTTTAGTATTATTATGTCTCATGCAACCCTACATGGGAACAATGTGCCTGTATTTTCAGTTTGGATAATTCCTGGGATCAACTTTTGCTGCCAGGTTTCATGGCATTGTGCACAGCCCAGAGAACATTTCCTGTTCCTACCACCAAGTATGCCAGTGGCCATACGCTCTGAGAAGGCCATCAGACAGTCTGTGTCCTTGCTCTGACCTTGAATCCCAGGTGGTGCCAAGCAAAGTCACCAGACATTCCGATGGCAGCACTTATTTCTGCACCTTCATATCCTGAATGCATTCAGGGCCCTTTCATCTGCACTGAGTAAGCACTCCTCTGGCTGTTTGTTGCTACCCTTGTTCTCCGTTTCTAGGTGGCATAGTGTTCCCTGGGCACACGAGCAGGCTTGCGTTATCAGAGAAAACCCAGGTGAGCACCAGACTCTCCAGGGCCCAGCTGCCTGCAACAGAGGAAAAGGACACTTTCCTACTTCAGATGGAAGCACTGACATTCTACCTGAAAGACTCAGCAAAGTATTAAAGTATTCCCAAATGAGCACTCCCAGGTGACTAGGCTCCTAGGGACACTGATGGGAAGAGTACCTGTGCACACCGGAGAACTGTTTTAGAGACCCACAGTGCCCATTAGCATGTTAGCATCTGGAGGAATTCTTCATTAAAAATGCCTGTTTGAATTTGTCTAAACCAGGGTTCCCCACCATTATCTGATTGTCTTTCTTGCCTAGTAACTGTTACCAGAATATACTTGGGCATTTAGTGCCAATGCAGATAACCTGTAGAATAGCAGACAATGGACAAGTATTTATTATGCATATGTATTGTGCTGGGCCAAGGGCTTGGGATATAGAAGTTTGTTCTTTTCTTTGTAGTTCTTAAATCAGTTGTAAACATTTAATTAACTATAATTATTTCTAGTGCCTGACTCCCCGATGAAACTACCATGGGGGCAGGAATGATTCCCCTCTTATTAACTCTCCTGTGGCCAGGTCCTGCAGTTCCTGGCCCATTGTAGATGCTCAATAAATGTTAGCTGAATAGAAGAAAATACAGACTTTGTCCTTTGAGAACTTCCCATCTAGTATAATGGTTCTCATGGAACTGAAGAGTGGAAACATGGGAGGAAGCTTTTTAAAATGCCAGTGTCTGATTCCTACATTGGAAATGATGTAAAAAGATAGGGAGATGGAGCTCTATAGACAAAGCTGCGGGTTGAAACAATGTTTCCAACTCTTCTCTCTCTCTCTCTCTCTCTCACACACACACACACACACACACACACACACGCCACACTTCGGATTAGATTCCTCTGTGGAATTCATTCTCTTGTTATCTCTCAAGGCTGGCAAATCTGGGCCCAGGTTGTGCCTCTCAGAGGCTTTGGGAGAAAAGCTACTTGACCTGGAAGCTACTTCTGGAAGGTGCTCACCAGAAGGCAACAACATTTTCTTTTCAAAGAATAAAAATGAAGCTTGTTTAGATCAAAAGGAGAACTCTCAGACCAGGCCAGGATAGAGATGGAGCAGGCGACCGGTCGCTGTTGGAAGGCTCTAACTTCCCTTCTGGAACCTTCGCTTGTGCTCCAGCATTAAAGTTTGCCTCTACCCTCCCCCTTCCTCCCCTAAGCTCCCTACTCCTCATACATTCTCCACTCCTGAGAGGAGAAATACTTTTTCAGAGTGCACTTTCAGCCCTTGGCTTTTGTTGAGACAGAACAAGTACCCGTTCCAGCCCCAGGTAAGTTTTTGGCTTTGCCAAGTCTCATCTCCCATCAGTAACCCTCAATTTAATTGAGGCAAACCGTCTATCTGTCTGAGGAAGCCTTTGTAGACACACCCACACACACCACACAATTCCCACTTACATGGGATTATTATAAAAGCTGACTTTTTGATTTCTGTACCATGCTTTGAACATTGACTTAAGTCTAAATGTAACTGCATCTCATCTCAAGAATCTTGGATATACAGTGATCTGAAGTCATTTGGTGTCTCAGGATCTGAAAAGTAGCAACCTACTTTTCAGGGGTTTAGGGTGTCATTTTGCACAGAACTTGAGTGGGGGTGCATAGCTTCTTTGTTTACTGATGTGTGTACGCTATTATGCAGGTGTCCATTCATGGCTTCTGAGTCCGTATGTCCTCAATCTCCCCCTTCCTTAGGGCTAATCCTTGTTAGTTATTTTTACTTGTCCCTTTCTTATATCATTACCAAAAAAGAAAAAAATATATAAAGTAAAAACATTAAGTAGATTTGAATCAGTTGCTGAAAAGTCAGCATTCACAAAATTCTAAGGCATAGGACTCTAGTAGTAGCTTCAATGACCAATACAATATCCTACTTACAGAATTTGGAGCAGCAGTTTGATATAAGGGAAAAGATATTTCAGTTCAGCATGCTTTGTTCCATTGAATTGCCCTCATTTTATTACACATGAAAATAATTCCAGCTGTTTTATGTGGCTTCTTCTTCTACTTCTTTTTCGTGTTTATGCGTTCTCGGTCTCAGAATTTAATTGGCCCCCTCTCTGGTCCAACTGAGGTGCTCCCTGGGGTCCCATGGTGTCTGTGCTGATGTCCATCGCAGCACATTGCAGTGTCGTCACAGTGCTGCTTGCCTGTGCTCTGTGATTGACTGGCAGCTCCCTGAGCACAGGGGGCATTCGGCTGAGAACTGCTGGAGAGGTCCTCCTTAGCTGTCCGGGGTGAGAACTGCAGTGCTGGCTGACAGAGGGCAGTGCTGGCCCCAGACACTGGCCCCCAAGCTCTTCTTTCCTGGCAGATTTCTGGGAGGGATCAGTTTCGTAAGAATATATTCCCCGAACCAAGGAAATGTTAGCTTTGAAATCAAGGTGTTTCAGAATGATATGATGTATACAGCACAGTAATTACTAACATAGATGAAGGACACTTCCATTGTTTTTCTATTTCAGATTCCATTGGTCTATCCTCTATTATTTCTTGCCATCTTGTTTTGGGTGTAACATTCTTTTCCTTTTCTAATTTCTTAAGGTGGAAGCTTTGATAACCAATATGAAAATGCTCTATTTTTCTAACATAAGCAAATTTTGACATCTTTTGTTTTTATCTCCATTCTGTTAAAATATTTTTAACAACCTTTGTGAATTTCTCTTGGGGACCTGCATAATTTAGAAGTGTATTGCTTAATTTCCAAACATGTGTAAAATTCCAGGTACCTTTCTGTTACTCATTTATGGTCAGAGAACACACTTTGCATGATCTTCTAGTCTTTTTAATGTGCTAAGGTTTGTTTCATGGCCTATCTTGGTAAATGGTCCATGTGCACTTGAAAAGAATGTTTATTTTGCTGTTAAGTGGAGGATTCTATATACGTCAATTAGGTCAAGTTGGTTGATAGTGTTTTTCAGGTCACATTTATTCTTACTGATATTCTGCCTACTTTGTATCCATAACTAGAAAAAAAAATGTTGAAATCTCCCTGTACAATGATCAATTTCTCTTTTCATTTCTATTTCTGACTCAAATATTTTTGACGTTCTGATATAAGGTACATTGCAATTTGGGATCATTGTCTTTTTGGATAACTAACCCCTTTATTATTATGTAATATTCTTCATCCCAGAGGTAGGAGGGTGTTTTTCTCACACCAGCTGCAATAGGCTGTCAGTGTTTGCTGCCTCCTCCTCCCCCACAGCAGTTTAAGCTTTTGTTCTACCCAGGAGATGCAGGAGAATAAACTGGGCAAAGCTTCAAGCTTTTCTCACGTTGGCTGCCCTTCGCCTCTCCCAGCCAGTACCTCCAGGATGCTTACCCCTGACTCTCACCAGGCTTGCCCTCTGAGGTTGGTGGAGAAGCACCCGCAAGAATTTCCTTTATATCTGTGACTCCCACTCCCCTTCCCAAGGCTCTATGCTGTCATTCCCCCACACTTGGCCACTGTAAATCAATTCACTAGTGGTTTTAGCTGAATCCTTTTTACCTGGGTGTCCAGCTGCACTGGCTTTAGGCGGGGAAATGCTCCTGTCTCACCTGTGATCATAGCTGATCACAGGCATCTCTCTTTCTTGG
Source organism: Anoura caudifer (assembly GCA_004027475.1). NCBI lineage: Eukaryota > Metazoa > Chordata > Mammalia > Chiroptera > Phyllostomidae > Anoura > Anoura caudifer. The sequence goes on from PVKU01001157.1 coordinate 77,029, forward strand.
ACTGAGTTAGTTTTAGTTGTTTAGTTGGTTATTCTGTGCCCTTAGCTCACTGATAAATTTATAGAAAGTTGTGAATGTACAAATCTGGCTTTTTATTATTTTAAGAATAAGAGTGAGCTCTTTTCAGCTTTCTGTATCCCATGTGTAAACAAAAAGTATGCATTATTATTTTACTGAATATCCTCTCCTGTCTAAAAAGAAGTTTGCAATGGCAATCCTGAGAATATCTTTCTGGAACCCAACTAATAAAAGATTGATTTCTTTACTCAATAGTGGAGCCAAGATTTCTGAGGAGCAGGAAGGAAGAAAAGATAAAATGGCTAGGAATAGAATTTCTTGCTTAGCCTTTTCTTGTCCCCTTGCTTGAGGAGGAATTGGGACAGCATCAGGATTGCTCTCAGACCTAAAAGCAACAGGTGAGAGCTAGAAAAGCAAGACAATTTCTGGAGGCCAGAGAAATAATGGAGAAAGTTTTTAGCCTGCTTCTAAATGAACTGAAATAAAAAATCTATCAAAATTTCTTTATAATATTAAACAATTTAAAACATTAATTACTAGCTCACATTTGTCTTCCTTCTAGCCCCACCCCCTACCTTCTCCCCTGGTGCAATTGGAGCCTAATTCCACTACCCCTCTGGGAGAGGGTGGGGAGGCAGGTCACGAGGGGAAGAGGAAATATCGTTTGCTGCTGACATTCACGTCTGTTAAGTGGCGGCGTCCACCACTTGGCCATGTTTGCATCGCCGCACACCTCGTCAGCGTGCTGTGACCCTGACACCATGTTATAGGCTTAATAATAATAAATCTATGTCCTGAAATAGTTTTACAGATTATAGCAATCAATCAAAATTGAGGGAGCCCAAGACAGTTCATGCCATCAGCAGCGATGCAGCACCCCTGGAATCCATCTAAATCAGCCATTACGATGGAAAATACACCTTAAAGGCCTGAAGATGGAGGGAGTGGACAAAAGCATAAATTGCAATTCTATTTTTATCAGCCATCACGGGATGAATTTCTTGGAGAAGCTTTGTCTCTTCTTCATAGGAATGAAACTAGAACTTGCTCTCCGTTGTTGATTCCTACTCCAAATTATAAGCTGGAAAGATTTTGCTCATCCTGGGACCATGAGCACTGGAATGCAGTCTGGTGCAGCTGCAAGCCTGAGCACCAAGGAGTTTTCTTTTGAAACTTCCCAATGTGCTAAGTCGAGGCCCAATACTTTGCAGATGGCTCCCAGAGCTCACACATTCCCTTTGTTGAGACCAATCCTAAAAGGACGCTGCTGAGAAAGAGTTGAGATGTAGCCACATGGAGGTCCCAGACCATCCCCAATGATGGGTTATCATTAAAACTGAGGATGAAGAGTATGGGAGAATAAAAGAACTCCTTTTGAGGCCTTCCATAGTTTGAACCTTTGTATAACCTCTAAGACTTATTTCTCATGAGACAGTATGGCATGGTGAAAAAAGTGGAGATTGAAGAGTCAGGAAGACTGAGTCCTGGCTCTTTAGCTAGTTGTATGACCTTCAGCAAGTAATGTCACCTTTGTGGTTTCTATTTCTCCATCCGTAAAGTGAACAGATTGCTCTGAGTCAGGCATTCTAAACCAGCAACCCACCGATCAGATCCAGATGTGGGTTTGGTTTGGTTTTGTTGTAGTGTGTGTGTGTGTGTGTGTGTGTGTGTGTGCACGCGCGTGAGCTAAATAATGACTTCAACATCAGTAAATTTTATATGCACACTACCATTTCATCTTCTGAAAAATCAGAGGCTCCGACTGTACTGAGCCATGTCCCGGCAGCTGTGGTATTTCTGGGTGGTGAATGCTACTTTCCACAGAGCCTGCCCTCCTTTCCAGGGCCCTAAAATCCCCACCTATTGTCTTACTTGCTTCTATGCCTACGACTCATTCACATTAATTATCTGACCTCTGGAGGCACAGGTACAGACAACACCTGGATTATATGATCTCTATAAAGAGCGATGTTAAATTTTTGCCTAGGAAAGCAAAACTTATGTTAAAAGATTTTTAAATAAAGTCTCTAAAAATATAATAGAAGGTAAAAGCCCTAAATAGTCATGGGTTGTCCGGAATCCACATTTCCATTCTTCACTTCAAATAACCAGTATGAATATAAGCAACAAGAGATCGGCAACTAACTGCTGGCTTTTAGTTCACAACAGAAAAATAAGAAATATTTTAAATTTAGAGCTTCTTTCATATTAAGCTCCTCCCACACATACTTTAATGGCTCATCATGGGCCAGGGGAAAAAGGCAAAATATTTGGAACTTTTCACTGAACATTAAATTCTTAAGTCAGTAGTATGGAGGATCTACTCAGGCCCATACCCATCTCGCTCTTCTTCCTCTTCTGGCAGCATCTGCTGTTTTATATCCTGTGTCTGTATCCTTGGGCCTCTTTGGCTGCCATGTGTTGCTATTTCTTCCCTGAGTACAAACTCCTCGAGAAAAGGAATCAGATGCATCTCTTCTTCCCTCCAACTCCTGTGCTGAGTGGAGCCTAAACCCATCCTAAGTGGTCACTAGGTGCTGACCTGTTTTTGTAATATTGATTATGGTGAGAATGTTGCTCCCAATGAATCAGCAATCATGGCCTCTTAGCCTAAGTTCATCGAAATTCAAGATGAAGGTAGATAAGTTCTTAAGTTTCCAGGGTCCATATTGAAGCAATCAGAGCCAGAACTCTGGAGATTAACTGCTGGGTTGACAGACTCACTGTGCTATTTCACTGCCCTATGTGGCTAAGTTATCTGTACCAGAGGGGTCCTCATTCGCTTCATTCCCTTCTCCCCCCTGAAAGCCTCCTCTTTCTCTATCTGCACTGTGGATTGATAACAGCAAGGTGCATGGAAATTTCCATCAAACAAATGCACATAAAGATAAATCATCTGGTTCTCTCCCTCCTTTGTCCCTCAACCATCGCCTCAAATAGAACTTGTGACCCTTTATGTCTTTTCTGATTAAGAGAAAGATTGATTCCATGGCAGCGAGTGGTGACCTTGACAAAGTCAAATGATTTAATGTGCCATGAGGTACCAGGCCTGTCCACTAGGTTCATTTGCAGTCATTGCTAGCACTGTTTTCTCTGAACACTGTGGCCGTAGAGTGGGAGCGAGGTGGTGGTCGTCCATGCAGTGAGCTGCAAAAGGATCCTTCCAATTTCATTGTTAACAGGAAAATAAAATCAGTTACTGTATCAGCAAAAGCTTTTCAGAAAAATCAGGTCATTCCATGGTCCATGGCTCTTTTATTATGATTGGAATCATGTGACTAGCTACACACATAATAAAATGCCACTTTGTAGGTCTGGAGAAACAGGCAAGAAAATAGGGCTTTCAAAAATTTTACTAAATATTACTTCCTTGAAACAACATAACTGTGGGAGTTTAGAAAGAGAGCAGCCTCAGCTTGGCCAGGAAGAAAACTGAAGCTATGTGGGTCTCTTCTGGGGAAAAAAGAAAATGCATTTTCTCATGGGAACACCAGCTGCTTCCCTCATTGAGAGACCAGGCCATCGTACCTGGCCCATCAGTGTCCCTCAAAATTACACAGTCCACCAGCCCTTGATGTGAGCTTGAAATCAAGCACACTTGATTTTGATCTGGGCTTTCCACTTACTGGGTGACCTTAATCTTTGTCACATTGTTATAGGAATTAAATGAGATCCTGCTTATAAAGTGCTTCTTACTCAGAGCCAGAGGTCAATTAACAGTAGTTGTGATTAGTATTATATTATTATTGGACTTGGTCCCCGGTGCCTTAACTGTCTGTGGGCCCCGCCCCATCCGTGTCTCTCTGCCTCTCTGAACAGCCTTCCCTCTCTGCCTGGGTTTCACTGTTGGGGTTTCACTGTTGGGCCAAGGCCAGCTTCTCCCCTATAAAGCAGTGCGGGAATGGCATCCTCTCCCTTTCTCTGGGTTGTAAAGTGAGAACCTCTAGGCACTTTCACATTCCTCGAAGCAGAGCTGTAATCTAACAATAGGCGCTCCCTGAACCGCGGGCACCCAGAGCCTTGGGGCACATGGCAGAACCTGGCCGGTCTGAGCTCTTTGGACCACCCAGCTAGGGAATTCCAGATCTCTGGGCCCTCCTGGGTGTGGCCAACTTTTGCAGAGGAAATTGTAGCACAGTCATTCTTTGTTCCTGCACAGAGATGTTCTTCCAAGGAGCACAAGACTTTGTTTATGATACTTCCAAGCACCTGCCAGCGTCCCTCGGACATAGGATCCCAGGCTACCCTAGTTACATAATGGTCTCCCGATGGCTAATCGCTGCTGCTCACAGCCTGAGTATGGGAGTGTCTATCCCCGCATGTTCTGTCCTTGTTCAAATTTCAATTGCCAACATTAAAAATCAAGAACTTTTCAAATATAAGTTTGGATGTGGGGCTTTTCTTGATTAAAAAAATCAGAGGACCTGGCAAAATTGGACCCGCATAGTTTATTATGAAAGGAAGAATAGTCATTCTACATGTTTAATGGCAAACAAACTACTTAATATACAAACATCTTATTTCACTCCTGTATGTTAATTTGGCTGGCCTACTAAATGTCTGAGTGTGCAAATCCTGAACTAGAGCTTATTCTACTTTCATCATAAATCATAACATCTTAAAACTCAGAGTGGCCCCAGGATTAACTAGATCAGAACGCTAGTCCCAGAGAGACGGAGATGTAGCTAAAATTTGTAGAATATCTGTGGCAAAATTGAAGCTGGGGTTCCTGGGCTTGCCACCCTTCCACAGGGCATCATGCTTTCTCTACACTTAGAAAGTAATAGCCTGGGCTCTTCTGGTTCCAAGGCCCCTGTCCATCCTCTGCAAATTCTGGGGCTGTGGTCTAAGGGTCTGAAGGAACCACCCAACCCATCCTCTCTCTCCCATCTGCCTCGGGACCCAGGATCCCACTGTTCACATCACATCCCAACCTTCATCCATTAAGTAGCTTATTTCCACTGGAGTAGGACGTTGTTATCTCAGAGTAACCACATATTTTTGAGAAAGTGCACCAATGGAAATTTTTTCTCTGAGTCCTTTACCTCTCTTGTGGCCAGAGCAGAGAATGGGGAGCTCAGAGAACATGTTGTGGGCCATTATGAGTTGAGGCTGGGATGGTAGAAGACGGATTTGTAAAGTGGCAGGTGCACAGGCTGTGAGCCCAGCATAACTAGGGGCTCCCCCATTTCCACCCCTGTGCAATGGGAACCTATAGCATGACGACATCTGAGGGACTCACTGGGCCCAGCAGCCCATCATTCCACGAACAGAAGGAAAGGTCCCGGGTGATGGCTCTTCCTGGGCTGGAAGCACAACACAAGGAGGTTCTGGAGAAACCAAGTTCATGGCATTCTGGGACCTAAGGGCTGAGTGCAGAAGATGGTTTGCCAATATGAGGTTATAATTGTCTTTTTTTCTTTTGGTAAGGGGAGGAGAAAGTCTCATAAAGAAGTAACTCAGCAGTGCACTCTGATTTAGCAAGGGATCTAAGGTGAGTGTTGCTAATTTTGAAATCACTGTGATGGTATAAATGATATGATATAGGAGATACTCAGAAGAAAGACTTTTAGAAGTGCCTTCCACACCAGGTTCCACACGTGGAATCCAAACAAGGTCACCTGTCACACTGCACTGTGCTTCCTATAGCAGATTTCCTGATGCGTGTGCCCTGTTGCAAAAAGTTTGCATTTTTCAGAAGTAGCCCTGAGAAAATGACAAGCAATAGAGAAACTTGACAGTTTCAAAGATAAGATCATTGTGAAAGGACTTGCTGTTTTGAGGTGTGATATGAATGGGTACCAGGAAGTCACACTGGGTCAGGATGCCTGCCTGAGTGTACGGAACAAAGAAATACCAGATTCTCCAGGACCCACTGCTGCTCTGAGTGGAGTGTGTGCATGTTTGGCAGCACGAGGAGCACAGCGGGGATGAGAGAAGAGGGGGAAGGCAAACACTTAATTGTCATGCCTTTGGAAACAGGAGTTCTACCCTGACTCGTAGATGAATAGCATCACTTGTAGTCTTGCGTGTCTCTGCCATCACAACCCATGAAAATGAGGGGTGGAAATCCTCCTCGTCCCTTGGTGCGCTCATCTCTTTGCTTTAAGCTGATAGACCATGCTTAGAGCTTGTTGGCTCCTTTCCTAGAGCAAGCGCAGATCATTTTCACATTCTTTTCTATATTCTGCCAAGGTGAAGGCTTCTTCAAGGATTGACCTTGAGGATTGTCTTAGTACCCTGTTATAATCGTCATCCTGTGTGGTTTTAAGAGTTACCAGTCCACGGAATAGCCCTGCTCTTAAGCATTAGGTTTATGATATGGTAAGGCTTTATCTTGCAGAGAGACTTTGTGTTTGCCCCATTGACAAAACTCCTTTTTGGGGGGGAACTCTATCCACAAACATCCTGCTGTGAAAGCAACTCCCCAGTGCTAGCATCAAGCTTTTTAAGTTGTTATCACAAGTTAGAATTGACATAAGTGATTACTGCCATTATCTGTTTTTAGGAACCTCCATTCCCAAACCTCCTTACACTCATGTGAATCTTTTCCATTTTAAGTATCTCTGGAGGAAAAGGGTTCTACAGATGTCTTGTAGATGTCTGTCTACTGCCCTGTTCTGGCCCTGAGCAACCTTCACACCCATTTCCTCCACTTCCCCTCACCTGGCCCCCACCCTCGGCCTCAGTAAAGATGTTTGCCATAGTCTCATCAGTAATAATAGTATAATAATAAATGCTATTGTGACAATTTCTGTAAGTCTCCTCCTCTTGTTTATGGAAAGTGGTGACTCAGTCACTGACCTTTGCAGGGTTGAGCATCTGCTGTTTCCCATGAGCCAGGCAGATGTGGGAAACAAAAGAGGTGCTGTGATTCGTGCCTTCGAGGCCTTTCAGGATCTGCCGGGGAAAAGGCAGCGGAATACACTGGCATCAAGAACTGAATACTTTGCTGTACTCCTTACTCCTAACCTGAAAACATAGGAATTCCAGAAGTCTTGTCATGCAGTCTCTGGTGGTGTAGAGAGTTGCTAACAAATCACTCAAGTTTGTTCAACCCTTTCTTTTAGCTAAATCATGGCATCTTTCCTGGGGTTCAATCCCATTAATGATGTATGGGTGTTTATGCCCAATTTTAACAAAAACTACATTATGTATATAGTCTATTGTATGTCTACTTTAATGCAAACTCCAGGAGGGCAGGATTTTTGCCTTTTTCTGTTCACTGATTATTCCAAGTGCCTGAAACAGTGCCTGGCACAGCAGAGGCATCCCATAAACAAGCAGTTATTGAAGGGAGAACTGGAGTGGAGAGGGCTTGAGGACAGGCTTTTACCCTGCAAGGCTGTTAATGGTATGGTTCAGCTTCTTTTCCATTTAAAAAATATAATAATGGAAAACCACTAAGGCCTTTGTCTGCTGATTAAATTGTGTAAGTGTGCAGGATCAAAGCAGCCCCATGAGTAACCTGTTTCCATTGAATGATATTACCTTTTATTACTTTTTTTTGGTTTGTTTCCTGTTTGGGAAGCATTTTAGCTTCACATTAAGCTATTTTACCCCCTTCCATGACTTTTTACCTGGGGCAATTGACTTTCATGTGCAACCTTATCAAATGCTTTTTGAAATTTTAGGTAAATATAACCCTAGGCTTTCTTCTTCCTTTTTTCTCCCATAACCGTAATTCCTCTAAAAAAATAAAACCAAAACAAACCCAACAAGTTCTCTCAAGCTAGGCTTGCCCTCACAAATCCACAGTGGCTACATCTTATCAGACTCTGTTACTGCAAATCTTTCGCAACTCCACAGCCCACGACATGGTTGCTAGTGTTTTTGTAGCTGATCTGATATACACCCTCTTCTAAATCTAACAGTTTGGTAATGAAATGTATTGGGCTTGGCACTCACTCCTTACTAATTCTTAGCCTTTCCAGCCTCTTTGTAACTGGCTTTGGAGTTCATAAACTGAAACCTGGCCTGGGGGTGCTAAGCCAGGAGCAAGATGTTTCTCTTGCGTGCAGAGATGAACTTTACTAGAATAACCAAGTTTCACTTTATTCCAAAGGCAAGAATGTATAACTGCTCTTTGGGCAGCAGTCTCAGTGATGGTCTGGGAGCTGGGGGGAGACAGGACCTAGTGAATTCATATCATTTGGGGCTTATCAAGATCATTCCTATATTTCCTCCCAGTTTTCTCAGCCTCTCCTTGCCTGTGACAGACCCTTCTGCATGGCATGGGCCCAGCTCCCACTCAGAGATGCACAGAACCCACTCCCACAGATAGGTTCTCTTGTGGATAATCAGATTTCAATATACTTAGGCTGTTTTGAGATTTGCTCTTTGCAAAAACCCCCTCACCCAGCAAGTACCTTGCAGGCCCGGTGTAACCGGCTGCCTATTCATTTGCTAATGTACTTCTTCTGTGATGTAATGAGGGGCATTGGCTCCTTTGTTGTAACTGGGATAGTGAGGAAGAACCATCTTGTAATGTGAGGAGATATTTTAGAATAAAGGCCTGTCATGGCGGAGGCCGCTGCTTTTGCTCCTCTTGAAAGAAAAGCCATGTTGTCGTCCTTATGCCTCCACCAGACTCTGTGTGTATGTTTTAATTCATCCATAATGACTCAGACACTGCTGGCCAGTGTCCACACCACTTGCCTACCTCCAACTTCTACATTTCTGGGGCATACAGTAATAATTTGTATCCTGGTTGAAGTTAAGTGGTACTTTAGGATCAAGTAGGTTTGGGTTTGAACTCTGACCTTAGGCAGTGTACTTCATGTCTTGTTATGGACTGAATGTTTCTGTCTTTCCAACATTCATACATTGAAGCCTTTCAACATATCCCCCAGTCTGATGGTATTTGGAGGTGTGCTTTTGCCTTTGCCTTTGAGAGATGATTAACTTTAGAGAAGTTCCTGGGGGTAGGACCGTCATGGTGGGATTAGTGCCCTTATAAGCAGATGAGACCAGAGCTCTCTCTCTCTCCACCATGTGAGGGTACAGCAAAAAGGCAGGAAGAGGCTCTCAGCAGGAATTGAATTGGCTGTCACCTTGACCTTGGACATCCCAGCCTCCAGAACTGTTATAAAAAAGTGTTGTTTAAGCTATCAGTCTGCAGTCTTCTATTATAGCAGCCTGGGCAGACTAAAACACCTCTCTAAGCCTTAGTTTCTTCACCTGTCAAGTGGGGTAATAACGCCTTCTTGAAAGTGTTGTTATAAGGATTAGATGAGACAATGACTATAAAGAGCTGGGTACTTAGGAGACAGGAAATGAAAGATAGATCTGGGTTTGAACTCTGGTCTAGAGAGAAGAGAGTATCTTCTCTCCCTTCTTAAGTCCACATTCTCCATAAATAACAATAATATTAAGAACAACAATAACTTACATTATAAAGCTCTGATTATGTATAAGGCACTGCTCTAAGTGCTTTGCATATAGTAATTCATTTAATGCTAATTACAATACTCTATAGGATCTTTCCCTCCCTCTTTCCCCAGCTCTCCTTGGGTTTGCCTTCTCCCTATTATTTTCTTCTAAAACAGTCCTTTCTGTAAACTTCATGCAGATTTCTGCATGGAAGACAAACAAGAAATAAAACAAGCTCCACTTCTTTGGGTCCTGAGCAGGTACCCAGTGCCACGTTTGTATGCAAGCATGAGGTCACATCCTGGAGCTCTAAGGCAGTTCTTAGCTACGGCTGCACTTTAGAATCTCCTGAAGAGTCTTTTAAAGTGTCCCTGCGTGGGCCATGAGCCCAGACCAATCAAATCAGAATGTCTGCAAATGGGACCAGAAATGTTCTTGCTTAGGAAAATGCTCTAGAATCCAGGGTTTCAAGATCAGGAATAAACCACCACCAAAGCCTGGGAACATCTTTAAATGGGAGCATTTCTCAATTTATGCTCATTTCTAAATCATGGGCCATTTTTCATGGGGCCCTTAAAATGGCTCATGGAAGAGTAGTGAATTCTCATTTTGTGACTGTGTCATCTTCCTGTAGCACTCCAGGCCAAGGTTCCCTTTATTCTGGCCTCTTAACTGAGTTCTGCAAAGACCACCCGGACCACCCTCTTTCTGGCTCTGTGCCTGGTGCTGGAAGTCATGGTATTCATGGAATTCCTATCTTGGCACATCTATTGGCAGGACTTTTTGAGCATTTAAGTCACAAGGAAGAAAGCAAAAGTAACCCCCTCCTAGGAAATGCGGGAAGGACATGATGTCCTCTCTGGGGCAGCTTTCTCATTTATAATAAATGAAGAGGCTAGAATCAGTCAATCTCTAACGTGTCTTTCACCTAACATGTCTCTGTGTATTCTGAGTTGAGATCAGAGCCTCTGTTATCTTTCACGGGCTTAGGCAACCAGAACTTTGAAGGTAACAGTAATTTCCCAAGTGTACATTGCCTGGTCCTCTTCTTTCTTAAGCGAATCTTGTCTTTAAAGAAGACAAAGAGGTCTTGCTAGATTTCAAAATGATTCTGCTGCATCACAATTGACAATAATACAGGGAAACTTTAGTGAATGGTGAATTTAGGTTTGAGAAAGAGATTCCAGGCCTAATTCATATGAAGAGATGCCCAAGGAGGAACAAAAGCAAGTTTTTAATAAGTAAAATTATTTTTTCTCTTCATTTAAAACTAAGAAGTCCCCTATAGGAAGAAGTTGCAGTCAAATAAATCTAAAAAAAAAAAATCATGCCATATACATGCCAACCATAGTACATTGGACTCTGAGTTTGGGATAGTTTTAATAGGTAAATAATGCTGTGTTTCTTCTTCTCTCTTCTGTTTGCTAGAAGAGCAGCAGCTGCGAGGAACATTTGCTGTGGGATGAATCTAGATTGTTTTGAGGAGCTAAGATTTAAGTCCATTCTTTCAACATTTCCTTAGTACCCAGTTTGATTTCAGTTCGGTGCATGTTTCATCTCGTTTGAAACCAAGCTCCTGGAATGAACCTGGAAAAGACAGGAAATGCTGGAAACTAAACTCATATTTATTTTGGAAGGGAAGGGCCACTACATTCCAGTTTTCACAGCAGGGAGGCAAATCTATATAATGTTGTAACACTGTGGTTGCAGTGCAGAGAAGCAAGGAGGATTGAATCCTGTCTTGCAACAGTGAGAGCTTTCCGAGAGCAGCGACAGATTTCTTTGTGAAGATACACAGTAGGGACTTAATAGGTAAATAAGGACTTGATTTTGAAGCTTTGATTATAAGTGCAGCTACTTTTTGAAACAAACCCTTTAAATCATCTTACAATAAGTGCAGCAGTTTTCTGACCTCCCTAATTTTCAGCAACCTCTTCACCATCTCAGAACGCACCCCCCAGCCTACATCCCTCAAGTCAGTAATGGGATTGAAATGGACAATATTGATTTTGTCACTCAGTATTGTAATTTGCCTTGGTAAAAAAAAAGGAATTTTTTTTGCCTTGGTAAGATTGTCTTGAATATTACTCATTCTTTGTAAAAGCAAACAGAGATGACTATGACCAAGAAAAGATTCAGGTATGGCAATTTTCAAATATAAGTCACATTTCAGGTTTGCTCCAATTTCAGGGGTCAAATCCAGAGTCAATGATGGGAAATCATATGCACTGACAATTTTTTAAAAAGGTTTTTATTCTGCTTTTATATATACATATAGGAAAAAGAATACTAGTGCAGTTTGCGTTTCACTTTCCCTTTTCTCAGAAGGAAGGTAATAAGCTTCCAGCCTGTTGTGTTGGTAGAATGTCTGACTTTCCTTTAGTTAAAAAAATGCATAAACCTTTTAAAAAGTTAAGCTTCTTATGGAGTTTAGGCTTCTGGCTGAAAAGTTTGGAAGAGTTACTGAGATCCTAATGCATTCCTCTTATCTAGCTTGAACTGCCTTATGTCAGTCAGAACAGGAAGAAAACTGCCCATCTAAAACACGTATGAATTATCTGGAAAAAGAAATGAAACCACCCTTCCTAATCCTTGCGGTCAGAAGATTCTGTATGTCTCAACTCCATCCATCCATCCATCCATCCATCCATCCTGCTGCCGCTCACGTCCTCTCCTCTGGGCTGGGTCCCCTGGAGGGGAAACGAGCGTGCTGTCATTGAGACAATGCACACTGAGCACTCTCTTCTCCTTCCACTCTGTAATTAGGCTCTTTTCACAAAAGCCCTTCTCTTCTGTACTATTACATCCCATTTCCATATTCCTTCCAGGTATGGCTCATTTCCAAAGTCTTTCCTCACTTTTGCTGTCTACTTCCCTGGCTCATCTTAGTTGGCTCTGTCCCACTATCTCTGTGGGGCCCAGATGTGGAGCACGGTAAGCAAATCAAGGTTTGACTGACTGGGGGTAGAGATGAGGGGTCCCTTGTGACCCCTTCAGCACTCTCAGTAGGCTGCTGGTGCAGGGGGAAGAATCAGATGAACTTGAGGGACTTTTTCATTGCTTCTTATTGAAAAAAAAAGAAATAAAATATGAAAATCACACCATTCTTTAAAATGCTGATCTTGCATGAACAAGCACATGCATGTACCCACAGCATGAAAGGAACTGAAACACACTTGACCCAACCAAAAAAAAATCAACACAAATCAACCAGCAGCCCTCCTTTGGCTACCCCGAACCCGTAACCATGCCAGACTTCTTGATTTGCATCTGCCACCACATGCCAGTCTGTGTGAATGCTGGGTTCATTTGAATGTGCAATCAACAATGGTTCTCCTTCTTTTTTTATTTTCTATGCCAAAGATAACAAAAGCAAATGGTGAGATGAAATCGGGATTAGAGACGTCCAAAAAAGGGCTGGCATAGTATTAAGGTTAAGGATTTATATGATAATCCCCAAACAATCAGGGAAGCATGTACCTTACAATAGCTGTGTAGGCCATAAACAAAGCTTTTTGGACTTGTATGTATGTAAAGTCTCAACCATAAATGTAACATTAACACTTTTTTTGATAACCCATTGGAGATGAGTTCTCCTCTCAGGACTTTGCCCTTTTGTTGCTTATACCTGAGGCGTATGGAACCAGACTTTTAGGTTTTGAAAGTCTTTAGAATTAGGCAATTTCTTGGAATATTGGGGTAACTACAAAGGGCGGAGGGCGGGCAGTAGAGAGCCTGGCGGTTTGGCAAAGAGTCAAGGGAGAAACTTCCCAGAAAATGCTGGATCGCTTCTCCACTCTGCCGGAAATACCATGTCTTTTCATTGAACTTGTCCATGATATGAGCTGTTCTCTACAAGCAAGGTTAAAAAGGCGCACAGACAGTGCATTGCTTTAAAGCTGAGATACCCACAGCTTCTTTTATAATATACAAATTAAAATAGGAATGAATATGTAGGAAAAGCTAAGTTGGCTCTTTGGCCAGAATGTGCTCCCACAGTCACAAAGAGGCAGACAGGTAGATCTATCACTTTAATTTAAAAATGAAAATCCCTTTAGAAAACTGGCAGACATTCAGCCCTGGCCAAATGGATTTGAAAGGATTGTGATTTCTCCTGCTGTCAACTGGCTGTAGGAGAGCTGCTGCTGGGAGGCGCATCCGTAGTACGGTACGCCGTGGAGCCACCGATGCACCCTCACCCTTGGCTCTGGGAGGAGGTGAAGAAAGTTAGGAGGAGGCTTAAAATTATAGCATCTGTATCCTGAATACTCTGTAAGTATCAGGCAGTGTATGTGCTACTTGCATTGTCCGAGTAACCATTTTAAGACAAATACCACTATTAACTGGATTTTATGGATCGTGTGTTAGTTTTCTATTGCTATTGTGTCAAGTTACCACAAATGTAATGACTTAAAACAATACAAACTTACTGTCTTACAGTTCTGTAGAAATCTGACACTGGTTTCTCTGGGCTAAAATCAAGGTGTCTGAAAGGCTGCTGTCTTTTCTGGAGATTGTAGAGAAGAATCATGTTCTTGCCTTGTTAGCTTCTGGGGCCATACACGTTCCTTGGCTCACAGCCCTCCCCCTCCATCTTTAGAGCCAGCAAAGGCTGGGTTGATTTTTGTTCACGTCACACCACTGTGACATCTTCTGCCTTCCTTTTCCTTTGTGATTGCAGTGGGCCTGTGCAGATAATCCAGGAGAATCTTCCCCTCTTCAAGGTTAACTGACTCGCAACCTTAGTCTCCCTTGACCATGTAACCGAACATGTTCACAGGTTCCAGGGGTCAGGATCTGGGCATCTTAGGGAAGCCATTATTCTGCCTCCACAGATAGAAAAACCAAGGAGTAAAGGAGTTAAGGAACTTGCATAGGGTCCCACAGCTAGTTGGTAGTAGAGCCAAAACTAGCTTGGAACCAAAGTTTGTTTTGAACCTGGAAAAAGGAAGTGAGGCGAGGAGAAAGAGAAAAGAGAGAAAGAAAGTTGGGGGAAGATTTTTCTGCTATAGAGAAAATTGACTTTTGCAGTAAAAGCCCTGTTGGTTATAAATCAATGTAACCAGAAGATTGTGTGAGTGACGATTTGCCTTTGTTATCCATCTACTTTATTCCCCCATTTAACCTGAATCATTTCCATAAATCATAGTTCACCAAATCACATCGGCCTCACTCATAATACTGGTCCTTCCAGTGTCATAAAACACACCAGGATATTGAGACCCACCTCACAATAGACCACAAATTATAGGGACCCCATATGAAGATGGGAGAGCTAAGTATAAAATAATGCAGCTACTATGGAACACAGTATGGCAATTACTCAAAAAAAAAATTAAAAACAGAATTACCATGTGATTCAGAAATTTTACTTCTGAAAGTATATCCAAAGGAATTAAAAGTAGGATCTTGAAGAGATAGTGGCACATTCCTGTGCATAGCACCATGATTCATTATTCACAATATTCAGCCAAGAGGTAGCCCAAATGTCCTGCTACAACTAAATTGATAAATAGATGTGGTGTATACATACTGTGGAGTATCATTCAGCCCTAAAAAAATAAAAGGAAATTCTGACACATGTTATATCATGGATGAAACTTGAAGACAATATGCTAAGTGAAGTAAGCCAGATACAAAAAGATAAATACTGTGTGATCACACTTACATGAGCTTTCTACCATAGTTAGACTCATAGAAACAGAGAATAGAATGGTTGCTACCAGGGCTAGGGAAGGAAGATACGGGGGCGTGTTGTTTGATGGGTACGGAGGTTCAGTTTTGCAAGTTGAAAGAGTCCTGGAGATCAGTTACCCAACAGTGGAAATGTACTTAACTTTACTGAACAAGGCATGTAAAAATGGATAGCACAGTAAACTTTGTTACGTGGGTCAACCAAAGAACGTCCAGTCCAGGAAAAAGTCTTGTAAGATTTAGTTGAACCAAACTGATGACAATTGTCAAGAAGGAAAACCTCAATGGACTGAGAAAATATTGAGAGAATTGTAGTTTGGCAGCTCATTTTATACATTTGAATCAAAGGAAAAGGCATTAGGGGATCATGTGAAATCCATTGGTGGTGGGTTAGGGAGGCAGGAGACAGCAAAGCAGGGAAACTCTGAGATCAGACAAAGAGTAAAGTGGGCAGACACGAGTTTCTTTCCCATTGGTGGTCTGGGACAGTTGACACGCACAGTGCACAGAGGTTTGTGGGCAGCAAGAAACAGTGCGGTCTCATGCCCTGGTGCCCGCCGCTGTGTCTCAGAGGGGTCTGGAAAAGCAGCCTACTCTGACCTTTCAGAGGTGTGTTACCCCAGATGCACAAAGACAACAGACAATTTCAAAGTTAAAAATTACCTTTGTCGGGGAAGCTACCGCCCTCGGACTTGACTACCCACCATGACCTGCTTTTAGTTAGGAGTTTTCATGTTCAGACCACCCTGGTGGTTCCTTTGGCCTCTGGGTTTGTGAGGCCCACCCTGCGGGCCTCCCCTGAGCTTGTTGGGTTTAGTATGTAGCTCTTTTTTGTCCACACATTTTTTAACCACAATTAAATTTTTTTAATTATTTAAAAGTAAAATTTAATTTCAAAAAGATGGGAGACCTAACATTGAAAAAAAAAGCAAACCACCACCACAACAAAATCCCTAGTCTTAACACCTTTCTGAGATCAACTCCTCTTTCATTTTCCTGGTAGAAAAGACCTTTAGAAATATCTCAGTATATAGGAAGAATTCCTTGGAGCGCCTGCCTGGTAAGGTGGTGATCTATTCAGTCAGCTTATTCTGGAAGCCAGCCAGGATATAAGAATTACAATAGTTTAGCTACAAATGCTCTGTTATGCTTCCCTCAAAAAAAAAATGAATGAATGAATAACTAAGTAAATAAGAGGTGATTAAAAACTCTCTGGCCTGTTTCCAAGAGAAAGTTTGAGGAACTGCATTAAAGAGCCCACCCTGAGTTGCACCCCACACCCACACGCTTCTCTGCTACTGCTGGGTGCTGCCTAGGAAGCCTGGGAAGCTTGGCATGTGAATGGACAATGATGGATAAATGAATCAGTCTTTCTAGTTTCCTTTCCGAATAGCTCTGACATCATCATCTGCAAGGTGCCTGCCCTGTTACTCTCAGGCTGTGTTGCACCCTACCACATGTGCCTGGATCTTTCTGTGTGTACTTGTATCTCAGTGCTTCTCGTGATATGTATATGGTCTGTCCAGAAGATATCCAGCCATGTAATGTGAAAAATAGAGATGTTTATTGAAGAAGATACAAGATACAAGAAACACTGTACATGGGACAATGACACATCAGTCCCCTTCAAAGTAGGCACCTTGGAACCTCACCCAGTTCTCTCAATCACCATCAGGTATCTTGTCATATTTTCCTGAATCTCATCAATGTTCTGAAATCTCTTCCCTTTCAAAGGTGATTTTAGTTTTGGGAAAATCCAGAAGTTGCTGGGTGCCAGATCAGGGAAGTAGCAGGGGTGAGTCACCTGGGTGATTTGATGTTTTGCCAAAAGACTCTGCATGAGACGTGATGCATGAGCAGGAGCATCGTTGTGATGAAGCTGCTAATCACCAGTTGCCCATAGCTGCGGCCTTCTGAATCATCTGAATAGTTTCCATGGAGAAATGTTCAAGCTTAAAGCAAAATTTGATGCAGATTTGTTGCTCTACTCGCTCAGTCATTTTGAATGTGATGGTCACACAGTACACATGCTTGCTCAACAGTGTCTACCACCCCCACTGACCAGTACAGTGAAGTCATCATTGTTCATGTACGTGCATTCCAGTTCACTCTCCTTGGCTGACAGGTTACGTCGATGTCATGCAAACCATTCTCACTATAACAATGCTGGACTTTTTCTGGACAGACCTCATGTATAAAAACTTGACACATCGCTCTCACAAGTCTGTGGGTTCCTTAGGAGTAAAGCGTTTTTGACCACTAGCATATGTTGAGGTTTAGCAAATCAGTGTCATATAATGGAGGATGGCATCAGTGATTGTTTTTGTATTCTCAGGCCATGAGAATGTCCTTTTTGGACAACTACTCATCTACATGGGATAATTCAGGTCATATTATGCTCCCAGTGTTGTGTGCATGCTCAGAACTTCTTTTAGCTCCATGGCTTGCCTCACCAGTCACACATCCCCCTCCCTAAATATGTATGTATGGTTTCAGTTTGATTGGTTTTGGTTCTGTTTATCCTTTTTAGACACATGTGGGTGTCCCTACACCTCCATTATCTCCTTAACTTCTTAAGGAAAATTATTCAACATGTCCTTTGCATCTTTCTAAAGCATCACACACCAGGATACCAAGTTTCAAAGCTGTTGCTACCTGGCTTGTCAAACTGCTTGATTGACACAAATAGTTGCATGTTCTGCCAGGACCTCAGAAGGTAAAATCATCATTTTCTCTCCATCAAACTGCTCATTGTTCTGAATTCCTTGAGGGGTGATTGTTTATATGCTTTTCTCAATGGCACCAAATATTCTCCCAATTCTAAGCCTTGAAACCTTACTGTGATCTTTCATCCGGATTTTTTCATGCTTCCCTCATCTTGCCCTACCTCCTTCCCCATTAAAAATTTAGGCATTGATTTCAATTGATTATATTTTCTAAATAACCTCTCCTGTTCACCCCCATTGTCATTACCCTGTAGCAGTTGACACCAGGGACTTCACACGCCAGTTTCTTCTGCTGGAGTAGCTGTCTAGATAGAACTGAGCTTTGAAAATAGTTTGATGCCTTGTCTGGGATCAGCAGAAGAGAATATTTTAATCAATTGGAGATATCTGTCATGAGTGTAGTTGAGAGGAAGTGCGGTCATCTTTGGCCAAAACAAGTGTAATAGTCTTCCCTTTTCCCTTACTCCTCATCCAGTGCATCCTACACACCAGCCCAAACTTGACCCTTTTAATTAGCACTATGACATCTTGTCTCCTAAAACAATGAATGATACCCTATTGCCTATACCAGCATCTGTCAGGCTTCACCTTTCCCAGCCACTCACAGCAAGAGTCTCAAATATTTTCTACCTCCAGGCTCATTCATGCCTAGAAACTGAGCTAGTCTAGATTAGAAAGTATATCAGCTGTCTCAGCCCCTCCAGATGTGAAGCCTGAAGTTAATCATGGCTGCCCATAGACCTGTATCTGCTCTACTTAGCGTAAGCTCTGGATGCCAACCAAGTCACACTACTCTTATCATTTTTCCACTTCCCCTTCCCCCACACCCTCAGACATACTGGTCTAGGGGCAGGTCTGAGCTTCTGCCACAGGCTACCTGGCTGTTCTTACATTTTTTTAAGCTTTGAACATAAACTGTTTATTTGGGCTCCCAGGGACTGAAGACTGGCCAGGTTCCTTACTTCTGGCCCAGGCTCAGTTCTGGCCATATATGAGCAGATCACCCAAAATGACATTGGAGATTATGAGAACCTTCTACTATAGGGCCATGCCTATCAAACTCATCCCTGTCTGACTATTATCACAGCCCGGCCCCTGAGTGACACTGCTATACAACCTGGACGTTCCCTAGGACAACCTAGCTCAGCCTAGAGAAGTCAATGAGTTCCTTAGACCACTGGCTCAGATGCCTTCCTTTTCCCTACAATTATCCCAGCTTGAGTGGGGTAATTATAAAGGTATCATTTTTTTTAAGCACTTGCCAGGCCCTTGAGAAAGTACATTGCATGCATACCCTCACTCCACCTTCTCAAGGACCCTATGAAGCAGGAAATATTATTATTATGCCCATTGGAGAAGTTAAACAATATTCCTAAAGTCACCCACATCTTAAGAAGAGCTAGAATTTGAATTACAATGGACTGAAATCTAGAGCTTTATGCTTTTAATCACGGTTAGAGAATGCAAACTGAGGGCCCATGGCAAAATGTTGACCATGATTATATTTGACCACAAGAGTTTTTATTTATTTTTAATAGTAGCCACTACTTACAAAATCAGGGTACGTCACATAAAAATTCAGATTTATGACTGCTCTTTACAAAACTGGAAGGTCTGGCAACATAGGTTCCTTATCCTACAAGGCAAATATCAAATAGAGCTGAGAAATGTCTGCCCTTTACATGGGGTGTGAGCACACCAGGTTGCCTCTGTATTCACTGTCCTCATTGCAGTACTTCTCAGACATTATTATATGCCAGAGACATCTGGTGATTGCTGGGCCCCACCCCCAGGTTTCTCATTCAGTGGGTTGGGTTAGTACCTGAGAATTTGCCTCATTACAACCCAAGTGTTGGTTGCCATTTCTCATCACATTTTGGGGTTGCTTTTTTACATTCAGCCCATCCACCCACTTCTACCTCCTTGCTCCCTGTAGGCATTTGAGTCTGCAACCCAGGCACTATGCTATATTAACCCTGAGGAATTCAGGGCCCTCCCATCCCTCTGTTCCTAAATTCCTATTAATCTCTGATAATGAATCTTAAAGCTAATCTGGACTTCTAATTGTGATTACTTCTTTGGACTCTTAAAAACGTAATGCAGCTTCTTTAATCAATCCATTAAGGCAGTAGAAGACAATACAAAGCCCCAAAGCAGGCATGTTGCAATCGCTTCTTTCCCCTGAACTGGAAGGGACCAGCAGAAAAGAGACATCTATGTACAAGAAATATAACTTCTGCTAGCACAGTCCTCTGATGGCTCGGATTCAAAAGCTCTAGAATTCACACAGAAACAACCACTTGATTTATTCTGTTCTTCCAGGAGCACCTGCTTCATAGCCTGTGCAAGCATTCTTCTGCGGTTATGGAAAGTCAATCTAACTATTCCAGGAGAAATCTGTTTAGATAGTTATTCAGGAAATACAATGCTTCAATTCAAAACTGTTTATTAGGTTTTGCTCAGCCTGGAATACCCTCTTATAATCTTCACCAACTCAGATGCCACCTATTCAAAGTGCTCTTCCTGATTAACTGAGGCAGAGATGACACCTTCTTCTCTCTGAACTAACATGATGGCCATTTTCATGACACTTATCCCATAATTTCCTGAAATAGAAAATAGTTCTATTCTCCCGTATGGCCCCTGAGATATTATAAACTCTTTCAGAGGATGAGCATATGTGATGCAGCATACATAATGCCTGGTACAGTACTTGTTCTCAGGGGACACAGGTTTGACTTCCTCAGAGACTCAAGCACCATGTCAGAGAAAGGACAGAGAGCTGAGCAGATGTTCAGAGAAATGTGGGACCACCTGAAAATCTCATATATTAATTGAGGGCTAGCACTAACCCAGGCACTATTAAAAACAGGAGTAGACATGATAAAATTTGCAAGACACACACACAACAAAAGTTTCCAGTGTGAGTCCTAAACTACATGGTGGTAAATACAAATTCAGAAATGAGATTTAAAACTTAGAGAAGATGCCCTGCCCAGCATGGCTTAGTTGGTTGGGCAACATCCTGAAAAAGTGAATATGTTCCAGTTTGATTCCTGGTCAGGGCACATTTCTGGGTTACGGGTTCAATCCCAGGTTGGGGAGTGTATGAGAGGCAACAGATCAATGTTTCTTTCTCACGATAATGTTTCTTTCCCTCTCTTTCTCCATCCCTTCCCCTCTCTCTAAAAATAAATAAATAAAATCTTGTAAAAAAATTAGAGAAGACCGTATGAAGTGAATCAGATATATCACATACATCTGAGTCAAATATTTAAATAGGGGGGATGTTCTAGCTTTCTTCAGCCAAGGTCATAAAGATATTCTCCTGTTACTTTCTAGGTGCTTTATTATTTTACCTTTCACGTTTAAATCTATAATCCATCTGGAATTGATTTTTGCATGTGGTAGGATCAAGGTTCATCTCTTTCTGTACTGATATGTATTATAACTGATCAAGCATCATTTATTTTAGAAGTCCTCCTTACCCCCACTACGGTGCTGTGGCATCTTTATTGCGAAAGTGGTTCCCGTGTACGTATAAGACTACTTACAGACTCTGTTTTTCCTTTATCTGCTTTCTTTATCCTTGCACCAAAACCACAATTTTTTTTTTAAATAACCGTAGTTTTGTAATACTTTCATATTTGGTAACTTAAGTCCTCTAACTTGCTATTTATCTATTTCTAAGTTTGTCTCTTGTTATTCTTGGCCCTTTGTGTTTCCATTTTTAATTTTAGAATCCGCTTGTCAATTTCCACACACAAAAAGCCTTGGGTTTTTTATTGGGAATTTATTGAATCTAAATATTAATTTAGATTCATGGACAGTTTTATTTAGTAGTCCAAACTAAAAACTGGCATGTCTTTTTATTTACTTAGATCTTCTCTTATTTCTTTCAGTAATGTTCTGTAGTTTTCCCTGGTGATATTTTAGACATTTTTATTTTATTTTCCTAGATATTTAAAGTTTTTAATGCTATCTTTAATTCTATAATTAAAAATTTTCATCTAATAAATGCATCTTGCTAAGATATAAAAATATAATTGAATCTTGTATATTGATCTTGTACCCAGGGACCTTGCTAAATTCACTTATTTATTCCAGTATTTTATCCTTTGAATTTTCCACATACACAATTATGTAGTTGTGAATGACAGTTTTATATTTCCTTTCCAATCCTTACATTTATTATTTTTTTCTTTTTCTTAGATGATTGCAGTGGCTGAAATCTCAGGTGCAACACTGACTTTACCACTGAATATAAGTGGTAAAAGTGGCTGTCTTTGTCTTATTTCTAATCTCAGTAAACCTTCTAAAATAATTCTATCATTATGTATAGACTTTCATGTAGGTTTTTTAAAACATATCCTTTATGAAGTTAAGAAAGTCCCACCTATTCTTGGTTTGTCAAAAAATGTTTTTAAAATCAGAATGGGTATTAAATTTCATCAGATTCTCTTTTGCATCTAGCAAGATGGTATTCACATAATTTTCTCCTTTATTCCATTAATGTGGTCAATTTTCTTAGTGATTTTGAAGCTTTCCAAACTTACGTAATCCAACTGGTTTATAAGTTGAATTTACTAATATTTCAGTTTGAATTTTTGTTTTTGTGTTTATAAGAGAGATTAGCTCATAGTTTTCCTTCCCTGTAGTGTTCCTCTAAAAATTGGCATGAGGCTTTACTAGTCTCGTGGAACTAGTTGAGGAGTGTCACCTAGTTTGGAACTGTTTGTATGTATTATTCATCAGATATTTGGAAGAATTCTTGGACAAAACCATGTGGGTCTAGAGTTTTCTTTATGGAAAGGATTTTCAGTACAAGATAATTGCTTTCATCATTATAAAATGTTCTTTTTCTTTTGGTGTCCATTTTAGTAAGTCATGTTTTCCAACAAATTTTTCCATTGTATCTAAATTTCCAAATGTATCAGCAAACAATTGTACATAGATATTGTCATTTTTATAACATCTATATGCTCTGTAGTAATATTCTCTATTTTATTCCTTTTATTGGTGATTTGTGTTTTCTCTCTTATTTTTGTTGCTGAACAAAGTTGGTCATTTTTATAAATATTTTAAAGGAACAGACTTTTGGCTTTGTTGAATTTCTCTATTGTATATTTGCCTTCTATATCATTGATTTTCCCCCTCTATCATTGCCTTTGTTACATTTTCTTTAGGTTTAATTTGTTCTTTTCCTAGCTTCTTGAGCTTAAAAACTTAAATCTTTCTTATTTTCTAAGATATGTATTTAAAAATATAAATTTCCCTCTGAGCAGTATGAAGCTGTGTGATAGACTGCAAAAAGAGACCATGGATCTTTCCTATCTCTGGATGCAGGATCTATTGTCATACAATTTTGCAATATTTTTCCATCAGGAGTTGTCTCCACCCTTAAGCCTAGGTTTGACCATGTAATTTGCAAATAAAAAATAAACAGAGATTTAGAAAGCTTTTAAGTATTGGAGCTTCTCTTGTCCTAGTGTGCTTGGAAACTTGAGAGTACCATGTGAATGAGAGCAACCTAGCTTGCTAGAGGGTCAGAGATCACATGGAGATCTAAGGCATCCTGGCTGAAAGCCTGTTAACTGCCAAACATGGGAGCAGGGCCATCCTAGATCTTCCATCTTCCCCAACTTTATCTGATCATAGCTACAAGGAAGTCCAACAGTCTCAGCCAAACCAGAACAGAAGAACCACCCAGCCAACCCATAGAATCGTGATATAAATAAAATGGTTGTTATTTTAAGTCAATAAGTTTCAGGCTGGTTTGTTACACAGCAAAAGCTAGCTGAACAAGCTCTAACCTGACCCAGGAGTTTTGATATGGGGTATGTTGCGATGAACATTTAGTTTAAAACATTTTCTAATTTCCAAATGGTTTCTTATTTAGATCAATGAAATATTTACAGGTTTATTGCTTAATTTTCAAGCATTAAAGAATTTTTGTGACTGATTAGTAACTTAATTCTACTAGGGCCAGAGAACATTTTTTTCGATCCTTTGAAATTTGTTGAAATGTGCATTAAATCTTAGCAAACAGTCAAATTTAATGACTTTTGTATTATACGCTGAAAATTTGCTATGGGAGTAGATTGATCTTAAGCATAGGATCAGTCTGATGCAAGCTACTATATTTTTTGGACTATAAGACACACTTTGTTACCACATTTTTTGCTTCAAAATTTTTTCCCCTATTTTCCTCCTCTAAAACCTAGGTGCAATTGGGGTCTGCACCATAAGACACACCTACATTTTAGAGGATGAACATAGGAAAAAAAATTTTGAAGCAAAAAATGTGGTAAAAAACTGCATCTTACAGTTGGAAAAATACAGTACTTCACAATTGCTGGCAGTAAAGACTTCTATCTGTAGCATTTAATATCTTTTAAAAAATGTTTGTATATTTCTTCTGAAATTAAACATGTCTTCAGCATGATCCAAGACACCTAACTGGAGCAGAAGGTGGCTATAGAGGAGTAGTAGTGAGAATATGTTTTTAAACTATGGTGTGTGCCAATACATACTTGCAATGTTAACTCATAGTACTTCAAAACAATGTTGCCTTAATGTCGATGGGACTCACAGTTGAGTTGCAGCTTTTCTGATAGTAAAACCCTTTCAAGGCCTTGTGGGTTTTTGGTTTTTTGTTTTAGGGTTTTTTGTTTGTTTTTGTATTATTCCACCCAAGTCTATAAACTATGTCAAATCACAGTTACCTTGTGGCTGATGTCAGCCATAGATACCAATAACAGGAATGAATTTCAAATATTTATTACTCATAAAAGCCTTATGAGATTCCTTATTTTGTATTTATTCAATCCTCAAGCAGTAGATCCTATTTATGACCATTAACTCTCTGGTCATTTATTTATTTTTATGAAACTAATAATTCTAGTTCTATAAACTTCTTGTTTACTTAATCACCAAGTCACTACCTGTGCAATAACATAGGCCTTTGTATGCATTTGAAAAGCCTTCTGTAAGTCATTTAAAACACATACAAGAAGCTGCAGGATTATTTGCTCTGAATTTATAATCTTTATATAATGATTCTACTTCAATGTCATTATAATAAGGAAATAATCATACATACATGAAAATATATTCATAGAAATATATACTTTAGTCCTGTTTATAATGGCAAAATATTGACAATAATATTAAACAAGTTAAATAACATTCAACAACAGGGCCTTGTATTTTGAAAGTATCTTATCCATAGTACTGAGTTATATGCCACTATTTTAAAATATTATTTTAGAAGCATATTGAATGATACGCATTTTCTAAAGAGCTACCTGATGTTTGAACTGTTGGTGCAGGAAAAAGGTAGTATTCCTTTTAGGATGAGCATTCTCTATTGGTTTATAGAAAAGCACCTTAAAGGGATTATTTTACTTTGAAAGTTGTGGTCTTTTCCCTGGGTATGACCTAGATCAGCAATTTTCAACCAGTGTGCAAGAAGAATTTTTAAAATGTGCAATACCTGACTATTTAGTCAGGGGCACTGGCCTCTTTTCCCTTAGATTGTCATGTAAAAATATGACAACAGCCAACACAATAATAGCTGTCTGTTGTGAATGGATCAAAGTTATACCTATTTTTTTGTCACATTGCCAAAATTATATTTTTCGGTGTGCCGCAGAATTTTAGTAATTTGTTTATGAGTTCCATGAGATGAAAAAGTTCGGAAATCACTGACCTAGATAGAAGACATTTAGACAAAGGAGAGCTCTCATCCCACTACTTAAAAAGCAAAAGAATTTGGGAGGGAGCCATCGGCAGCTCCCTAGTAGGAGGGGATTGAGGGGAGGGGGAAGTCAACCACAGGGGATCAGGTGGGGCCCTGGCAGAAGTTGGCCAGTATACATTTTCCTGTGGTAGGGGTGGCCAAGGAACTTTAGGATGCAAATGTCTAATATTAAATTTTGTTGTTTTCTGTCTGGACTTAGAACCACATGTAGTTTGTTAACTATTAACCCAAGTATCCCTAACAAACTATAAATAAAATAATGTCATTCTGATGTTAACTCTTTCTTTTCACCATAGACTTGGTGTGAACCTCAAGCAAGCTATGGCTTCAAAAGCTGTCTCACCCCTGTCTGGTCTTCATCCTTTTCTTTTCTCCTTCTTGTTATCTGATTGTTATCTTTCCCATTTCTATTATTTCTGGCCATATGGAATTTCTTTGTTCTAAGACTTAAATACCAGTTAAAGAGATCTCTGTCTTTCTATCCGCAATTCTTTGAGCTCCACAGTACATAGTATTTTGCCTGTGTATGATATTCACTTTTGCTTTTTTATTTTCTCTCGTGGTCATGCACTAGCTGAGAGGAATTTATATGCTCTGCTTTGGCTTTGGCCTTGAGGCTGGAGACAGCCTCCAAGTTAAATCCGTTTGGGGAAAAGAGCACTTCAGGAGTTCCACACTCCAACTTCTGGTGTAGCACAATCGAATACTCCCCTGGCTGCAGTCCCTCACGTAGGTCTTGTGAGCACAGGGTACACTGTAATCCAAAGTGATTCTTGAATCAGCTATTAATATCTAGAGTCTTACTGGTCTCATTTCCTTTCCTATTTGGCCTTCTCCGTGGCTGGTTGTACTTATGCCGCAGTCACTCCCTGTGCTATTACCTTTGCTCTGAAACCTTTCAGCTGCTGTCTGGGCTTGAGAGAGAGAGTGCAGGGAGGGTCCATGAGGAAGGGCCTTGGAGAGTGACAGGAAGAGAGATGTACAAGGAATGTTAAAGTTTTTCGATTATCCTTTGTTACAAGATCGAACAATAGCCCCCCTCACCCCACCACCTTGTTTTCAGACAAGAATGTTTTATTTAACACAACACTGATAGTGTCCTTGCAAATTGCATCCTTTTGAATGTGTTATGTCATCTCATTCTCCAAGCCCACCATGTCCTCTCTTTAGGGATTTTTTTTTTACTGCTCAGGGGTGTGTGTGTGTGTGTGTGTGTGTGTATGTTTTGATGAAATCTGCTTTGTTTCTGTTAATGATTTTATTATCCACTTCTTAATTACAATTCTGCAGGCTGCCCTGCTTTTCAGCTCTCTTTCCTTAAATGTAGTTTAGACACATTCCCCAAGTCCCCAAACAACAAACCAGAGTAAATATCCTGTAACTGGTAATTCACTTAAGGAAAATCAATTGTTTTTTTAAAGGGCAATTCCCCCTGAGAACTCATTTGAATGAGATCTGAATATTTACTTCTGAGGATTTAATAGCATCACCTCAATAACTTGAGCACATTACCTTGGCAGCAGTCTATACCCAACACTTTGACCTGTTATTCCTTTGAGATTTTCAATAGCAGAAGCTGTCACTATCAGGCAAATGGAAGATTTGTAAGCTGTTCCTGTTTGCGGGGGAATTCCATTGGTAGCTGGCACACCGTGTATCAGGTTTGGTTTCTAAGTTTTAAGTATAAGTATTAGGTTTAATGTTGGCTTTGTGCAGGCTATCTAACATAACATGAGGGTTCCAAATGCTCCAGGGACCATAGCTTGAATACACAGAGAATGAAGAGTTGGACAGTGTAGTGCATTATTGATAACTAATTTTCTTCCAATAGCAAACAAGCATCTATTAAACAACTGACAATGAGGTAGGTCCTGGGACCAGGACCAGCTACACAGTTTGCAGAGCCCACTACAAAATGAAAATGCAGGGCTTCTTGTTTAAAAATTATTAAGAATTTAATGTTCAGACAACAGAACATTAAGCCAAGTGTGGGGCCAGTTATGAGCATTGGGCTCCTTGCAATTGCACTTATCACAAGCCCAGGAAGCAGGCCCTGATGGAGGCCTGTAGGATTGAAAGGCTCTGACCTCAAAAAGTAAGCGAGAACCAGACGAGTCATGAGGTGAGATGCTGAATGTTCTAGAATCCCTTTATGCAGATTCCTCAAGCAGCCACTTGACTATGAAGTTTACATGTTACAATTGAGGAAGTCTAAGTGTTACTTGAGTTTTGCACTTTCTTTTTTTACCTTTCAAAAATTGTTAAACAAAAGCCACAGACCCCGAACTGCCAGAGGCACTGCTTTCACTCTCAATCAGTCGAATTTAGTTTCTCTTGGCTTTCAGGTAATTCTTTATATACATGGATTCAGCTTGAAAATCCTGCGTCAGAGCCTAGAGGGTGTTAACTTCTCTCCTCCATTACCTGGCCTGGAAAGCTAGGTGGTCTCCAAGAGCTTGGGGGAGGGTGGGGCTGTGTTTCCTCCTAATCTGCAGACCAGGTGTGCCTTCTCATGTAGTTCTGACGTGGTGACAAATTGTAAACAGGGTAAAGTGGAGTGTGAGACACACTTTCTGATGGTGCTGTTGACAAAAAAAAAAAAAAAAGTTGACTAGATATTCCATCACCAAAAAGGATTTATTCAGGAAATGGAAAGGATTGCAGTCCCGAATGTGTAGACATGGCAAGCCCCAGCAGGAAGATGGAGCAAGGAGAAACAGGAAGCCCACTTACAGGGGGGAAAAGGAAGTTGAGGGGAGGGGCTGTTACAGTTACAGAGCTCTGTTGTGACCAGAGTTCTTCCTGTAGGGTCTTCTCAACTGATGACTTCGGTTGTGAAAGCGCCTTCTACAGGCCTTCCTAGTTCCTGTCCAAATTAAGGTCTCACACATTTTTACAGTGTAGGTCAGACTCCAGTCCACTTCTCCAGGGGACTCACTGTGAGGGAAATGAGAGTCACAGTGTAAGTACAAGGGACGAACTGCCACCATCTCATCCCTGAGACCAGTCAAAAGACCCAGCCTTATTATGAATAAAAGCTACCATTTATTCAGTGCTTGCTCTGAGCCCAGCATGGTGCCAACCTACCTCACTGCAATTACTACTCACAAACACTCTCCTAATAGTCATTTCCACATGGGGAAGCTGAGGCTCAGAAAGGTGAAGTGACCTCACACAGCTAGCGAGGGCCTGAAATAGGATGCACATCTAGTGCCCCAGCTCCGCACCACCACACAGTTCTGTCGGCCATCCCTGTTGGAGAACCTGGGGAGTGGGGGTTAAATACCATGCTGGGGAGAGGCCCCAGCTCAATCCCTAGAGTCAGGGAAGAAATTCCTGGGGACACAGTCTGTTGTTTTCACCAATACCGCAGACAAGATGTTAGAGAGTGAAGTGTTCATTGTCACCAGCCCCTGAGGTGAGACTTCACAGAGCTGGGCTTCATCTGCCTAGTGGAGTCAGTGGCACAGACAGCCATGGGATGTGGGAAGGTGATAAAATGGCTCTGGTGGCAGATCTTGGTGAAGGGTCCTAAGGAGCCTCCTTGGAGAGAGGGGGACATGACCTGGCTGGTTACCATGGTGGGAGACTGTAGATAGAGCAGAGCTCAAATGCCCAGCAGGCAGCCTAAGGATGTGAGAAGGGCACCAGGAAGCAGGGCCAGCGAGATTGACTGTGTTGATTCAGCATAGATGAACTTATCCAGAATTTTGAAATCAAGAAAACTAGAATGATTTTATTTCTGTTTCAGCATACAGGTGGGTTTGTGCTTATGTTTTATGGTTTTGTATAATATGTAGTATGAATTATATTGAGTATGGTGAGTATCAAAATCTTATCAGTGCTTAGGGCCTCCAACAGTCTCAGTCTGGTCTTGAACTTCTAGCTGCTCTTTCTGTCCCATGACCCACTGTCACTACAAATTTCCTCCTTGGACTATCCTTGCAACTAAAACCCTGCACATGCAGGCCCCTCTTTGGAAGGGTAAGCAATTTTGCCAATACTTCGGGGATGATGATAGTCTCTCAGGAGTTAGCCCAGTTTAGGGGATGATAGTAGTAGACAGCAACATTTTCAGGATATAAGTAAGGACCTGGGGGCACTGGGAGCTCAGGATGGAAAGGTCCTAAAACAGGGCTGTAAATGGCGTGCTTCCTTCCATTGTCCAGAGTGGGTCCTGTGTACTTATCCAAGCAGTGCCACCCTCCAGTTTGACTACCTTATTCCTAACTCCAAGAAATCCACTGGAGAGCTCTTCTCTTACCTCCCTGGGAAACTCAGACCCTGGCTAAATGCAGAGTTGATTCTATATCTGGGTCGGCATTTCCTCCCCGCATCCCCCTCATGGGCCATAGAATTTATATATATTAAAAGTTATCACTTCGTGGAGGACATAGAAAACCTCTTGTGCATTACAAGATTATGCTGGAATGATAACAGGGTCTTTTATTTTTATATTAGCTTATATTCATTAAGAACTTGGCATATAGCAACTCACTATTTCTTACAAAAACTGCCTGGAGCGGGCACTCGTGTGTTCATTTACAGATAGGCCAGCTGAGGAAGAGAGAAGTTCAATGATTCACCAGAGTCACACAATAAGCGGGGCCCCCTGTCCCTGGCCCGAGTTCTCCATCGCTACTTCCCTCTGCCTCTGCATCTCCTGTGACACTGTCACTTTGCTGTAAAATACAAAGGAGGAAGACAATGTGGGATGCTGAGATCTTAGTTCAGAAAAATAATTCCTTCCCTCCTTACCTGCTTTTACGTCCCTTTTATTTCCTTTCAGAGGGAAATAAAACTTAATAATGTGTTGTGAAGAGCTGTTTTCAACTGAAGTGAGAAAGGCTGGTCCCCTGGGAGTAGAGAACTCTCTGGTGGATTTTATGGAATTAATGAAAAGGTATTTAAATAAGAGGATATGGGAGATAATGAGGAGGAAGAGACCATCAGTGTGACCTGGAGCTCTGTACCTTGCCTCACAGAAAACCCACATACATATTTTTTTAATTGAATTGAATCCAGTTCTTTGGTATGCATTTTCCTCTTGAACAAGCTAGTGCCAATTCAACGGTGAAAGAAACAGCGTGCTTTCTAAAACATTTAGGCTTTTGCAAGACTGAAGAAGGTTCCTCAGACTCCTATAATTACTGCCACATTATTGCTACACATCAATTTAGTGTCCAGATTGAAAAATGGAATAAATGTTTACCAGAAACCCATTTACTTGTCAACAGTGAGTCTGCGATGAGACACAATATTCTCTGAGTTGAGGGGTGTGATTTCACCACTCCATGCCATGCCAATGTCTCATCAATTGAAAAATCAATAAACTTCAATCTGTTTCCTAGATCCTAGTACCTTTGGTCCACAAAAGGGCCTTTTCTGTTCCAGAGATCTTCAGGTCTAGCACGGTTTTGCCTTTTTCATATAATCGGCAAAGCACAAACTGCTTGTGATTGAAGAAAATCCCTCAGCAGCCCCTGGCAAATGGCTGGAAAGTGTTTTCCAGTTTTTAACAATGACCTCGGGAAGTGGACGTGCAATTGTTAAAGGCCAGGCTCTCAGCATTGCTGCAGGCCCCTGCCATTCTTTTCTTCTTTTTCCTGTTTTATTATTTTATTTTTCCTGTGTTTGTCGTAGTTCCCTGAAGTTAGCTGGCCCACTATCTCCTTCTGAAAGGGCCAGGGTGACCCCCAATGGGAGCCCACTTTAGCAAAGACCTTGCATTGCAGGCACCAAATACTCCACTGCCTCGCCTTACCCCCAGCCCCTGCTGCTTCAGGAGATTTTGATAGATGCTTGCACAAGTGAGGGTGGGCTTTTCCTTGCACAGGTTAAATCTTGGGCTAGTTGGTTCTTCCATGTACCTGCTTTTGTCTATACAATTTTGCTAAATTCCTTCCAGTTGCTAGCCTATCGATAGCATTTTTCACTGATTTTTAGTTGAAGGTTTTTTAAAACATATTCAAAAATATGTTTTTGGTCATTTCCATAAGAACTTGGAAGAAGGGGAGTAGTTAAATATGCAGACTCAAATCTCCATCTTGAAACGGAAGTCTTGACATCGTTTTCAAAAACAATTACTAATACAATTTATAGTCCTGTTTATGGCATAAGGGTAAAAAGCCCATGAAACTACTCAGCACTGTAGGAAATGAATAGTTTATTAAACTGTTGACTGTGCTCTAATCCTGGCTTCAGAATGATTAACTAACAAATCCATCATCTAGGGGGAAGCTGGCTTGGCAGAGATTAATTCTTAAACTATTCTTATTTGGGATATTGTTTGGTTTTTATTTGGAAGAACTTCCAGAATTCAAAAAAACACATTGTGTACATTTGTTTTTTAATTAACCTGTATTTTATGCAAGGCTATAGATGCATTTCATACATTTTCACTAATTTTGATTATTTTTATTGGTGAAAAGGAACACAATTTCAACAAGAGGCTCTAAAGATATTTCAGCAGTACCAAAAGGGAGGCAGGTGTATTAGTTAGAATTCAATTAATGGCAGGTACCAGGAACCAATTTATGGTAATGTAACATCAAAAGGGAAATTTATTATAAGGCTATGATAGAGGTGGTGGGAAAGGGTCCTCTCAGAAACTAGAGCAGGTTGTCAGTTACAACCTACTTAGGTGCCGATCACAGAAAACTAGATACATGTAATGGGCTTGTTTCTGACTTAGGTAACTGAAAGTCCAGAGGTGGGAAGGGCTCCCAGGTTGGTCAGTGATGTTATCAAGCTTCTTTTAGCTATTTGCCTTTCATGCTCCTGGCTTCATCCTTATGCTGGTTCTCATGGTCACAAAGAGCTACCAGCAATCTGTGAGGTTTGCCATCTCCCAGAAAAACCAATGTGCCAACCCTTTATTAGGGACCAGAGGGCAAATTTTGAGAAGCAAAAGAAATACAAAGGGAGATGAGGTAGGGAAAGGAGAGCCAATATAATGAGGAGCCTTCAGAAAGACTGCATGAGTTACTATATCTCAGGACCAGCTATGTGAGTACAGGAACGGAGAATAATTTATCCACCAACAACTTCCCAGCCCCCATTGTCACTGCTGAGAGTCATTCCCATGGGGTGTGACTCACTCTTCATTCCTAGATCTTCTCCATGTGGCTGCTGGGAAAGCTGCAGCCCCCTCAGGACTGGTGGGGCCAGGGTGTAGACTTGGTGATCTCTCTTTACCATGTGTACTGTCCTTGTGGTTTCTCCATCCCTAGTGATAACAATGGCAACTGCAGGGATCTGGGCCCATGATCTTGGGAACAGCAGACTGTTGCTGGAGTCTTGCTGGTCTATCAGCAAGACAAGTGCACAAATCGGGGATGGCACATAAACTGAGTCCAATACATCATCCCCATCTGGAGTTGGGGGATTCCTTCCAAAAGCTGCTTCAGAAAAGTAAGGTAGCCCCTTTCTTTTAATCCCACAGCAGTTATCTACCTCCGTCTCATTGGCTTCACCTGCACCCCCATCAAAGTCTGAACCAACACCTGTGCCCAGGGAGAGGCTTATAACAAACTTAGGCCATAACCACTTGGTCATTTCCAATGGGTGCTGGGTTAGCTGTGGTGATCAAAGAGGAAGCTACCAAAAAAGAGTGGATGAATGCTGAGACATTATAATGTCCACTTCAAGAAAATGCTTAGACACAGGAGCCAGAAACAATACAAAGACTCCATGTTTCTAGCCCATAACCATCTGTGTCATTGTTCTCACTCTAGAGAAAATTCAGTGTGTCGGGCATAAAATATGGCCTCTAATAGCATGAATGTTTAATTGTCCCAAATCTGGCCACACTCAGAGAGACTAACTCTTTCCTTTGTATCTGACTGACTCAACTTGGGTTCCATGTCTCTTCTCTTGTACTATTCCAACCTCAGCTGGAGGATGGGGTCACATAAAAAATATACTTGGTAGAAAGAAGCCCACTTCCACAAAACAGCCATGTGGATGGAGGAAGGGTATTTATACAATAAAATAATATCCATAACATTCCTCGATGCAACAATTTTTTATACACTTTAAGGATAAATAAACTATGTTTGCCTCCAACATTGCCTAAACATGATACCTATTCAACCTTTCTTGGTGGTAACTAAATATGGACAATACCATTGGTCTGTTGCTGGGCAATATCTCCTTTGGTTGCTATTACATCTATTTCCATTTCATGGAAGATGACAAGCCTTCCACTCCATTCCTAAAATACTTACTTCTATTTCTGATTGTTTAAGACTCATCACTTTTTTGAATATCCAGGAAATCAGTGTCTACTGGAATACTTAATTCATTGTGTAACTGCCAGCATGCCATCTTACAAACAACCTACTTGCTTTAGGTGCATATTCTCCCTCCACCAATACCAAGACTGCCAACCAAGTCCTGTCATTTTTGTGAAGGAATCGTAGTTGCATAAGTTAATGTAAGAGCCAAGAAGCTGATAGGAGCCCATTAAAGACATGACGTAGAAGTGAAAAAATTGTCCTGAGGACTAATCCAAGAACAGAGAAATCATGAAGAAATGGCAGTGTCCTTCAATAGGTGAATAGATAAATAAACTTTGGTGTATCACTGCATGAAATATTATTCAGCAATAAAAAGTAATGCACTATCAAGTTATGAAAAGACATGGAGAAACCTTAAATGCATATTGCTAAGTGAAAGAAGCCAGTCTTAAAAGGCTGCATACTATATATTTCCAACTCTTATCACATTCTGGAAAAGGGACAAAATACAGAGACAGTAAAAAGACAGTGGTTGCCAAGGATTTGGGGGGAAGGAGTGATAAGTAGGTGGAGCATGGGGGAATCTTTAGGGCAGTGAAACTATTTGGTATTGATACTATAATGACAGAGGCATGATGTAATAAATTTGTCAAAACCCTTAGAACTATACAACAAAAAGAGTGTATCCTAATGTAAACTATGGGCTTTAGTTTAATAGCCTATTAATATTGGTTCATCAATTATAAAAAGTTTATCATACTAATGCAAAATGTTAATAATAGGGGAACTGGGGGTGGGGCAGGGAGGGATAAGGAATATATGAGAACTCTCCACTTTCTCCTCAATTTTTCTGTAAATCTAAAACTACCCTAAAAAAATAAAGTCTATTATAAAAAGGAAGGAGGGTAGGAAGGTGGAAGGGAGTGAGGGACAGAGCTACAGAGGGAGGGAGGAATAAAGAAATGGGACGTGGGGAGTAGGGAAGATTGAAGGGAAGGAAAACTGCTATAAGGTGTCTAGTCCTCAGCTTCATATCCCTTGAACATCTAGGTGTGGTAGTTAGGTTGTGTACCCAGATCCCTCATGTTGAGCATTGTACCCTTCCCCCACCCACATGACTTGTGGGTCTGCATCTCTATCAGGCCCATTCTTTCTGTGACTCTATCCCCTGTCTCAGTTATATTGGTCCAAGAGAGGACACATCACTCAAGTTGAGCCAATTAGACACAAAGGAAAGATTTAGTCTCCTTGAGTATAGGGGGACTTGTAATTTTATGAACAACAACAACACAAAATGGCCCAGTGAAGAACTGTATTGTCAGAGAATAGATTTTGCTATTTCAAGACAGACCATAATTTGTATACTTGAAGATTTTGCCCTATCTAGTCCGGTAATAAATGAAAGATTTTAATTTAGATCCCCATGACATAAAACACTTGAAGATGTGAATTCCTTCTGCAGTCAGCCCTCAAAAAACACGTGTTGTCTGTGACAGCCATGATGGTCGTGGTGATAATGATAGAGGAGGAGGCCATTCAGTAAACCTTACGCTGGCCTGGTCACCAGTAAAACAACATTTCCCCTTTTTGTCTTTGCAGTGATGTCAGTCATGAGGATGAATCAGGGGATGTCTGTCCATCCGCCTCCAAGCTGTTGCTGTGTTCATGTGAGTTGTAGTTTGTGATGTGCGCCAGAAACCTGAGGCCTGACCGTTGTTGGTGACCTCAGTTCCCTCAATGTCAGATCGCTGCTCGTGGCAAAAGGTAAGAACAGCCCACAAACCTGTTCTTGTGACGATGACGTTGTTAACATTTCTTAAGAGTTTGCCCTCGCTTCTGTGGGCTGGAAGTGCTTCACGACACACAATCTCTATTCTCAGGCTTCCTGTGAGGCAGGTACTTAGAAGAAAGTGGGGTTCACATCCTGCACATGTGAACAATAGCAAGTCCTTCTTTCTAAAGTTGCCCGAAGAGAGCTTGAGGACATCAACAGCAGGGTCCCTGCCCACCCCCTCCCCACACATACACACAATGCCATGGAGCCTCTGTGCAGAGGTGAGAAAGCATCTTATAAGCTAAATGAAAATTAGGAAAACTACTGAGAAAATGGGAGAGACACTATGCACATAGAAAGAAGTTGAAGTGTAAAAGGAAATGAAATCTTCACTTTTTAAAACAGGGAGGCAATGTTGCCTGCCAACACTTTGACCATTTTTTCTTTACTTTTTCCCAATCCACAATCCTCCCCCTTTATCTTCTTGTAGGTCCTCATTTAGATTTATTTTCTGAACTGAGCTGTGTGGTTTCTGTGGGTGTGTGATCACGTGGGCCTCTAATGACTGAGTTCAAGCTCTCTCCACTGAGTTAGTGCAGCACAGAGCTTGCCAGGTGTCATAGGCACGTGGCAGGCCCTGGTTGGACAGTCATTATTGTATTCAACAGACATGCAAAGGCTGTTGGTCAAGTGGCATGGCATCAAATGACTTGTCTGATGAATTCAACCCTGATGAATGAGGCAGGGTTGCCCTTCTTCCCACATTGTGAGCACTGCTGGGACAGGGTAGAGCAGTTTGCTGAGTAAATGCCAACTCCTCTAAACCTGGGTTACTCCCGGATCTGTGTGGTCAGGCTCCCTCCAGCCTCTGTGCAGGGCTTGGAGTTGATGCTTCCCAAATGTTAACATTCATTTACGTCGCTGGGATCTTCTTACAATGCAGATTCAGATTCAGGAGGTCTGGAGTGGGGCTGATGATTCCGCATTACTAACAGATGCTACTATGGAATAGCAAGAGCTTCAATCATCATAGCTGGGCACACTATTGTATAAGTGCCTGCAATGATGAGGAGATGGAATAACAGAACCCCATGTGTCTGTAGACTTTTTCAGCCTCATGACCTCCATAAAGAGGAAGGGAAATGGAACCATCACGGATAAAGCCTCTATCACACCCAGGCATGAGGCCAAGCTGCCAGAATTTAATTATATCATCCCAGTTGGTGAGAATCTGAGCAAATTGAATAAGAGTGATTAAGTGAAGCTTGGTTTTGTAAGTCCCACCCCTTTCTGACATTCTGAGTAGCTAGTGTTGTCAAGGTAACTTGACGGGCCCAAGTTGCCAATTCTCAGAGGAGGGGACCTTAAAAGAGATGCAGCACTTAACACTACAGGAAACTCCAGCTCCAAGAAAGGCCTGCCTAAAATAGAGATGTGCTGATGCTAATCAGTAACCGCTGCTGTTCTCAGGGTGTAAGAATAGGCTGGAACCCTCTCTGGTGACTCATCGGTCTCTGCTGCTGCCAGGAGTTATCTCTAGCTCTAGCAAGGCAGCAAGTCACTACCTGGCAGAAGGATGTTCTGGATCTGAGGAAGGAGCTGGCTGGGACCCTTCCATCAGGTGGCACAATGGACTGCACCCCCTGGGATGGCCTTTCTGAGGGCCCTAGAACGAGACCAGCTTGTCACAGGCCCCGACCCTTCCAGATTAAGTCACATGCATTGAGGAGTATAAGTTGTGGATACAGAGTTCTCCAAAGCCAGGTAGAGACCCATTTCTCTGGGCAACTTGGCTATTTGGCCAAGTAGATAGTGGCCCACAGAAGAGTTACACTCTTCAAGCACTATCAGGCTGGCCACACACACCAGAGGATCCAGAGTTGCATTCTCGTCTGGGAAGAGAAGCCTTGAGAGGTGTTTAACTGGAAAGTGCCACTAGCAGTAGTGTGGGGAAATG
Organism: Anoura caudifer; assembly: GCA_004027475.1. NCBI lineage: Eukaryota > Metazoa > Chordata > Mammalia > Chiroptera > Phyllostomidae > Anoura > Anoura caudifer. The sequence goes on from PVKU01001157.1 coordinate 114,572, forward strand.
GACCCCCTCCGCATTCACACTTCTTTGCCCTTCCCTGACCATTCTGACTTACAGACCTGCCCCTTCCAAAGCAGGGCTCCTGCTGACAGAAGACACTGAGAGTAGACGATTAAGGATGGTTTCCAATTATGTCAGGCCTTCTGAAATGTTTACTTCTCTGCAAAATTTTCGTACAACACCAACCTTCCAGCCTCGATCATAACAGAGTGAAAGTGTTTCTTTGGATTGTTGAAAGAAGTAGCATATGAGAGAATTATCAGTGTTGGCTGGTAACATATTCTGAGATCTGCTGTGGGTGTTACATCACATTAGGAGCTGCAAGATATAACAAGTCACACCTCACATTTTTATTATCTGATGAGGAATAGGAGTTGTGTCTTCTAAAAACAAACAGTTTATAAGCACTTTCATATAACTTATGCTGGTTGTTATAACCAACCAGTGAGGTAAAAAATTATCTTTCTCTTTTGTAGATAAAACTGAATCTTAGAGAGGTTAATATAATTTTTTAATGTTAAACAGGTGTCAAGAAGTGGCTTGGGGATTAAGCTCATGGGTTTGTATCTTTTCTCTTCAGCACAGTACCCAGCATCAGTTCACCTCCCTGGAGTTAGGGAGGAAAAGGAAAGCACCTCTTCTCAGAACCTTTGCACCTTGTCCTAGAGGGTCCTGAGGGCGTGCATCTGGTTGATTGGAAGCCATCCCCATCCTCTTCCCTCTTCCTCTATGGCCCCTCATTCTCCAAACGGCAGAGTCTCCTAGGGCAAGGCTTATGACCTTTGATAATGCAGCTTCCCCCCTGCCAAAAAAAAAAAAAATACTCCTGGTCCCCTAAGGACTTCATTTGGCTTAACTATACTTTAATCCCTTGCTTAAAAGGTGAAGAAGCAGAGTTGCTGGTGTGAAAGGGGTGAGCAAGTCACGAGGGACTCCATTCTGCCTTGCAGGGGGGCCGTTTTCACCAGTTACACTTTTGGTACAGTCTATGCTCTGCTAAATTGCTTTATCAAGGACTCTCTTATTTTGCCAATTGATCAGTTATCTATAAGCATTCTAGATATGAATTATGTTTTATTCTTTTTTACTGCTCCAGTGCTTAGCAGAACTTTCTATATAGTAAGTGTTTGATTAGGATTATTAGAATTACCCAGAGGTATTAAGGAAAAGCCTGGAAAATTTCTCTCTCTATTAAAAACTATTTTCCAGGATTCTCTTTGGTGGGGAAAAACTTGCAGAGCATGGACTATACTGTGCCCTTGGGAATTTGGTGACAGGGATTTACTGACCTGGGAGCTGGAGAAGGCTCTCAGAGAAAGGTTCAGCCAAACCACCTCCATGGAGTTTCATCCCCTCACTCCTCTTGCCCAGTCTCAGCGTGGTTAATTCCAGCAAAGAGAGGAACAAAATGTAAATTTCCACCCCCACACCTGCCCAAGAGGTGCTAGATCTATAGATCAGCGTGAAGCCCAGCCATGTGTGTTGGGAAGGCACTGCAGCTGATTGTGACTCAATACCAGAATTTGAGAAATCATTGCATTAAACAAACATTGCAGACAGTGCCATGGGTGTCATTCCTGGGGGAACCTCAAGTCTGAGTCATGCCCAGTCTGGTCATACCCCAGCAGGCGATTCAGAAAGGAGGCATTTCTGGGTCACACCAGGGCCATTCTATGGGAATATGATGCTTCTTGTTCATCCCACAATCACAGTACATGGCTTGAGACACACCAGGCCTTGTCCTGTTTAGGTGAGAATCAACTCACCTCCATCCCCACCCAACAGATTTATTAAGTGCTTTCGATGTGTCAGTCAGTGTGGTGGGTCTTTCACATGAATCAGTCAATCCCACAATAATTCTATGGGTCATTCCCCTATTAGAGATGATAAAACAGTTCCAGAGAGGTTCTTACCTCTAAACACAATGTGAGAGTGGCTGAGTCAGCACATGCATCCAGGCAGCCTGGTTCCACAGACCACTCATCCTCTGACCACTGTGCTGTGCTCTCTTCCATCTAAATCGAGCAGGTCTGGTGCTGGGGTTCAAGGCAGCTTAATGGGGCTTCTTTCTGCCTGAAGACCTTCCACCTCCCACCACATTGCATTTTCATCCTGTGATTGAGGAAGTCTAGTGCTTTGAAGGGGAGCTGGCACATGGACGTGCAGGGCTGGATGAGCCTGCCCATGTCATGAAATTTGCCCTTTGCCCTGCACACCAGCTCGACCTCAGGGAGCACAGGCAGCCCTCGCCAGGGCCGACCAGGGCAAGGGTCAGTAGGAACACAAGATTGGACCACCTCATATCCTGGGTATGTTGGTTTTGGCAGAAGCTGACCTGTTCTATTCTGTACATAACATTTGTCTCTGTATCCAAATAAAAAAAGGAAAAAAAAAACCAACAGAAAAAAAGGATCAGCAGAAAACACAGCTGTAATTAGGAATTGGTGAAAACTCTTTAGGGCAGACTTATAGGCTATGTATTTGTTCTATATAAGCTTTTATAAATTTATAAATAAACAAATAATATTATAAATTAATAATATCTTTGAAATTTTCCCAACAAAATCCAAGATAGAATATAGAGTTTGGGTTAGACATATCTGGATTCCCATCTGGCTTCTGCCTCCAACTTGAGCAAGTTACTTAACCTCTTGGTTTTAGTTCTTTGGTTTAGTTTGTGGACAATAATATCTGTGAGTTGTGAGGATTAGAAATGATGTATGCAGTAGACACTCAGTAAATACAGGTAACATGATAACTACTCTAGAGCTCATTTCCAAAGTTAGTAGAGTGTTTAAACAGGAACCTAATTGTATAAAAGGTATAGACTTCTGGTTGTTATGATTTAAAAAAAAAAAGGGATTTAATTGGCATATTCCTGCTTCTGTGAGCTCAAAACATTCTACAAGTAGATAGAAAATTTGCATCTATTTTGCCATTCAATCCTCATAACAATCCTGTGATGTAAGGTAGATATTATTTTCTTCATTTTACAAGTGGCTGTGTTAAGGATTAGCAAGATTAAATGGTTTATCCTCAGAATTTATGAGATGAAAGGGCTGAGACTCACGCCTCTTCTGAAACTAAAGGCAGAGTTCATGTGCCTGACCACACTAGAATTTGTCATCCACCTTCCAAATGACCGGTGGAAACCTATACTCTTATCCTCTCCATATTCAACTATTAGAAAACTGTATCCCAGAGATGGGAAGAAAGTTAATTTGGACCATACAGAACATCAGCAAGAGGAGTGGAGGTGTTTTAAAGGAGACCTTAGTACAAAATGGCCCAAAGAGATCATGGAAAGGCATGGGCCCTGCTACGTGTCCTATGTGCAACTTGGACAAGTTACCACACCTTGTTAGGCTGAAGTTCCCCAAGTTCTGAATTGAGAATAACAGTATTCACTTCACAGTGTTGCTGTGGTGATTAAATTAGATCATAGATGAGCAGCTGGCAAATAGATGCACAATAGACGTGGGTTTCCTCTACCTTGTGTATTAGATGAACAAATGTCTACTTGGCAAAATCTGGTAACTTAAGGTCTAGAGTCATGAAGCTTTCGCCTGCCTGCAGACCAGGCACAGCCTGTACTTGGCAGTGTGGCCAAGCATCTCGGCAGTTCTTGGTCTCAGCTGTCCTGAGGAGAAGCTGTCCTGGTGGGGCCAATGAAAATACCTTTGCCTCTGTAAGTTGATTCCTGCCCTTTGGTGTATATGGGTAATAGCCAGTAAGGGTGCTAATGCGATCCACATGTTGTAGTGATTTGTCTGTTCTGGATGACTTAGATGCTGCTAACTAATAGACAAGCATGGAAGTTCAAGCTTCATGTGAACACAGGCTTGCCTAAGAACATGACTGGGACCATTAACTCACAGCATGAAGACTATGAGCCTCCACGAAATGATTACAACACTCACTTGCTATTCCCTTCAGAGCAATGATGAGTTCTGAGTCCCATTACTGGCTGTTGAAGCCCCCTTCTTCTGGCCCTACTTGCAGTGTACCTGCATGTGCAGGCAGTTCTCAGATATAGGAGGGGGAAATCCATCAGATTTGAAGGAGGCAAACCTGTCCGGCTGTGTCCATCCCTTCATGGCAGACAAGGTCATGGAGGAGACTGAGAAGTGTTAGCTGTCTCTCTGGGTTTATGTGTGTGTGGGTGTGTGTGTGTACCCTCACCAGCTAACCAGAAGGAATAATGTTTGCGTGATCACCTCCTTCTACACAACCCTGATATAGAGCCCACTGTGAGGGTCAACTTATGTGAAGATTATTAGCAAAGTCACCTTTCCAAAGGCTAGGCTGGGTCCACAATTCTCTACTGGGACTCATTTACTCCCCCATCTGAGGGTTTGACTCTGCTTCTTGGTTTGTGAAATTTGAATTCTTATAGTGTTCTACCTATCTCATCCTGGGGGAGAGGGATATATCCAGTTATTGTTTATGTTTGAATTTAGTATGTTCTCATTTGATGTTAATATCTTGAATAAAAATGGCAGTCAAATGATGGCCACACTCTGGACTGCCTTGATGGTGGGAAGGACATAGTGGGCCAAGAAGAACCTCGTGCTCTGGTGGCTCCTTAGGTGTGGTCTGCTTCCCCCTCACAGGAACCAGAGCCTATGCCCTCCATGTCCAGCCTGATCTTCTGAGACCAGCCGAGGAGGGTCACAGCTCTGTCCTGATCGATCTCAGTCATATCTAACCCCCTCTGTCCCATGTACTTTCTGGGGGGAGGCTTCTAAATGCCTGAGCCATAGTGTGGTGGTTTCTTTATTGCTGCTATGACAAATTAAAACAAGCTCAGTGGCTTAAAACCACACCAATTTATAATTTTACAGTTCAGGACCAGAAGTCTTACAGAAGTCTCGCTGGGCTAAATTTAAGATTTGGCAAAGCTGTCTTCCTCCTGGAGGTGCTAGGGAAGAATCTGCTTCCTTGCTTTTTCAAGCTTCTAGAGGTCACTCACATCCCTTGGCTCACAGTTCCCATCCTCTATCTTGAAAGCCAGCAAAGTCTGGTTGAGTCCTTTTCACGCTGGCATTTCCCTAATTCTTTGTCTTCTGCCTCCCTCTTCCACTTATAAGGACTCTTGTGATTACACTGGGCCCGCCCGGATAGTCTAGGGCACAGGTGGCAAACACAAGGCCCGAATCCAACCCTCCATCTTGTTTTATCCAGCCCAGCACCTGCTTTCTACCTGGCAGCAGTGCCGAGCTCCTTGCCCCTAGTTAAAGAGTAGTTATATTTATACAGTCCTAAAATTGCATTCCGTCTTTTGAAGGCAACCGTGAGGCTGATGTGGCCCCTAGTGAAAATGAGTTTGACACCCCTGGTCTAGGGTAACATCCCCATTTAGGGTTAACTGATTATCAACCTCAATTTCACCTGCAACCTTCATTTTCCTTTGCCACATAAACCTAGCATATTCCCATAGGTCCTAGGGATTAGGTGGTGGACACCTTTGGGGGTCGTTATTCTGCCTACTACAACCATCCCACTTCTTCTACATGGCAGAGGATGCACAGGACCATTGCTAAAAGTGGGCCTGGTCAGCTCTGGCCTTTGAGCAGCCTCACCCACTGAACTGCCTCCTCTTGCCATTGGTAAATGTTTGTGATCAGCCTCCGTTGGCAGCCTTCCAAGGCATGTGGTCTGAATCAATGACCAGGGATCTCAATGTCCTCTACCTTTCAGCTGACACAGCTCTGTGTTCTCAGTCATCACCCTGTGACCAGTTCACCAAACTCCACCTTGAATGGAAATTTCACTTTGGGAAGGCTTGGTGAGCTATGCTTCCTGAGGCTTTAAACATCTGATTGCTAAGACCAGCCAGAGTGTCAGCCCTTGACCTAGGACTGGGGCTACTGGATCTCTGAAGAGGCTTGCATCAAGCTTCCTCACAAGTCCCTAGGATGACATATGGCCTCGGCCCAGCAATGGAAGTATTTAATCCTCCGGTCACTGTCTGATCTAAAGATGGTCATGGGTCCCAAGCCAGTGTGATAGGGACAGTGATGCTCCTCAGACATTCTAAGTCTTCTCTCATATTCCCAGTCACCTTACAGTTAGGCAGGGTCATGGGGAGGCCACAGGAAGGGAGAGGAAGTGATATTGGTCCCTTCTAGGCCCATGCCTAATTCTCTAGGCATGCTGTAGCAATAAAGGCAATCTTAAGTTCCAGGTGGTACAGCTTACAAAGTGGTAGAGCATCCATCATCCTGGGTGCCTGAAGACCAACAGCACGCATTGGACATGCAATGTGAGCAAGAAGACACAAACCAAGCTGTTGAGCTTCAGGTTTGATATCAGTTGTTACCACAGCATAAGCAGCCTGTGCTGATCGACATACCAGTCCAATGAAAGGACTCCCTGAGGCTTTCCAGAGCTGTCAGAGCTGTCTGCCTCTCTCTCTCTCTGGCACTGCATGTGCATTTTGATCTTGGAACTGCCAACAGCCACCTTGGCACCGTGAAGAAAGGGCTTATCTGAAAACAAAGCCAGCAGAACCAAGAGATGAAAAAAAGAATCCTGTTGACCTCATTTGAATCCTTGATACATTTGGGCCAAAGGCTGCTTGACCCCTTGAATCTCTCAGTGATGTGAGAAGGACAGTCACATTTTTGCTTAATTTGATTTGAATGGCGTTTCTGTCTTTTGCAATGGCAAGTGTTCTTCCAATCACAGCCCTTTTTCCCAACAGATTCATGTGGCCATCTAGAATGATCTGTTCTTTCTTCTCAGGGACCCTTCCTGTAGAAAGCAAGATTCTTGCATATCAGAGTGGGGCCCTCAACACAAGTTGCTGCCCCTAGGGACTATGTTCTTTTATGTTCTGCATACATGACCCCTGTTGAAGTATAATTACATTCCTCTCTTCCGTTTCCAGAGAAGGGAGGGTGTGTTGACAGTCAGGAGCAGAGCAACAATACAGTCACCAAAGGGAAGAATTCACCAGTGGTTGAAAATAAAACAAAGTAAAAGTGAATATTGACGATCTCCTCTTATAGACGAAACACTTCAGAGAAGATGGCGCTACCCTGATAGCAATATAATGCTCTCTGTCAGCACTGGCTTGCCTTCGCATGCTTCCCATTTGTTAGTTTGGGCCTTTGGGATAATGACCAAAGGTTTTGAGGTTTCCCTCCCTAGAAGAAATGATGAATGTGCACAGATTCATCCACAGTCTCTCTCTTGTTCCTTGTCTGAGCCAGGAAGGAGGCACGCAAGGGACCGCTGCTTGGAATGAGATTACTCTCTGTGGCCATGGGATTGTCCCAAGATAACAGGTCCACTTTGGGGCCAAACCAACAAAGCTGACCTCTGCTTCATGATTTAACCAATGGTGCCAAATTCTGACCAGCTGACGAGGCTGGGCTGAATCGCACTTTGGTGTGACCTGAGCTGGCCCCCGTTCCCCACGATCCTAACATGTGATTCCTCAGAAAGCTCCCTGAATAGACCAAATGGAACGTCCAAACTTAGAAATGGACAGTGGCCTGCAAGCAGCAGCATCAGAATTTCTTCAGCCTTGACCACACTGTGAGTCAGTGTATAAAACTGAGTCTTCACCAATTGTCCTTCTGGTACAAGCTCAGGAATTCAGCAAGATCTACAGGAGAGATGGAGTTTTACTGTGCCCAGAAGGTCAGGTTCAAGTTTCCAAAAAGCCCATTGTTAACTAGTAGCTTGTATTTAGCAAGAGAACATATATGCAACTTCCTGTGTGAATATGTATGGCTGACCTGGGGGTTATTATTAGAAGATTGGGAGTCTCATTTCTTAGTCACCATGGCCTCTGGTGGAGAGTGTCCAGGAAGTTTTCCGCTCCAACTCACCAAAGCCAGAATACATTAACACATATTTCAAAAGGATTTATTTCTCCATTGCAAGCATTACTCTTTGGGAGTCATGGCTAAAAAGCTCCTGATTTGGATGAAAAGAATTTGGATGCTATTTACAGTATTTCCTTAAGTTCCACTTCTCATTGCTCCTGAAAATTATAATACTAAACAACATAACATACTTACTAGTTGTGGAAGTGTGGTGGCCCCTATGAAGATTTACTTAGAGAATTGGAAAACTTTATTTGGGGAGGCATTACCTAACCCACATGCTCAAGTCTTCCCGGCAGCATTCCCCACAAGCAGTCTTTTACCTGTGAGTGGCACTGCCCCTGCAGGCAGTCTGCGGGAAGTATTGCTGGAGCCCTGCCACCTCACCTCACCCACCTCTGGTTTCGGCCACGGCCCAGACCAGGCTCACCTTGCGCTGACAGTGTCTCACCTCCAGTGGGCACCTCACATATTTCGACATCTGCTCATGACCTTATCCCAGGCCGCTTCTTGTGCAGGTGCAGCCTGAAAGTAGGGCCGTGCTGAAGCCTTGGGGGAAATCGTCAATTGAGGTGGGTAGACCCTGGGGCCATGGTGCAGCCTTCCCTCCTTCAAGTGGACGATTTGGGGAGGCTTTCTACAAGATTCTCAGAGGTTTCTGGATAATGCTCACAGTAGCTCTTCTTCCTTCCCTGTCTCACTACCTCCACCCCCTTCTTTCTTTTCTGTTACCTGGGATCATCTCCCAAGTGAATGGTTTGCAATCAAGCCCTTGCCTCAGGCTCTAATTTTGAGGAAAACTAGCTAAAACAGCCTATTCTGCCGTAGAGGGTAAAAATGTGAACTTGAGAAATCTACTGCTTGACACTACCCTTGTGACCCTGAGCAGGTGTCTTAATATCTGTGCCTTAGTTTTTTTTCATCTGTAAAGTGAGAATGATAACATTACCTACCTCCTAGGATTACTGTCAGGATCAAATATTTTGAAAGCTCTTAAAAGAATGTCCAGCCCATCGTAAATGGGGTCATGCCTACCTGAAGCAGCAGTCATTGTGTGAGGGCTTTACCTACCGGGAGTGGAATCTTTCACCCTACAAATTGCATCCCTTACACAAAATGGCCAAGAGTTTCAGGTCACAGTAGCTCAGTTTTATAAACGAGGAGGCTGGGAAGTGAGTTAGTTTTACCGGGGATTCCTACATCACTTGGTAAGTCGTTTCTCTGGGCCTGGCTTTGTCCTAGGCATGAAGGCCATTAAAAACAAAAAAATTCTGTAGTTGTAAGGCAAATGGATTAGTTTAATAGATCTATAAATGGATAGCAGTTCATTGTTACAAAAACACTCATGAAAACGATATTAAATGCAATAATTTTCACCTTTTCATTTTTTCTTTTGTGAAGGGGGGTCATATAAATAGCAAAACATAATATCTAGCCTCCTGACAGCCTTGAGTTTATTACCGTAAATGTTCTTCTGCTGATAACATCTGCCTCCCTTTGATACAGAGCCGAACACTATGTTTGGATTTGGTTTGCCAGTATAAAAAGTAAGTTTCAAGGAAGTGATAAAAATCAGAGATTGTGAGACCACAATGGGTATTGGCTGGGGTCACCGAGTGGAGGACTGCATGTGTGACCAGGAAGACAGGGAAAAAACACTGAATTGTAATTGCTGATTCCAGTGAGCCCTCTCCACTCCCGCTCTTTTGTAAACATACCCACTTAGTTTCCATGGCCTCTTTACTGAGAATATGGTCCACGGACCAGCAGCATCAACAGCACCAGGGACCTCAGGAGATCCACAGAATCTCAGGCCTCCTGAATCAGAACCTGCATTTCAGCAGGATCCCCAAGTGCCTCCAATGTGTGTTAAAGCATGCGAAGCTTTTAAAAAGGAGGGTCATTTGCTCGCTTAGCCAGTTACCGGTCTCAATTTATTCTGATCTCTTCCTGCCCCTTCCCAAGTTTGCCCCAAAATTACTGAAGGCAGACTCCGGGAGGAGAGCAGACTGCTTTTTCAGGCTGGACAGATGCGGGGAGGGATCGGCACCCCCAAGGGCAGCCAGACAGAGAGGCAGGGAGAGGGGAGATGACCAGTGGGGGACTAGGGTCTTAGGAAGTGCTGGATCTGGTTTCTGTTTCCTTCCCACTTTTCAACTTCCTGAAGAGACATTCAGTGAAAACTCCGTTTTATTTTTAGCTAGAAAAATGATACAAAGCTGTAAGCAGTAATACTGTCAATATTTATGTACTCACTACCTACAATTCATGAAGGTTAATCATTTTGCATGTTTATCCTAGATTTTTTTAAATAAAGGGTTATTGGTAGAACTGAAGTCCCCGACATCCTCCCTGGTCCCATTCTTGCCCTCTGCCTACAGGCAACCCCTGCCGTGGCTGACACACTTCACCACACACACAGCTCTAGACAATGTGGACCATTGTTCTGTGGTTTTGAAATTTACATAACTGTTGTATTGTACAAACTATCAGTAACATTCTAAAAGTTATAATTTTGAAATCTATGCCTATCAAAAATATAGATGCAGCTCATTCATTTCTTAATTTCATTTTATATCACGGTAAAGTATTCATAACACAATTTACCATTTTTAAGGGCACATCAGTGTTATTAAGTAGACTCACAAATTGTGTGACCATCACCACTATTTATTTTCAGGACTTTTTCATCATCACAGACAGAAACTCTGCACCCATTAAAAAACTAACTCCCTATTGCCATCTTTCCTTAACCCCTGGTAACACCCATCTTACTTTTTGTCTTAGCCTGTTTGCTTTTTCTTTTGTAACATTACTCATTTGCTTTTAATAGCTACATCACATTTCCTCAATACGTATATATTATGAATTCCTCCTGGGGCTAAATACACTGTATTAGTTTTCTATCGCTTCCCTAATAAAATTACCACAACTTCAGTGGCTTAAAAGAGCGCAACTTCATTACCTCGCAGTCTGACACAGGTCTCTCCAGGCGGGGGTCACAGTGTTGGGAGGGCCGTGTTCCCTCTGGAGGCTCTCAGCCATTCGGTGTCTCTGGGCCACACTGGAAGGAGCAGAGTTGTCTTGGGTCACACATTAAGTATATAAACACTAACGAAAACTGATGAGCAAAAAAAAGCTTTTAAGTAAATTTATGGTTCTCTGTTGGGCTGCTTTCATACACATCCCAGGCCACATGTGGCCTGTGGGCCACTGGTTGGACACCGGAAAAAATCTTTTCCAGCTTCTAGAGGCTGTTCTCATTCCTTACATTGTGGTTCCTCTATCTTCGAGGCAAACAATATCTTTCTGACTCTTCCTCCATTTTCTCCTCTTTTTCTATGACTCTCCTCTTTTGCTTCCTTGTATACTTTTAAGGACCCCGTGATTACATTGGGCCCACCCAGATAGTCCAGGATAATCTTCCTTTGATTAGTAACCTTAATTCCATCTGTCCAAGTATTGCCCCTTTGCCAAGTAGCCTAACATATTCACAGCAAACTAGGATGTGGATATATTTGGTGGGGGATGGGCATGATTGTGCTTGTCACAATTACTAGAACAATGTTGTGGTTGACATCCTCTTTTATGTCTCTTAGTGTTCACTTGTGAGAGTTCTCTGGGCAGTACATCTGCAGTACAATGTTCTCTTCCTGCTTTGTTCTTTAAGGTCATTCTGGAATAACATTTGTCTTTATTTTGGATACAATCTCTGCCGAGGCTGACCGCAAGGGGGCCCAGGTTTACTCAGGCAGCACATGAATGGAGGAGTTGACCTTCACCTTTCAGACATGGCTTTGTGTTTACTGCCTTACAAGATCCTACTTTGGAAGCTCAAGGTCATGGTGATGACTGAGGGAAGCGAGCAAGTGCCACAGAAGTCTATGGAGGAGTTTGTAGCAGAGGTGCCTGGCACATGTGCTGAAAACAAAAAGAGCTGTCTCTGGGAGAAGGGAAATGAGAACCAGAGAGAAGAGTTGGCAGGGGGCAAGGCAAGGCGGCGAGCCTGGCAGCTGGTCCCAGAGAAGACTGGGGTTCCTCCACACGAGGTGTAAGTGTATCTGAGGTATAATAAGCACCTGCATCTCGAGGGCTTTCCCCTTTGGGGTCAACACATTACAAAGAAGCTGCTGTAGGTCAAAATACATTCAGAATTTCATTAAAACCAAAAGCACATTCTTTTGCCTGTCCTCACAGAAGGAGAGTCTTCATTCTTTTTGGAAACGGTTTACTTCCATAGATAACCAAAGATCATCACAGGTCAAGTCTTGATAAAAAAGGAAGCTCTCAGCTGAGTAAGAACATTTTTGGTCAAACAATGACTAAAATTGATTTTTCCAATGTGGCTCTAGAGCAAACCCATCCTAGTTGCCCAAGACTGGGTTTTTGTCAATTATCCTCACTTAATTATTAATAGTACCCACTGTGACTCCAGGGTATGTGGTAAGTTATGATATCCTCTCCTAAGTACAGTTCCAAAAAAGGAAGCAACTGATGTGTGAGCAACGGCAGGATTTGGGGACTGAGTGCCCCACTTCCCAATGTGACTGCTTCTAAGAACACATTGCTATAAACATGTAAGTTCTGATAAGTTTGCTTGAAAAACAAACACACAAACAGGCCACCCTCTACATTTTTCTTGGTGTTTTTATGAAATCCTGAGCATGCAGACAGCAGGCACCGAGAGCTGTGGTGTGACTGTGACTGGCAGCAATCCCACCTGCTCCCTGTTCACACACCATCGAGGTAAATCCACATAACTTCTCCTCTTGCAGATTGTCCTTGATATTATTTACTGTAACAAGACTTTATTTCAATAATAAGGAGAAAATGCAGGAGCTCACCTAGTATACTATGTCCTAGGTTCCCCAGTCTTACAGGGATGCCCTTGGAGATGTGATTTTCTTTTGGGGGCCAGGATAAAACCAGAAGGGGTGGCTGAGTCTTGACAATATATTAAGGGAGTTGTGAGAACTACCGCTAATGAAGGCAGCTTATTCCTATGCGTTGCCAGCCACTTAATTCCATGGACACTTTATCTTCCTTCTCGTATTGGGGAGAGATATACTGGCTTCACTTCATAAATATGACCTTGCTTATTATAATACACTTTCCTGAAAGCTGGCAAGGGCAAAAATGCCTCATAGTGACTTGTGACTATTCATGTAACATCGTAAAGTTCTATTAGAAACATGAAGACATAATAATGACACTTCAGAATATTTTGGGCTGAGGAATGTAAATAGACAATGTTTCAAATAGAAACATCCCCAACCTTCTGATATCAAAAATAACAACTTTGCAACAGACTATATATCTGGGGGTTCTGGCAACAAAGAAGTTCTGAGTGGAATCAAAAAACTGTAGTGATGAAATATGGAATCAAAATAACACAGTTTCAACTATTTTGGGAACTCCTTTCTCCCAAGGAAGTCAACATAATGAAGACATTTGATCGTTTTCCCAAGCCAGGCTCCCTTTGAGAAGGCATTAGTGGGTCAGAGGAGGAGTGGGAAAACCAACAGTTAATTGATGAGCAAATATTTATTGAGAGGCTATTGTGTGCAGGGCACAGCACAGTGGCTATGTACACAGGCATTAGATCTACCAGCTCCAGCACTTCCTAACCTCAGACGACTTACTTTACCCCTCTTTCCCAGTTCTCTAATGTGGGCCCAAACACAGGATCTGCCTCATAGATGTGTTGTGAAAATCAACAATTAATTTTAGGCATTTACAAATTATAAATTAGTTAGGCATTCATAAAGTAAGTGGCATAGAGCATGCGCTAAAACATTATAGTTAGGGGAAATAATATAACTGCAGATAAAAATACAACTGCCTCCAAAAGGCAGCATATAAATATGGAAGGGTAGCTACAGCGAGTTAAGAGAGGGCAGGTCTCTGCGAATTGGAGTGGAGGAATTCTTTGTGGAGGAAGTGGGGATCTGCCACCATCTTGACATGTAGGTAGGAGGGGAGAGGGCACATCTCAGCAAGGATACAGGCGTACCATGTGCAGTTGAGGAGGGGATAAAGTAAGTAGACTTTCTAGCTGGAGCAGAGGGTTCTCCCCATGTGCGGGGGTGAAGTGGGAGAGGAGTTGGTGAAGGTGGTCCAGGCTAAGTGTAGGGGAAGCTTAGATTTTAGCCAGCGAAGGTGTTTTTGGACAAGCTCATGCCTTGGTGCTAGTGATGCTGTTGGTTCATCATGGGTGGAGCTGGCTGGCCAGCCTGGAGGAAAGACAACCTGTAGCGTGGGGATCAACTGTTCTGAGGCTTTCATAGTACAAGGTCAAGTGTAAGGGCCTGGACTCGGGTAAGGCAGCTGAAAGAGCAGCTCTCCTGTGGATTCAGCCGGTCACGAGAGGCCTCTGCTTAGCTTGTGCTAACTGCCCCCAAGGGTCTTCTGGTACTCAGGGGAGATCAAAAACCAAGGCCGAGCCTGGGTTGCAAGAAAAACGAGGTCTTTTTTGTTTTAATTCTCACCAGAGAATTTTTAAAAAATTGCTTTTAGAGAGGAAGGGGAGGGAGAGAGAGAGGAAGGAACATTGATGTGAGAGCAAAACCTCGATAGGCTGCCCCCGATATGCACCCCGACCAGGGACTGAACTGACAACTTAGGTATGTGTCCTGACCAGAAATTGAACCCGCAACCTAGTTGGTGTATGGGATGATGCTCCAACCAACTGAGCCACCCAGCCAGGGTGAACGGCAAGGTCTTAATAAAATAACTGGCACTTTAATTTCATTTTTATGTGTTGGACAAGAATGTCCACTAGGAATGAACAATTCTTATTAATCATAAAACAATATCGGGTATGCACTTGTGCTAGAGACATTAAGAAGAAGTAAAAACCAGTTCTCTAAGATCCTGAAGGGTCTCACAACCAGAGCAGGGAAAGGGAGAAGAAGTGTTTGGGGAGAGGCATTTGTTCAGAAGAAGGACAAATATGGGGCCTCTGGTTGTTTGGTAAGTGTTGTGAGTGATGTGGATAAAGTGGGCTACTGGAGGTCAAAGAGATTCCTAACAGGCCACAGTAGTTAGAGAACGCTGACCCAATTATTTATTTTATCATAAATTAAGATATTTATAATTTTAGAGAGGAAAAGATAATCTTGTTTTGGTTGAAGTGAAGACCAAATTAGAAAAACAAAGTGATTTATAGAGGGCCAGCTGACAGCCGAGGGGGGTTGGGGTGGAGGGGGACTTAGAGGATGAAGGGACTGAGTGAAAAAGAAAAAAGAGAAAAAACTAAAAAAAAAAAAAAGAAAAGAAAAATAAGGTGAAATTCTATCCTATTATTTATCTTTTTGCTTTTAGGTAAAATTACTTCTGGGTCATACACTTGAATGAGCCAAGAGCTTTAACAATACTAGCTAACAATTATTGAACACTTACTTTGTGTCAGGCACTATGTTACACCCTGTGCATATCAGCTCATTTAACCCTCATGGACTTTGTTAAATAGGCAGACTATTATTATGTTCATTTTATGAGTGGGGAAAGGGAGTTTTGGAAAGAGTCATCTCATTCTCCCAAAAGCTTTGCTTGGCCGTAAGTATAAATATCCCATGGCTAGACTCTGATCTGCCATTTCTTTTTGTTTGTCACCATATCCACCACTCTTCTGAGATGATAACCTTACGCTTAGGTAGCTTCCACTGCAGGGATGCTGAAGCTGTAGCTGAGGCAGATTTGTGGACTCAGTATTGGTAGTGTCACCCCATCACACCTGCCCCAGATTCAAGTCTACACACGCTGTGTGGGCACTTCTAACTGATGCCAGTGCCTCCCGGCATTGCCTCCAGTCCTGGCCACCGGCTTGGCCTTGGACACCTGTGTGGGGGTTAGAGGCCGAGGATTGGAAGTTGACAGGGCACCTGGGGTCTGCCTGGGCCTTCTGCCTTCCTTGCCACTTTGATTGTTATTAGAAAGGGTGCCAGCTCATCAACTTAGTAGCTGTGTGACCTAGGTAAGATGTTCAAATCCGCCAACCATCAGTTTCCCCACCTATAACATTGGAATAATCATAGTACCTACCTCTTAGGGTTGGTGTTTAAATGAGTAACTGTAAAACATATATAATAACATTTGGCGTATAGTAAGAGCTCAATCAATATTTGTGTATTATTGTTTCCAGAGCTGCCCCAGTGTTCACTGGGGATATTGGGTGGGCTCCGTCACTACAATCAAATCACGACTTAGGAATTGTAATTATATATGAAAACAAGTTGTAACATGATTACAGAGCAAGACTGACAAGTAACTATTTTACAAGTAAAGTACATTAGGCTGTAACTGAAGTTTCTTTATCAGTTAGGAAGTAGAGCAGAGGGAGGGGGACAGCATTGCCAGAAGAGAGCCCGGCACCCTTGATATGCGCCTGCTGAGAGTTATCATAGGTGTTGATCAAAGTGAAATCTGAGGACCTCTTGCCCAGTAAACCCATGGATCCTACTCATTTAGGAGCCCTGATTTCTCCCCCAGCAGGGGGTTGGGGGGACCACTTATCTCTTTCTCTCTCTTTTTAAAAACAAGTATCCTAGGTGATTGTCAGGCACTTGAACATTTGGTTGCCATTCATCCAAGGATTGAGAGTGTCCTGCCAGGATCAAAGTGGGCTTGCAGCTGGACAAAAGCAAGTCTGAACCTTGAGATTTGACAAAAGGATCCTAATGCCCAGGGCTTTGGGGCATCAATTGGCCAGAGAGATAATTACAAACTGTCCTTGTGGGGCATTTATTGAGTAAAGAGCATTGATGACAATCTTGTCTGAGGCCAGCTCTGTAGGACACCCAGTGATCAAGGGCTGTGGGGCTTAACAACAGCAGAGTAAAACTGCCCCCCCCAAAAAAAACCCTCATCCTCTGAATAACAAGAATTACAGGAATCAGCGACACTGCCTTCTATGATGCTAGAAGCCAAATGAAGCTTTAAAACACAAGGAATGGAGACAAAGGGCAGAGGGCAGATGGGTAAAATGTCAGAACTGAGGGTCTACAGAGGAAGAAGTAAATTAAGCCAATTTGCCTACAAAACTCTGGAAAGACACCAAAATTGGAGACATCAAGTATAGTAAAATATGGGAAGAGATTGAGTCAGGGAGGCTGAAAAGAATCAGTGGGGTGATTAAAAGTTACATTAAAGTTATTTGAAGTCCTAAATTTCAAGTAACTATCCTATCCACATTTTTAGGAAACCTTTGAAGGGTGTACTTACCAAAATAGGGAGTAAACTAAGGAAGAGGAGGACAGGATTTTAGGAAACAGGAGATCCACGCAGGAAGGAAGTGAAGGGAATTCCCTGGATGATGACAAAGGGAACTTCCCCCAACAACAGCTGGGCAGCAGGAATAGAGCACAGCCATCCCAAAGGGGCGTAGGGGAGCAAAGGGCTCTGGGAGGAGTCTCCAGAGAGAGAGATGGAAACTTACACTTAGTTGATGGGTTTGCAGACAGGACACATTGCATTGAAAGCATGGTGCCAGCTATAGGAAGGCATGGGAAGATTTTGCCATTGATGAAAAAAAAAAAAAAAACCCTAAGCAAATAAAAAACTAGGAAATAACTGCAAGAAAAACAAAAAGTTCTACAATATAGGATTATAAATAGGATATGCATTACTTGGCTTAGAAGTGATTAGTAGTCAAAAACAATGAAAACACTGACTATACATTTAACCAAAAATTATGTTTATAATTATATTGAAGGCATGAGAGCTAAAATGCCCATCCATCATAAAAATTAGGTAGATTGTGACAAAATTACGAGCCAAGAGAGATAAGTATATGAATATTCTTTAGCAGTACAGCGATAAACACCCAAGGACACAGGAGTGGAACTGTGGGGAGAGGCGGGAAAGAGAGAGAGAATGTGTGTGTGTTCGGAACCTGCTACTTTTTTTATTTTAAAGATTCTAAACTTCTATCATACACTTTCTTGTGGTAGAATCACATTAAATGTGTTGATTTTGGAGAAAGATTGTTGGGGTTCACACTCTACCATCACCACTTAGCCACGGCCTTGGGAAAGTTACGAGGAGCCACGAGCCCTGGTCTCCCCCTCAGCACAGTGCGGCTGACGTGACTCACGGGCTATGCCGAGAATGCAGTAAGGTCGTTCTCGCGAAACACCTAGTGTGGTGGCTGGCACACTCGGAGCCTTCAACAGACCCCACCTGGTAGCGTTTGGCTTTTAAACTTGTACTCATGTATGACTTTGATAAGATCAAAATAATTACTTTTTTAAGTCTAATAAGGAATTTTTATTGAATGATTAGAATATTGTGATTTAAAAGAAAGTTAAACCTCTACCATGTCACCTATTTTTAAAATTGTAGATATATGCATGAAGAAGAAATATAATTTCTGTTAAAGAGTGGAATTTATTTTTTTAATTGTTCAGTGACAGTTGTCCCATTGCTCTCCCCTGCCCCGTGCCCCCCGACTCCCACACACACTCACCCTCCATGGTCCATGCCCCGGGGTCCTTTATACATGTTTCTTGACTTGCCCCTTCCCCTTCGTTTCCCGTTATCCCCCACCCCTCCTCTCTGGTCACTGTGAGTCTGTTCCTTGTTGCCATGCCTCTGGTTCTATTTTGCAAAATAATAAGTTTTTTAAAAAGCAGATAGGACAACTGGAAATCCCTAATGAGGAAGCCTTTGAGAGGCTGTCTATCCACACCAGTTCAAAAACTGCATCCTGGTTTAGCAGGCCCTGAAAAGGAAACAGAGAGAGAGAGAATAAAGTTTCTTGATTCACGTATCTATTTAAAAAAGAAGTTTGGCCCTGGCTATTGTGGTTCAGTGGATTGAGCACCAGCCTGTGAACTGAAAGGTCACCTGATGTGTTCCCAGTCAGGGCACACGCCTGGGTTGCGGGCTAGGTTCCCAGTTGGGGGTATTCAAGAGGCAACTGAGATGGATGTTTCTCTCCCTCTCTTTCTCCCTCCCTTCCACTCTCTCTAAAAGTAAATCAGTAAAACCTTAAAACAATAAATAAATAAAAATAAAAAGTTTATTTCACTAACATTTTGTCATTAGCTTTCCTATGGAAGTCTTCGCATGGTGTGGAAGTAGTTCCTTCCTAGGGCTGTTTTTTTGAAAGTAGGTAGGAGAACAGTGTGGGTGTTTCTCCGGATGAATTAGCTCAGGTGCTGGCAGAGTCCTGCTGTTTCCTTTTGGTCAGGGTGCATAACTCACAGGCCAGGGTCAGTGGGGTTTCATGCAGCCCTGTCTCTCCACTTGTCTAGCCAGAGGAAATGACAAGTTAAGATTGGAAATAGGCTGAGCCTGGGTGCTTTCCCTGACTGCTGCTAAATCAAAACAGCTAATTGGCACCTTTTTCCAGCTCACTCTAGGTGCAACTGGCTGGAAATCAACCATAATAGCTGATACAGCTGGAACTTGATTTTGTTTCTCCTAGAGAGGTTTGTCTGCAGGCTTCTTATTAGGAGCAAATAGTGTCTGCTGACTCACCCTGCTCTGAAGCTTTTCAGGCCAGCAACCCCCTCACCCCCCAAAAAAGCTGTATTCAAGGGGACCCATTGAACTGCATGTGGCTGGAGTGCTCCTTCCTTACTACACCCTGCAACAAGGTTCATTGGTGGCCACGCCCCTCTCAAAGTTTTCCCAGAACTGAGCACTGGGACACAGATGGCTTCTCCCTTCTTCCCACCTGGCCTTGGAACTTGTGGGTCCTCAGCCCCCTCCCCCACCCCCACTGCCACATTCCCCACCCTAGCTACCCAGCCAGCTACCCTTTATGCACTTACCCTTGACCCAAATGGGTCTATTCTTTCCTGTCTATTCACCACTTAATGTTTAGGTTAACTGGCCTGTCTTGTCCATGTCTTAAATTGCGAATGCCCAAGGGTCAAGGACTATGTTTCTTTGCAGTTCTCTGGTTTCAGCAATTCACACAGCACGTAAGTGCTTCCATAGCTTGTAAATGAGAAAGAAATGAAGAAGTTTAAAGCTCATAGACTGTTTAGAAGAGTAAGAGAAATACCTTAATTATGGATAAGAGAACTAGAAGCCCAAGTTCAGGGATCAAGCAGCATTTGGGAGTTCACTCCTTTGCAGTGTGGAGTTTGTGTGGAGAGCATCCTGTTAAATAGGAGTCAGGCCAGAGCTGCTGAACCCCTTGGGAGCATGAGTGAGTCTTGGTGCTCACTTGTTGACCTTCGGTGAGTCACATATGCTGTGGTCCTTCGGGATCCTCATTGTAAAATTACAAAAAGAATAGTAAATTGTAGAAGGATGAGATAAAGCTGAGGAATGCTTCTGAGAGCCTCCAAGAATTGAGGGTTTAAACTTCAGCACTATCTTTTTGGTAAGTATGATTCAGAGGGGAAAGAAGATGTGATTAATTCAGAGGTTGTGACAAGGCAGGTAACATTTCCTGGTTCAGCTAGGGAAGCTGGAACCCACGGCCAGAGGGAAGGTTAGAGGGAAGGTTAGAGGGATTACGGTAAGTCAAGGCTTCTTGTTGCAGCCACAGAAAGCCAGAGGCAAGAGCAGGGCTGGAGGGAGCATCACATGTCAAATCCAACAGCAAACACTCCCATGTCACTCGTCACCTTTAGAGGGCCGAGGAAGCAGCTCTCCGATCACTATTGTATTAGCTTCCCATTGCTGCTGCAACAAATTACAGTGAAAACGTATTATCTTAACAGTTCCAGAGAAAAGTCTAAAACAGCTGTAAGGGCTATCATCAAAGTGGAGCAGCATGCCTTTAGGAAGCTCTGGGGAGAATCTCTTTCCTGGCCTTTTCCTGTCTCTAGAGACGCCCTGCTTCTTCAGCTCAGAGTTCCTGCCACTCATTACTCCAACCTCTGCTTCCGCCTTCACAGCTTCTCTCTGACTGCCATCCTTCTTTCTGTCTTCCTTTTATAAGGGTTCTTGTGACAATATTGCCCTCCCTGCCCCCAAATAATCCAAGGTAATCATTCCATCTCTTAATTTAATTATATCTGTATGGCCCCTTTTACCAAAGAAGGTAACATTTTTCAGAGGTTCTGGGTATTAGGGAGTAGATGTCTTGGGACCATTATTCAGCCAACCACAACTACACAGTGAAGTTCATTTCCTTTCTTAAAGGCTAATATTTTTCAGTGGTAAAGCTATGACTGTTTACAAATGTAAAATAAACATGTCAGAAATGTTATTTAACTCACAAATTAATTAAGAAACGTATAAAATGGCACAACTGTTTCAAAGATGAATTGAAAACCCACACACATACCTAGGCCATAAAAAATGCTGAAATGATGGATATAGATGGATATAAAATTAGCCAATATTTATAGGGCAATAATTGCATACATCTCCACATATTTTACATTTCTGTGAAAAATGATTTGCATTGCTATCAGAATTCCCTAATTTATAGAGTTGTGGTTTCACTGCAAGACAAAGATAACCCAGTGTGCTGTCCCAGACACCCGGTAATCTTTTTTGCCCATTTCAATCTTTTGCAATGTTTCCTCACACCTCCTACAACTGAAAAATTCTTTTTGATCTTCAAAGAAACCCTAGGCAACCCTGAGATAAGACTTGAAACAGTCTGGCATCAGCACCTTCAGCCTCCAGACTGTGTAGCCCTTCTATAGTCTTTCCACCCTTCTTAAGTGCCTCCAGGTCCCCGCACCCTTACATCACGAGGCTAGCTACTTCACTGGCATGCATTCACAGTGATCAAGTGCTTAAAATGCATATGTTTCTGAGTGAATGTAAAACAAACAGGAATCTAAGATTGTAAATAGAATGCAATAGTGTAGGCAGCGGTATTCACCCTGGTTAGAACTAAGCAGGGAGTTTTTTAAAAATTCCCAGTGCAACCCTAGACCAGTTGAATTAGCACTTCTAAGGGTGGGATTCAAGCATTGAGTCTAAAAATTTCCCCAAGTATTCTCATTTGAATTCTTTTTTAAAAGATTTTATTTGTTTATTTTTAGATAGACAGGAAGGGAGAGAGAAAGAGGGGGAAAGAACTGTCAGCGTGTGGTTGCCTCTCGTGTACCCCCTACTGGGGACCTGGCCCACAACCCAGGCATGTGCCCTAGACTGGGAATCGAACTGGCAACCCTTTGGTCCACAGGCTGGTACTCCTTCCACTGAGCCACACCAGCCAGGGCTCATTTGAATTCTTACGTGAACCGCTGATGTGGAGTTGTGCTACTCAAAGTGTGGGCAATGACCAGCAGCACCTGGGAGTTCAACAGATGTGTAGAGTCTCAGGCCCCACCTAGACTGTCTGAATCAAATCCTGAAGATAAACACGATCTTGGGTGCTTTGTATCCATGTTCAATTTAAGGGGCACTGGTGTGGAGCAGTGGTTTGCCAAATTTGGCCAAGTCTCAGAATCACCCAGTTGGCTTATTACAATATATGTAGATTGCTGAGTCCCACCCCGGAATTTCTGATTTGGTAAGTCTCAGTAGAACCCGAGAATTTAACTTTCTTGCAAGTTCCCAGGGAACCATATGCTGCTAGCCTCTTCTGTAGAACATTAGAGAGCAGGAAAGACTTCTGCGGAAGCATTTGCTCTTTCAGGCAAACCACACTGTACTACTTGTGTATCTATTCCATTGGGCTGGTTGGTCCTGTTAGCAAATGAATAGACTCATTTACCCACAATTTTCCAGGGCCACCCTAAAAAGAGTCACACAGCCAGGCAGGGAGATTGTCTCGAGAGCAAGAGTACGCAGAATGCATCTTGGGCAGAATCAACTTGCCTCCCCTTCTAGTGTTCCCCGTGATCCCTCACTTTGGGGAAGGTTTTCTTTGGGCAAAAGCCAATGCCTTCTTTCTCCTGAAGCTGGAGAGTGAGAAGGAAGCCCAGATATGCTTCTTTAGCCTGCCCGCCTTCCTTCCTTCCTTCCTTCCTTCTTTTCCTCCCTCCCTTGCTCTCTCCAGCCCCCTTTCCTTTTCTGTCTCCTCTTTTTCTGTTTCTTTTTCTGCCTATAATAGTCTGAGATGAATAGGATGGCTTGCAATTAACTGACTCCTGTTGTCCTGAGGAAATGCCTTTTAACAATTCACTGATCCATATCCCTTCTCTGGAGTAACAGCCGGGATAAGTCTTATTAACTCTCTTTTATGGATGTGGCATCTAAGGCTAAGTTCAGGTGCCCAAAGTTACTTAGCAAGTTGGTGTTAAGACCTGGTCACTACCCACAAACGCCTCTAGGGCTTTTCAACATAAGCCATCCATTCAGGCTTGCTTGCTCCCACTATCCTCCTGGGAGAAAATGCTGCTGAGGTAGGTGGAAATGCACAAGCCTGGAGTGTGACTCACAGGAGTGGGCAAGGAAGAATGAGTTTCTGCGTCCTTCCAGGCCAGAGCCCACAGCTGCCCTTGGAGGCCATCCAGCAGTTCTGTGGAAGAGGGTGTGGAGAACTCTGAGACCCAGAGCAAGCAAGTGGGGAAACCCCAGGGCCTGAGGGTGTGCCCACCCTGTGCCCACTTTCCAGAGAGCCTGGTGTTGGTGGGTAGCCCAAAGATGCCACTGCCATCAGTCTTGTGCATTTTCTTCATCCCTTCCTTGTTCCTCAAAGAGCTGACCTACAGCATCTTCTCAGGATGGTTAGGAGGATAAAGGCTTTTTTTCCCTAGATGCACTGGGAGTCGCATGTGATATGCTGGTCTGGTTCTCCTTTTTGTTTCGCCTTTTTGTTAATTTGGTCTACATTCCTTCCCTCACTTGCTGGCTGCTTCCTTAGGACCATACCGTGGCCCCTATTCCCCCCTTGGCCTCATCTAGCACTCTCGTGATATTGCACGGGCCAGAGGAGCTTTTAATAAACACTCCACTTCTGAGTGATGGGCCCTGGGTGAGTCTTCTCTACCATGAGTTTGTGTTACTCTACAGAGATGCTTTGGTTTGTGATTGTTTCTTATCAATGGCTGGTATTTACTGGGAGTTTTCTTCATGCCAGGCACCATGCTAAGTTCTTTGTATAGTTTTTGTTCCTCATTTAATCCTCCTAACACCCTAGGAAACAAGTATTATTATTGTACCCACTGTATAGATAAAGGAACCGAGTCTCAGGGAGGTTAAGTGGGAGTTTGTAGCAAATGTGTTACATTTCAGAATGCTCTGGCTGATTCCTGTGGAGAAGGTCCTGGTGGCAGGTTAGTCTCAAAGCCCCAGTGGGGTCAGTCCCCAAACTAAACTTCAGGTACAAGGATGACAGAAGAGAAACTATTCTAAATGGTCTGTGAGCAGGGTGAGTGGGTTATGTGGTGTGTGTGGAAACAGCACAAGACACAGAGTCGCAGTCTGCCTGTCATGAGACTGTAGGGTCCCCCTCCTCATCCTTTAGTCCTTGATCTCTGCATCTGGAAAATGCGGTCATTGAGCTATATGACTTCCAAGAATGTTTTCAACTGTGGAAGCCCATAATTAGACCAAAGTAATGTTTTGGAAAAGCTAAGGTCCCACTTGCTCCTGACATCTGTTCCCTTTCTGTGTTTGTAAACATAGAGCCAAGGCTTAGTGCTGGGCAAGCAGACCGATGGCGGGTATGACCTGAGGGAGCCCCGAGGCTTTGGCTGGACCATTCCTGCCATGATGGGGGAATTCAACTGCAGGAAGAAGCATTTTGACAGAAGTGGTTTGCTAAGACCCATATTCCAACTAAACCCCCAGTTTATTGTCCTGCTGATAGGGGTTGCTTACAGCTCTTACATCTGCCTCTCCTCTTTTTGCTCTGGTCTGTGCTGGGAAAACAGGTTCAGCATCCAAAGCCTTGAAAGCTGCCCTCAAACCAAGGATTTATAAAGTGTGGGCATGATCCAGTGGCCAAATGGTATTTCCTGGTTCCTGAAACCAAGGATCTTCTGCAAATGGAGGTGGTATTAGAAGGAAGTTATGGTAAAGGGAGTACAGAAAGAGAAGTCGTGGGCAACGTGGGCTTTCTTCTCTGTCCGAAACCTTACTCCAAGTAGCTAGGAAGATCTTGGACCACGTGAGAATGACAGGTCACTAATATAATTGTGAGTGAAAACCAAGCATCTAGAGTCATCATCTTCCCATTGTTACTTCAAAATGCTCTTGGGAGAGAAACAAAGATGACCAGAGGAAGATGGAGGCTTAGAGAGAGAGAAGGAAAGGAAATTTGATTTGGAAAGATCATGTGTGTTTCCTTCCCCTCAGCTCAGCTTGCGCGACTCGGGAGCTCAGGATGCCCGTGGCAATAAGGTGCTTATCTTTGCTCCCAGTGAGAGGCTTCAGACCTAAGCTGGTGTCCACTGAATACAACTCAGCCTTGTAGTTAGGCCCATGATTCATTCCCCTGGAAGGACCCTGGTGTCCCTTCCCTGAAGCCCCAATGGGAGAGCAGAGGTCCGAGGCCAAAAACAGCCCAAACTAGAAATAAGACCACCGGGGTCCTGACACGTGGTCCTCGCCAGATTTCCTCATCTCTCCGAGGCCGTGCACTCTCAACTGTGAAGTATAGATTGTTACACCTGTTTTTCCTGCCTCACATAGGCTGGTTGTGAGGGGTATCTGAGAAAATCAATTGAGAGAATGAGCAATTAGTGTATTTAAATTAATGGCTTCCCCCGAAAATAAAGATTTGTTATCTCACACCGTTGCAGTAGGTCAGGACTTTGGGGGCCACAGTTCCAGTGGCTCAGGTCTGAGAACTCTTAGGAGGTTGCAGTCAGGATAGCTGCCAGGGCTGTGTCATCGGAAGGTCTGACTGGGGTGGGGGGACCTGCTTCTCAGATGCTGCACTCACCTGGCTGGCAAGCTGATGCTGGCTTTTGGAGGGAGGTCTTAGTTCTTCAGTGTGTGGACCTCTAGGAAGGGCTGCTGGAATGTTCTCATGATATCTTGCAGGCTTCCCCCAGTGTGGGCCTTACATTGGCTATGTAGATCAGCCCTATTCCATACGCAAGGGACTACGTAGTCTCCCTGCCTGGGAATTGGGTCAAGATGGAAGCATCTCAGAGGCCATTTTGTAAGTTGGCTACTGCGGTGTCGTCAGATTTATTGTGCTATCTCAGAATGTTGCTGTAAGTTGGAATTCCTTGTAGCTTAAGGGGTGACTTAGGCTCAAATTTGGGCTCTCAGACCAATAGTTCTTTCTGTTCTCCGAGCTTCTGACTGCAAAAGGCAATTTTTTTAAGGGACACCTGGGAGAGCAGGGGTGGGTAGGAAGGTAGTGCAGATGATGGGAAAGAGAAGGGAAGTGCCATAGCTACTTAACAAGAGCGATGAGTAAGGATCGGTTAAGAAGCTCAGAAGAGCCTCAGGAATGCTAAGCTGAGAGTGTCTCAGTCAGCCCTCACTGAGCCTGTTACAAGATGGAAGTAGCAACAGAGTCCACTGTGACCAATCGTTTCAAATTTCCACCCCCGCTGACCTTTAGTCAGTCTCGCCAACAAAAAGCAGATGCAAGCTTGACTTCTGGTGCTGCTTCCTGCTTGGCCTCTTTAGGGGTGTCAGCTGTCACAGACATGGTCAGACAGGGTGGCCCAAACCGAAAGTGGTAAACTCAGCAGCCTCCCTCATGCTCTGAGCTTTGCAATTTTTTTCCACAGTAGTGAAATACAATCAAATCTTGACAGAATTTCTCAAAGGTTTTCTTTTACTTTTTGTGTCTCAGGGAAATGTCATCAGAAAAATTTTATGAAATAAAATGTCAAAAAACATTTCTTATATTTCTAGGTATTTTATACCTAATAAATTCAATTGTGCAGGTATTTATACAGTACCAACAATGTGCCTCAGAACTTTGCAAGATACTGATGGGAGTGGGGAGGGAGCACAGTAAAGAGAGAATTAGCCCTGACTGGTGTGGCTCGGTGGGTTGGGTGTCATCTGTAAACCAAAAGCTTGCCACCAGTTTGATTCCTGGTCTGGGCACATGCCTGGATTGCGGGCCAGGTCCCTGGTTGGGGTGTGTGCAAGAGGCAGTCGATCAATGTTTCTCTTGTGCATTGATGTTTCTCTCCCTCTCTCTAAAAATAAATAAATAAAATCTTTAATTAAAAAAATTTTTTTACAAGAGAGAAGTAAAAAGTCTCTGCCCTCAAGAATGCTATGATCTATGTGGAGTGACAAAGGATTTTTAAAAAGAGAGGGAGGGACTACAGTGCCACGATGGCCGACACTACTGACTGGCAGACCTGGCAGCCATTGCAGTACCTTTTCCTCGTCTCCCTTCCACTGTGGATGCTGCAGTGAGGTACCTTCTTCCTTGGCCTCGCTGGAACCTAGGGTAGCCACACAACCTAGGCTGGGCCAAGGAGGTATAAAGTCTGCTGGAGGCACTTGGGAAAGTTTCCTTTTCCTTCTAAAAGGGACAGATGTGAGAAGAGAGCTCACTGACACTACCCCCCGCCCTCTCCTTCCTGCCTTGAATATGAATGTGATGGCTGGAGCAGGGCAGCTATCTTGTGACCATAAATCAACAACTGTGAGGGCCAAATGTTCATATGCAGAGCAAAGCAATTCCAGCAACTGCCTACCTCTAGACTTCCAGTAATGTGCATTCTGCCATTTTCAAGTGTTTTTTCTTTTATTTGCAGATTAGTCCTAACTGATGTGGGAGATACAACTTAAGGCCAAATGAGAGTGTTGAGAGTAAGTGGCCTGAAAGATGAGGAGGAGGTGGATTCAGTGAGAGTGGAGAGCTCAGGAAGACAGAGGTCAGGGGCCATGGCTAGATGGAAATGTAGTAGATGGGATGCAAAATGACATTCTAGACTGGATGCACCAAGAATCTCTGTTCATCGCTGTCACCGAATCTGCATTTCTAAAGATAACGTTGTAGGTCCTGTTCCCTGAAATGTAACACATGGTTGCAGACACCCTGTGTAACAGTGGTGGCCGGGGGTTAGCAGGGAAGGAGAAATTAATGGGTAGAACACAGGATAATTGTACTGCTATTTATTCAACAAATTGTTTATTTAAATGAATTCCAATATTTATTATTAAAAGGAATGTATCAATATACATTCTTTCACACATGTCCAATTATCATTACTTCCCCCAACCCTCCAGATTCAACTTTATTACATTACAATTTAGCTAACATTACATATATTCTCATTCAATAATTATTTCGTTGCCTTCATTCTTTTTCATATACATGTATATGTTAATAACAACTGTTTGAATGTTAACTGTTTTTACTGTTGTCACTGTTCTCTGCCATTTAAAAAAAAAAACACAATTTTCCCATATTTGTATTCTTTCTCTTGATTTACTTTGCATTTGGCCGGGGATTTTTTGAGTAACTTTTTTTTCAGAAAAATGTCTGTCCCATGGAAGAATGATGAGAGAATGTGGTACCTCTTGAGGCTGGGCCGCAGACCAGACCTAGCTGATGTCTGGGTGAGGGAGTGCAGCATCTGAGCCTCCAGAGCTGGAGACTTGGCACTGCTGGAGATATCACAAGCTTAAAGTTGCATTAACTGACATCTGACCTTAACTCTTATTATCCACACACCCAAACCAATAGCAAGTGGCAGGAGGGAGTTAGCACTGAGCTTCTAGCCTGGGACCGTGCGGCCTATAAGCTGCGGTCTGTGACTATCCTGAAGATCTTGCAGGTCAGCTTTGTCAGGAATGTTGAAGGGCAGCCCAAGGAGGGCCAGGAAGTGGACGTGTTGCACCGGGAGCAGGGTTTCAGAGCTGAGCCACAAAATCTCCTTTCTAGGGCTATATTCAGCTTCCGACAGGGCTTGAATAAGAATGTACAATGTGGGGAATATTTCTAAAACAATTTTTTAAAATCAAGAACATTGTGTGAGAGGCACTATCATTTACAAAGACCCCTTTGACAGATCCCTCTGAAATATCAGGGCGAGGGAAGTGTTTATCTCACAATGAACTAACAAGTTCCTCCTATTGGAGCATTAGGATTATGAAACCATTGTGTGGTCCTTTTTTCGCCTGTCTGATAGGAAGCTCGGTTTTCCTTCAATTATTGGAACTTTCCTTAGACATGATTTGATTTTTATTTTCAATAACTTCTCCCTTCCCTTCCCCTCTTCCACTACTTGTTTTCCATTTATGTTGATCTTTTTTTTTGTTTGTTTAAAAAAAGTCTTGTTATATTTGTGTTTAACAAAATGTTATACGGTATTTTTTTTCTTCAGAATAACTGCACAAATAGAACAGCCAAACAGTCAGGAACCAGTGATTCTAGTGTGTCAGATTGAGTAATTCAATATTGCATACCTAACTGCCAATAAAGGTAAAAATAATAAAAATTTTCTGGATGTTGATAAAGGTATAAATAAATATTTTAGAAGTAGGTACGTTTTGAGTGGGTCTAACATATGTCCAGCCCTGTGCTAAGAAGTACGATAAATCAAAAGTTGTAGTTTCTTGAGATGCTAATTTTATTGGATAGGAAAGCCTTAGCAACAACCACAATCATTGGCTTCTATTTATTACTTGCCAGCCATGTTCCAGGGGCATTCTATACATTTTCTTATTTAATCCTCACCCTCAAGACTCCAATTCAACAGATCAGATTTGCTACTAAATCGCTACCCCGGTGTGATTCTAATGTATAGCCAGGATTGAGAATTTCTAATCCAATTATAAGATAAATAAGTGTTAGGAATGCAATTTACAACGCGATGGCTGTAGTTAACACTGTATAGTATGTTCAAAAGCTGAGAGAGTCAATCTAAAGAGTCTAATCATGCAAGTCAATTTATTATGCTATAGACTTAAACTTATACAGAACTGTAGGGAAATTATTCCTCAATATGACATAAAAATTTTTTAAATCCTCTAGTGTTATCTTGTGTAAATAGATGTTATAATTGTTTGCTATACGAACTTCAGATAATGTTTTCAAAAGACAGCACTAGGTTATCTCCGACTTGGTATTATGTCATAAATCAGCTCAGCAGAAAACTGCTCAGATGCTTTTGAAAAAAAGAAAAAGAAAAATGAGTAACCACCAACATGCTTATCTGCTTTTGCTTTCCAGAAGGAAGTTTAGAAATTCCCTGCTCTCTGTAGCATTCAATCACAACTGTCTGAAGCATGACCTCAGGCTTAAGTTGTTAAATAAAGTATTCCAAAGCTATACCTCTCTTCACACATGTAAAGTTTTGGCCTGTAGTACAAGAACAGGACAGTCCACTTCCACTATTGCTACTCATCATATTAGCAGCAAAGTTCCAGAAGAGCACCATTCATCACCACAAATGCTCATTAGAATTATGGTTTTGACTGGAAAATGCACCATACGTTCTATGTATGACTAACCTGCTGGAATGAATTTATTTATAGAGCTCTCATTTCAGAGCTCAATGATTTATAGTCCAAGACTTCACGAACCAAAAAATATGGATAACTTCATCATAATGGAGAAAATGTGCTGGTCACTTGATTTCATATTTCCTGTCGTCTTAAGAGAGGCCCTGTGCCAAATGGCTCAACGGTAAAGAAGATAAGTAGCTGCCTTCGAAGATCTCAGCGTGCTGGTGAAGGAAAGCTCTTAAATAATTGCCATCCATCACAAGACACAGAGTAGAGAGGAGTGAACAGTAAGCCTCAAAAGGCCAGAGGGAGAAGAAGTTAGGCACTTAACTTCTCAGAAAGGAGCTCTCTTAAAATGTAACATTAGAAAAACCCATCCTATGCCTGGTTGCTCCTCCTTAGTCAGCTCAAGCTGCTGTCACAAAATATCATAGACCTGGTAGCTTATCAACACCAGGAAAACAGGAATGTATTTCTCACCGTGCTGGAGGCTGGGAAGTCCAAGATCACAGTGATGGCAGGGCAGGCTTCTTGCCAGGCTCCTTCTCGTGGCTTGTAGGTGGTACTCGATGCTGTGTACCCTCTCTTGCATGCATGGTGCGTGCATGGAGGGACAGCACTCTGCTGCCTCTCTTATAAGAGCACTAATCCCACAAAGACTCCCACCCCTGTTACTTTATCTAACCCTAGTTCCCTCTCAAAGGCTCCATTGCCAAATACCATCACACTGTTGGGGGTTGGAGAGCAGGGTATTGCTTCAGCTTATGAACTGTCATAGCCGGGAAGAGAAGAAAAACCTTTAGCCCACAACACTCCTCCTTCCTCTGGTAACCACAAATCTGATATCTTTTTCTATGAGTTTTGTTCATTTGTTTTTAGATTCTTCGTTTGAGATCACATAGGATTTGTCTTTCTCTGTCTGACTTACTTCACTTAGCATAATGCTCTCAAGTTTTATCCATGTTGTGGCAAGTGGCTGGATTCCCTTCTCTTGTTTTATTCATTTTTTAAAAAAGATTTTATTTATTTATTTTTAGAGAGGGGAGAGGAGGAAAGGAAGGAAAGAAACATCAGTGTGTGGTTGCCTTTCGGGGGACTCAGCCTACAACCCAGGCATGTGCCCTGACTGGGAATCAAACTGGCAACCCTTTGGTTTGCAGGCCAGCACTCAGTCCACTGAGCCACACAGCCAGGGCAGGGTTTCCTTCTTTATGGCTGAATTATATTGGGTTGGTCAAAGGTTTGTGTGTGTTTTTTCCATTTAAAAGAGGACATGTTTTTCATTTTCACCAATAACTTTATTGATTTGGATATTTTAAATATTTTGGCTGTCTCTCATGTATTATAATGTTGATTGTTCTCAATTAATGTCTTGATTTGATTGCTATCAACTTCAATTGGTCTACCCGACCATGGAGCACCATCCAGCTAGAAATCTCTAGCCTGGAACTTCACAAACCACTTTTGACCTGTTTGGACAGTCATAGCACCTTCTCCATACACTGCACAAATCTTTTTGTGCATTTCAGTTGTATTTTTACCTTTCTGGAAATAATAAAGCATAATATGTTGAAAGTTGCATATTTTCTTCCACCCTCAATATTAAAATGGCTACACAAAAATTCACTAATTTTGATAAGTTTTTAAAAATGCACCTTAATATGACAGCTGTCACAATACCATCTAACAAAATTGTTTCAAATGAAGTTAAAGACAATTAAGCACTACTACAGCCATCTTAGGGAAAAAAACAGACTTTCTCACCAACCCAATATTTCATTGTATATATACCACAACTTTATCCATTCATCTGTCAATGGACACTTGAGTTGTTTCCATGTCTTGGCTATTTTAACAATGCTGCTATGAATATGAGGATGAAGACACCTTTCAAAATTTGTGTTTTCATTTCCTTTGGATCTATTTCCAGAAGTAGAATTGCTGGATCATATGGTAGTTCTATTTTTCAATTTTCTTGAGGCACATCCATACTATTTTCCATAGTAGCTGTACCTGTTTGCAACCAACCAACAGTACACAAGGGTTTGCTTTCGTCCACATCCTCATCAGCATTTGTTATCACTAGTCTTTGCTTGTTTGTTTTGATGGCCATTCTCTCAGGTGTGAGGGGATGTCATTGTGGTTTTCATTTGCATTTTCCTGATAATTAGTGATGTTGAACATCTTTTTATGTACTTATTGGCCATTTGTATACCTTTTTTGAAAGAAATAGCTATTCAGGCCTTTTCCCATTTTTAAACTGGATTATTTTGATTTGAGTTGTATGAGTTCTTTATACATTTTGAATATTAACTCCTTAGTATATATGTGGTTAGCAAATATTTCTCCAATTTTTGTAGTTTGTCTTTTTAGTTTGTTGATTGTTTCTTTTCCTGTGCAGAAACCTTGTTTATTTTTTTATTATTTTGCTTGTTCTTTAGGTGCCATATCCAAAAAAATAATTGTAAAGACCCATGTCAAAAAGCTTTTTTTCTATATTTTCTTCTACAAGTTTCTTCTACATGTTTCAGGTTTTACATTTGTGTTTTTAATTAGCACTTCAATTTAATTTTTTAAGTGGTGTAATGTAGGGTGCAGCTTCATTCTTTTACATGTGAATATCCAATTTTTCAGCACCATTTATTGGAAAGACTGTTTTTTAGCAAATACTATATGATTTCACTTATATGTGGAATGTAAAGAGAAAAATAAATAAACAAACTACAGAAACAGACTCATAGATACAGAGAATAGACTGATGGTTGCCACAGGGGAAGGATGTTGGAAGGCTGGGTGAAAAATGTGAATGGATTAAGAAATACAGATTGGTAATCATGAAATAGTCCTAGGAAAGTAAAGTGCAGCATAAGGAATATGGTCAATAATATTGAAATACTATGTACAGAGCCAGGTAGGTACATAAAATATTGTGGGACAGCTCTGTGAGGTATGATTGTCTAACTGCTGTGCTATGCACCTCAAACTAATATTGAATGTAAACTATAATTGAAAAATAAAATTAAAAAAGAAAAAACTTCCTTTTCTCCACTGAATATCCATGGCTCTCATCAAATATTAGTTGACTGTTTAAGCTTGGGTGTTTTTTTGAACTCTCAATTCTGTATCACTGGTCTATTTGTCTGTTTTTGTACAAGTACCATATTGTTTTGAATATTATAGCTATATAGTATAGCTTAAAATTAGGCAGTGTGATACCTTACACTTTGCTCTTTCTCAGGATTGCTGTGGCTACTTGGGGTGTGTTGTGGTTCCATGTAAATTTTAGGGTTGCCATTGGAACCTTGGTAGAGATTTCACTTAACCTATAAATGGCTTTTGGTAGTATTAATTCTTCCAAACCATGAACATGTGATACATCTTCAGTTATTTGTGTCTTCTTTGATTTCTTTCAGCAATGTCTTATGGTTTTCAGAGTACATGTCTTTCACCTCCTTGGTTTAGTCCTAAGTATTTTTTATTATGCTATTGTAAATTGAAATGTTTTCTTTATTTCTTTTTCAGGTAATTTGTTTTCAGTGTGTAGAAAAACTACTGATTTTTGTATGTTAATTTTGTATCCTGCAATTTTAATGAATTTGTTAATTAACCTTAACAACTTTTTAGTGGATTCTTTAGGATTTCCTGTCCATCTGTGTTGTAACAGATTGCAATATTTTATTCTTTTTTATGGCTGAATAATATTTCATTTTATATACATACAATATTTTTTTATCCATTTATCTATCAATGGACACTTATTAAGGTTGTTCCATATCTTGGCTATTGTAAATAATGCTGCAGTGAACATAGGGGGCCATATATCTCTTTGAATTTGTATTTACATTGTTTTTTCTTTTTAAATTACAGTTGAGATACAATATTATATTAGTTTCAGGTGTACAACCTCATCATCAGACATTTATATAACATAAGCGATCACCCTGATGAATCTAATACCCATCTGACACTTTATATAGCTATTACAATGTTATTGACTATATTCCTTATGCTGTACTTTACATCTCCATGACTATTCTGTCATACCATTTTGTACTTCTAAATCCCTTCACCTCCTTCACCCACTTGCTCAATACCTCTCTCATCTGATGACCATCAAAATGTTTTCTGTATCTATGGATCTGTTTCTGTTCTGCTTGATTGCTTATTTTGTTGTTTAGATTTCATATATAAGTAAATCATATAGTATTTGTCTTTCTCTGACTAATTTCACTTAGCATAATAACTTTTAAGTCCATCCAGGCTATTGCAAATGGTAAGATTTCATTCTTTTTTATAGCCAAGTAATATTCCATTCTATATATGCTTCAATTTTCTTTACCCATTCATCTACTGTAAGATACTTAGGCTGCTTCCATATCTTGGCTATTGTAAATAATGCCACAATAAACATACAGACATGTATGTCTTTTTTATTTAGTGTTTTGGGATTCTTTGGATAAATACCCAGAAATAGAATTGCTGGGTTATTCTTTGTCTCTTGTTATAGTTTTGTTTTAAAGTCTATTTTGTCTAGTTATAAGTATTGCTATTCCAACTTTCTATTTTGTTTTCATTTTCATGAAATATATTTTCCATCCCTTTACTTTCAGCCTGTGTCTTTCAGTCTGAAATGACTCTTGTAGACAGCATGTGGAAGGGTCTTGTTTTGTTATCCATTCAGCCACCACATGTCTTTTGATTGGAGTATTTAACTCATTTGAATTTAAAGTAATTGTTGATAGATATGTATTTTTTGCCATTTTTAATTCACATTTTTATCTTTTTTTCCCCTTCTTCTTAAAGAAGATCCTTTAATATTTCTTGTAATATTGGTTTGATGGTGATAAACTCCTTTAGCATTTCCTTGTCTGGGAAGCTCTATATATGTCCTTTGATTCTAAATGGTGACCTAGCTGGATAGAGAAATCTTGTTTAATGTTTCTTGTTTTTCATCACTTTGAGTATTTCTTGCCAATCACTTCTGACTTGCAAAGTTTCTGTTGAGAAATCAGCTGAGAGATTTATGGAAGTTCTCTTGATGGTAACTAACTGCTTTTCTCTTGCTTCTTTTAAGATTCTCTCCTTGTCTTTAACCTTTAGCATTTTGATGATAATATGTCTTCATATGGGCCTTTGTGGGATCATCTTGTTTGGGACTCTCTGTGCTTCCTGAACTTGTATGTCTATTTCCTTCACCAGGTTAGAAAAGTTTTCTGTCATTTTTTTTAAAAGGTTTTCAATTTCTTGTTGTCTCTCTTTTCCTTCTGGTATCCCTATGATGTGAATATTGGTGCACTTGCAGTTGTTCCTGAGACTCCTTACACTTTCCTCATTTTTTAAATTCTTTTTTCTTTTTGCTGTTCTGATTGGGTGTTTTCGGCTTTCTTGTACTCTAAATTGCTGGTTTGATTCTCTGCTTCATCTACTCTACTGTTGATTCCCTCTAATTTACTTTTCATTTCAGTTAGTGTAGCCTTTACTTCTGACTGGTTCTTTTTTATGGTTTCCACATTCTTTTTTATGCTGT
Source organism: Anoura caudifer (assembly GCA_004027475.1). Lineage (NCBI taxonomy): Eukaryota > Metazoa > Chordata > Mammalia > Chiroptera > Phyllostomidae > Anoura > Anoura caudifer. The sequence continues at coordinate 150,182 of PVKU01001157.1, forward strand.
TAAAGTTCTCACTAGGCTCCTTGGGCATCCTTATAACCATTGTTTTGAGTTCTGTATCTGGTAGTTTGCTTCCCTGTATTTCATTTAGTTCTTTTTGAAGATTTCTCCTGTTCTTTCATGTGGGACCTGTTTCTTTGTCTCTCTGTTTTGGATGCTTCCCAGTTTTGGTTTCCATGTATTAGGTAGAGCTGCTGTGTCTCCTGGATTTGGTAGAGTGGCCTTGTGTAGTAGGTGTCATGTAGAGCACAGCCTCCCTGGGCACCAGAGCTGGGTGCTCCAAGAGCATCCCCTGTGTGGGCTGTGTGCACTGTCCTGGTGTAGTTGAACCTTGATTTCTATGGGCACATAACTGGGAGGGATTGAGCCCCCAGGCTAATTGGCTACAAGGACTGGTTATGACTACAGTGAAGGAGCTGCTGTATAAGAGCTGATCCCATGGACCAGGACTTGCTTCAGTGGGGCTTTGCTGCCCACTGAGTCCACCCATTGAGTATATCACTTGTGGAGGTGGTTGGGTTGTAATCTAGTGTGGTCTGAAACTGTCCACTAGGTCTACTGGCTCTGGGATGCCCTGGAAGGTACAAGGTCAGCTACCACATGTGCCCTGCCTGGGACCATCTAGGATGAGCTACAGCATGATCTTCAGATGACTTCTACTTTTGTTGGGCTTAGAGGTACCCAGGAGAGACCAAGTGGCAGACTGTAGCCAGCTGCAAGTAGTGCAAGGCCTGAGTAACTTAGCAAGAGGTATAGAGTACACTGAGGCCAGATGATTCATGTTTGAGAGATTTTTGGACAGTCCCAAGTATGAGCCACGAGGGGCCATTTGTATGGAGAAGCCACTGGAAAAGACTTGGGTGGGTCCAAAATTTGGGTTGGGCAGGGTCTCAGGGAATTACTAGAGCAGGGCAAACAGTATTAGCCAGGTTGACTGACACTCAGATATGGTGACTGTCTGCTAGCTGTGTGTGTGTGTGTGTGTGTGTGTGTGTGTGTGTGTGTGTGTGTGTGTGTGTTGCAGGGTGGGGAGAAGAGGGTTGTAAGAGCCATGGGGGTAGGGTGGGATTGAGGGTGGGAGGTGGGGATGGCTAGGGTGGGGGGAGTGGTTGGGGGAAAATGGAGACAACTGTACTTGAGCAACAATAAATAAATTTAATTAAAAATAAAAAGAAAAGGAACAATGGCCTTTGCTAGCCCTTCTATCTGGGAGAATGCTGGCCCTCCAGCTCTTGCCCTGATGCTGGACAATTCAGTTCCTCCCCACAGGTCCCTGGTACTTGTTGAGCTGCTGCCCTGATGCAGACTCTGGCCAACAGGGTTTGTGTGTTGTGGCTGTGACGAACAAATTCACATGGACTACAGAAGTCCTGTGGGGGAAAATGGGTGGCATGGCAACTCCCTAAGTGAGAGAGGGCCCCAACCCCTGTCTGGATAGACTTTTATTGCTTTTCTGTGTACATTACATTGAGGATGGTTCTTATTTACTATGCACAGGTTCCCTGTAGGTGATTACCTTTTACAGATAACAAAGGAAAGAATGCTGCTAATTACCTCAAAGAAAAGGATGTTTGCAAATCAAGGGGATAAGTGGCTGAACTGGTTACACTCCCTACTTGGGAGGTTTAGCACAGAGTTTTAGAAAGTTACTTTAAAGATATGCAGTAAACATTTGCTGCCTCAATTCAGGGTGAGCGAGTTTTAGCAAAAAGCAAGTCTCAAAGCAACCTAGGTACAATGCAGGCCTGATTCCCCATGGGAAAACCGACCCCTGGGCTTGGCTCCTGTGTGCTGGCTTGCTCCCCGCCAATTTTCCAAATCAGGGGCTGGACTACATTCGCCACTGCCATGTGGATAGGTTCCCTATACTGCCCCAGTGCCAGAGCTCAGAGGGAGTGAGTCTGAGTAAGTCTGTGTGTGAACCGTTTAGGAGGAACTGCCTGGGACTCCAGAAGCCCTCTGTCTCACTCAGCCACAATCTCCACTGGTTTTTACACCCAGAAATCATGGGGACTTCTCTTCCCATCACTGGAACCCTGGGCTGGGGGTTTTGATGTGGAGATGAGATCCCTCAATTCTTAGGCAGGACCTCTGAAGCTGAGAGAGCCCTCCCTTTTTAATCATCTTATGTGGGTGTGTGTCCAGCCCATTTCATGTCTCTGCTACTTCTACCAGCCTCAATGTGTTTTCTCCTTTATATCCTTGGTTATAGGACTTCTGTGCAGCTACACTTTAGGCATTCTGCATGATGGCTGTTCTGTAACTTAGTTGTAATTCTGGGGTTGGTGTGAAAGGTTCCAAGTACCACATTTAACTACTCTGCCATCCTCACTGGAACTTAATGTTTTTTATTTTTAAGATAAATACCCATAGTGGAATTGCTGCATCATATGGTAGTTCTATTCTTAATTTTTTTAAGGCTGCATATTGTTTTCCATAGTTGCTGCACTAATTTTATATTCCCTCCAACTGTGTACAAAGGGTCCCTTTTCCTCCACATCCTGACAAACACTTATTTCTTGTCTTTTTGATAATAACCATTCTAACAGGTATGAGGTGGTTTTAATTTGCATTTCTCTGATGATTAAATGATATAGAGCATCTTTTCATGTATTTCTTGGCCATCTGTCTTCTTTGGAAAAATGTCTATTCATATGTTCTGCCCATTTTTGATCAGTTTTTTTTTTTTTTTTTTGCTATTGAGTTACATGAGTTCTTTATATATTTTGGATATTAGCTCCTTGTTAGATACATGATTTTCTCCAATTAAATAGGGTGAATTTTCATTTTGTTGATGATTTCCTTTGTTGTCTGTGTAGAGAGGCTTTTTAGTTTGATGTACTGACACCTGTTATTTTTGCTTATGTTGTTTTACTTTTGGTGTCAGGTTCAAAATATCAGTGCTAAGATCTGTATCAAGGAGCTTACTGCCTATGTTTTCTCCTAGGACACAGGTGGCAAACACAAGGCCCGTGGGCTGAATTGAGCCCTCCACCTTGTTTTCTCCAGCCTGGCACCTTGTTTCTACCTTATGGCAGCACTGAGCTCTTGCTTAACTATTAAGGAGTAGTTACATTTATACAGCCCTAAAATTACATTTGGCCCTTTGAAGGCAACTGCAAGGCTGATGTGGCCCCCAGTGAAAATGAGTTTGACACCCCTGTCCTAGGAGTTTAATGGTTTCAAGTCTTTAATCCATTTTTAGTTAATTTTGCAGTATGGTATAAGATAGTGGTCCAGTTTCATTCTGTTGCATGTGGCTGTTCAATTTTCTTAATACCATTTATTGAAGAGATTATCTTTTCTCCATTGTATATTCTTGGTTCCTTTGCTATAAATTTGCTATATAGGTGTGGATTATTTCTGGGTTCTCTATTCTGTTTCATTGATTTATGCATCTGTTTTTATGCCAATACCATACTATTTAAAATTTTTTGTATTTATTGATTTGAGAGAGAGTTGTTGATTTGTTGTTCCACTTATTTATGCATTTATTGCTTGATATTTGTATGTGGCCTGGCCAGGGATGGAACCCACAACCTTTGCATACTGGGATGATGGTCTAAGCAACTGAGCCACCCAACCAGGTGAGCTCAGTTGATTAGATCATTCTAACAGGTACTCACCTCATACCTGTTAGAATGGTTATTATCAAAAAGACAAGAAATAAGTGTCAGGATGTGGAGGAAAAGGGACCCTTTGTACACAGTTGGAGGGAATATAAAATTAGTGCAGCAACTATGGAAAACAATATGCAGCCTTAAAAAAATTAAGAATAGAACTACCATATGATGCAGCAATTCCGCTATGGGTATTTATCTTAAAAATAAAAAACATTAAGTTCCAGTGAGGATGGCAGAGTAGTTAAATGTGGTACTCAGAACCTTTCACACCAACCCCAGAATTACAACTAAGTTACAGAACAGCCATCACGCAGAATGCCTAAAGTGTAGCTGCACAGAAGTCCTATAACCAAGGATATAAAGAAGTTTTATTACTATAAAACTATAGTAATTAGATATTTTAATTACTATAGTTTTCTAATATAATTTGAAATCAAGGAATTATGATGCTGTAGCTTTGTTATTCTTTCTCAACATTGCTTTGGCTATTTGGGTTCTTTTATGGTTCCAAATAAATTCAGAATTGTTTTATATCTATAAGAAATGCCATTGGATTCTTGAAGAAGATTTCAATGAATCTGCTTAGGTAGTATTCTATACATACTTTGAGTAGTATGGACATTTCAACCATCTTAATTCTTTCAATCCATGAGCAAAAAATAGCTTTCTATTTATTTTTATCTTCTTCAATTTCTTTCATTAGTGTCTTGTAGTTTTCAATATACAGGCCTTTAACGTTTTTGGTTAAATTTATTGCTAGGCACTTTTTTGATGCAAATACAAATGGGATTGTTTTCTTAATTTCTCTTTCTGATTGTTCATTATTAGTGTATAGAGAAATTAGCATATTACATGTATTGATTTTGTATCCTGCAAAATTTGTCTATTAGTTCTAACAGTTTTTTGATGGAGCCTTTAGGGTTTTCTATTTATAATATCATGTCATTGCAAATGTGACAGTTTTACCTCTTCCTTTCCAATTTGGACGCCCTCTCTTTCTTTTCCTTGCCTAATTGCTTTGACTCCAGTACATACTATGTTGAATAAAGATACTGAGAGTGTGCCCTGACTGGGGTGGCTCAGTGGATTGAGTGCCAGCCTGTGAACCAAAGGGTCACCAGTTCAACTCCCAGTCAGGGCACATGCCTGGGGTGTTGGCCAGGTCCCCATTTAGGGGCATATGGGAGGCAACCACACATTGATCTTTCTCTCTCTTTCATTCTCCCTCCCTTCTCCTCTCTCTCTCTAAAAAAAAAAAAGATACTGATAGTGCACATCCTTGCCTTGTTTCACTTTTCACCACTGATTATGAATTTAGCTGTGGGCTTGTCATATACAGCCTTTACTATGTTTAGGTACATTCCCTCTATACCCTCTTTGCTGAGAGTTTTATCATAAATGGATGCTGAATTTTGTCAAATGCTTTTTCTGCATCTATGAAAATGATTATTTGATTTTTATCATTATTTTGTTATTGTGGTATATATACTGATCTGTGGATATTGAACTATCCTTGCCTCCTTGGATTAAATACCACTTAATTGTGATGTATAATTATTTTAATATATTGTTGAATTCAGTGTACTGATAGTTTGTTGAGGATTTGTTACATCTATGTTTATTAGGAATATTGGCCTGCAATTTTCTCCTGGCATCCTTGCCTGGTTTTTGTATTACTGTAATGCTACCTTATAAAAGAGTTTAAAAGAGTGCCCTCCTTTTTTATTTTTTGAAAGAGTTCAGGAAGGATTGATACTAACTTTTCTTTGAATATTTGTAAGAAATCACCAATGATGGTGTCTGGTGTAGACTTTGGTTTCTTGGGAGGTTTTTGATTACTAATTACCATATTTTGCCAGGTATAGCGCACACTTTTTTGCCCAAAATTTTTTAGGGTAAAGTTAGGCTGCACATTATACATGGGTATAATGATTACATACCATGGGTATAGTAATGGATATAGTAATCCCATGTACAATGCACACAAAAATGTGAATGTACATAATACACAACAAAATACAGTAAATCTTTTTACCTGTCTTTGGTCTGTTGAGATTTTTCTATTTCATTATGATTCAGTCTTGGTAAGTTGTATGTTTCCAGGAATTTATCCATTTATTCTAGGTTGTCTAATTTATTAACATATACTTTTTCATAGTAGTCTCATCATTCTTCAAATTTCTGTGATATTATTTATAATATCTCTTTTTTTCTGATTTTATTTATTTGGTGAGTAGCTAAAGGTTTGTCAATTTTGTTTATCTTTGTAAAGAACTAGCTCTTAGTTTCACTGAATTTTTTTCTGTTGTCATTTTAGTTTCTACTTTATATATTTCTGCTCTAAGCTTTGTTTTTTTTCCCCTCTTCTACTAATTTTGAGCTTCATTTGTTCTTTTGCTAGTTCCTTGAGGTGTGAAGTTAAGTTATTGGAGACTTTTCTCATTTCTTGAGGTACTCATTTGTCATTATGAACTTCCATCTTATAGCTGCTTTTGCTTCATCCCATAAATTTTGGTATAATTCCATTCTCATTTATCTCAAGATAGTTTTTGATTTCTCCTTTAACCCATTGATTGCTCAGTAGCATGTTGTTTAATCTCCACATATTAGTAAAATTTCCAGTTTCCATGTAATTAATTTCTAGCTTCATACCATTGTGGTCAGAAAAGATGATTGATATTATCAATACTCTTAAATTTATTAATACTTTTTTATTCTATTTTAATTTTTGTTCAAGTACAGTTTTCTTTTACTACCATCCCAGCCCACCCACCCAGCCCTCCCCACTTCCCTCCCATTTCCAACCCCCCCTAATTTTTGTCCATGTGTCCTTTATCCTTGTTCCTATAAATCCTTCCCCTTTTCCCCTGAATTCCCTCCCCTCTCCCCTCTGGTCATTGTCAGCCTGTTCTGTATTTCAGTATCTTTGGTTACATTTTGCTTGTTTGTTTGTTTTGTTGTTTAGGTTTGCTTTTTAATGGCCTAACATGATCTATCTCAGAAAATGTTCCATGTGGAAACAGAACGTGTTGCTATTTGATGGAACATTTTGTAAATATCTTATGTTTATCTAGTATAGCTGGTATTTCTTTATTGATTTTTCTTTCTGGATGATCTAGGCATTGAACTATGTGGGATATTAAAGTTCCTGCTACTGTTATTTTGTTGCTGTCTGTATCTTCGTTTAGGTCTGTTAATATTGCTTCATGTATGTTGGGCACACAGTTACAAATGTTGTATCTTCTTGTTGGATTGGCTCCTTTACCATTATATAATGCCTTTCTTTTCCTCTTATTACAGTGTTTGTTTTTAAAATCTATTTTGTTTGATATAAGTATAGCTCCTCAAGGTTTCTTTTCATTTCCATTTGCATTGAATACCTTTTTCCATCCCTTCACCTTCAGTCTGTGCTTGTCCTTATACCTAAAGTGAGTCGCTTGTAGGCAACACATATCATCTTTTTTAAAAATCCATTCAGCCACTCTGTCTTTTGATTGGAAATTTTAGCCTATTTAAAGTAATAATTGACAGGTATGTGCTTATTGCCTGTTTGTAATTGCTCTGTGGCTATTTTTGTACTTCCTTTGCTCTTGCCCTTTCTTTGTGTGTTGATCACTTTTTTTAGTTGTGTACTTACATTTCTTTCTCTTTATCTTTTGTGGGCTTACTGTAGGTTTTTGCTTTGTGGTTACTATGAGGATTACATATAACAACTTATATCTATAGCAGTCTATTTTAAGTTGGTAACAACTTAAGTTCTCTCTTTTCCCTTGGGGCATTTAAAATTCTTTCTTTGTTTTTTTATTTTTTGACAATTTAGTTATGCAACCTGGTATAATTCTACTTGGATCCAGTCTATTTGGTGTTTGGATTCAGTCTCTGAGCCTCTTGGATCTGTGTGTCTACTTCTCTCCCCAGATTTGGGAAGTTTTCAGTCATGATTGCTTTAAATATAGTTCCTATTCCTTTCACGCTTCTCCGTCTAGAGTTACCATTATATGAGCGCTGTTTCTTTTCATTGTGCCCCCTAAGTCCAACAGGCTTTCTTCACTCTTTTTCTTCTCTTTGTTTCTCTGACTGGTCATTTTCAAATGTCTCATCTACCAGGTAGCTTATTCTTTGCTCTTCAGGGTTACATCTGCTTTTGAAGCTCTCTGTTGAATTCTTCAGTTGGGTTGTTGTATTTTCAGCTCTAGGCTTTCTTGTTTTGTTTTGTTTTAATAGTTTATATTTCCTTGTTGAACTTCTTGTTTTATCAATGCATTGTTTTCCTTATTTAATTTAGTTGTCTCTGTGTTTTTATAGTTCACTAAATTTCTTTAAGAGAATTATTCTGAAATCTTTGACATTTCATAGATCTCCATTTCTAGGGTCATTTACTAAAGCTTTATTCATTTCCTTTTGTGATGTCATATTTACCTGATTTTTCATGATGTTTGATTCCTTACTTACGTTAATATCTGTGTTTGAGTAAGTGATCTCCTCTTCTAGACTCTGCTGGTTCCCTTTGGCAGAGACAGTTTTTCACCATTCAGCTTACTTTGGTTTTCTAGACGTGTCTGTTGGTAATGTCAGGCAGGTGGGGCTTGCTACTAGGCCTTATTTTGGTGTGAGGCACCTGTTTGACCTCTGAGGTTGGTTTTGGGGAGTATGTGCCACTTTCTGAGAACTGCTGGGTAAGGGTAGCTGGCTCTGGTTCCCTGACCAAGTGAGGCTGTAGAATGGGCTTCACAGTTACCTGATTCTCTTGCCAGACTTACTAGATAGTCAGCACTGATTACTGTACTCAGCAGTAGGTGGGGCTATGAGTTAGCTTCCCTGTTCTGGCAGGGCAGCAGGATGGGATCCAGGGACTACATGACGTATTGTTTAGGGACCTGAATCAGGCAAGAGCTTGCAATGAATATTCTAGTCAGGTGAGGCCACCAGTTTTGCTCTGAATACAGGAGAGCCATTGGCTATAGTCTCTATTTGAGTTCTACTGTAAGCAGGGCTGTTGGATGAGCTATGCAGCTTCCCATGGGCTCTGCTAAGATTCCCTGGTCTGGCAGGTTGATGGCTGTATTCAGTAATAAGAGCTTTGAATTAGTTTCCCTGCCCAGGTGTGGTGGGAGAAATAGCTCCAAGGCTGCTCAGGTTCTTTCTTTGTAGTCCTGATTCAAGCTGACCTGTGCCCCAAATTTCCTGGCTGTACAGGGCCACCTGCTTTGCTCTGAGGGCAATCAGCTCTGCCTGACTGCCTCTTGGCTGGAGCATTGCTTGGTTGCAAAGCTTCCAGGTGTTCATGCTAGCCCTTCCTGTCAGATGGGGTTAGGGGCCACACTCTAGAATGGGTGGAGCTGTGACTCAGCTCTTCTGCCTGGGTGTGGCAGCCCAAGCTCTAGGGCTAGCAAAGCTTCTCATTTGAGGACCCAAATCAGGCACACCTGTACCCTGCCAACTACTTTGGTCAGACTGCACCATTGCCTTAGATTTGCAGAAAGCAAACTGGTTGGGGCTTCTATTCCGACTCTGCAGATAGAAGGTTGGTCTGCCAGGATCCAAGTGCTGGTTGTTGGAAGGCCCTCTTCTTTTCTCTGTCACAGTCAGATGCCCTGTGCTAGAGCCCTGCAGATTGCCTGGTGGGGCAAGACCAGAGTAAGGGCTCCCAAGAGTGATGCACAGTGCTAGGGGTGGAGGCGATGTCACCTCTGAGCTCTCCTTTCCCACTGGAGGCTGGGGGGGAGACTTCTCGGCACGGTGCCCCACGGGCCTGGGGAAGGGGCAATGCAGTCCGCGTGTAGCTGCTCCTCTTAACCCTGTAACGCAGCCTCCCTTGGTCTCTGTGGTGCTTCCGCCTCACTCCCAGTCAGCGGTTTTCTTTTTCCTCTTTGCTATGCAGGAGCTTTTTAGTTTGATGTTGTCACTCTTGTTTATTTTTTTTTTTGTGTGCTTTATGTGTCATATCCAAAAAATCATTGTGAAAAGCCATACCAAATAGCTATTTCCTGTTTTCCTCTAGGAGTTCCATGGATTCAGGTTTTACTTTTAAGTCTTTATAGGAGTCTTACTTTTAGACAGACTTTTTAAAGTGCTACTCAGTAAAAAGTTTTTATTAATGAGTTGACACAGGATCAGGTCTTATCACAGAACTCTTACCTGCCTCCCGCCATGTTCCAGGGGATTCGGTAGGCCAAGCTCTCGGACTCAGTGCCTGCGCTTTAGACAGAAGCACAAGGGGTCATCCCCAAGCATATTCCACTCCACATTATTAAGAATCTGGCTGCCCATTTGGATTCACCTAAAGTGTAGCTTTAAGACGTCATGAAGACAAACAGACCCTGCTGCTACTGCTCTCTTGGCTATTGTCACCGACAAAACAAAGCGCCAGTACTCAGTTGACGGCAGTGGTCTGCAGGTGCCGGTCTCGCTGTGCGTTACAGCTGAGGTCAAATTGTGAGTGGAGAACTGGGCTGAGCACTCTCATGCAGTTCACCTGTCACAACACACGCCCTAGACGAGAGGCCGTCCTGGAGACATTCATACTCACAGCCTTATTTCACAGACAGGGAGTTGGAGACCTGGATGGGTAAACTGAGTTCGTCACTTTTCCACAGCTGGTTAAAGACAGAGCTAGGACCAGCCTGAGCCTCCTAAGCTGTAAATCAGTCTATTTCTTTCCTGTATACTCAGAGCATAAATTATATAAACTAGAAGGACTATTTTTCAACAACCAGGTGACCTTAAGTAGTCAGTCTCAAACTTCAGTGTGGATTAAGATCACCTGGAGAGCTTGTTGAAACAGATTTGCTGGGTCCTGCTTTGAGCGTTTGTAGGCCAGGGGTGGGGCCCTGGAGTTTGCACTTCTAACAGGGTTCCAAGAGATGATGCCAATTGCTAATGCTGTCACTGGGGACGATGCTTGGGGAACCACTGGTACAAAGCAGGCCCATGCCATTTCCTGCCATTCATCATCATCCACCTGTGCACTGTCCACCAGTTGGGAGCCACAGGGTCAGATCCTCAGCAGGAAGGGTGACCAATGAACTTTCCCTTGAACTTCTTAGCAGGGGTGTTCAACCCACAGCCCATGGGCCACATGCAGCCCAGGATAGCTATGAATGCGGCCCAACACAAAATTGTAAATTTACTTGAAACATTTTGAGATTTTTTTGTGGCTATTTGTTACAATATATTTAATGTGTGGCCCAAGACAGCTCTTCTTTCAATGTGGCCAAGAGAGGCCAAAAGGCTGGACATCCCTGTACCTGGTGCATTTTCCACTGTGAGTTTGTTTCAGCGCAGGGGCGAAGAGCTCCGGCCTGAGTCAGACCGCCTAGGCACTCTGCTCTGTGCGCCAATTGCTGCATGATCTTAAGTCATTTAACATCTAAGTGTCAGGTTTCTCATCTGTGGAAGGTAGTGGGGGTGGGTGTTATCTTCTAAGTCAATTGTGGAAGGATTAGATCACATACTACATATGAAGTGTTTAATGGAGAAAAATCACTTGGTATATCAATCAGGGACCAGCCAGGAAAAAAAAAAAAACAAAAACGACTTTAGTTCTTATAGAGTTGAATAAAGAGAAATAGTTACTCAGATGATGGAAGGGCTCAGAAACCAACAGGGGGTAATGAGGAAAACCGGAGGTTCAGCAAGGGCAGAAAGCAACCATCCACCCACCACCCCTGAGGCTACAGTGAAAATGGGAGGAGAAAATGCTGCCAGAGCTCAGAAGCCAGAGGCTTCCACTGAGAGCGAAGGCAAAGTAAGACTGCTGAGACCCCAGAGAGAGGGTGTGTCTGAGGGGCTGGAGCCATGTGGGACTGACTACCTAGAAGCCAGAACGCAAACACCCTGGGAATACAGTTCTCTGCAGTACATGACAGAGCAGAAAAGCAAGAAGCGGATCTCAGGGTTATTGCCGCGTGCAGAGATGCCATTGCTGCCATAACCGTAGTTATTTACATGCTCCTCTCATCTCCATGACTAGACCATGTCTTCATGTCTAGGGCTTGCACTGTGCCTACATGTAAAGTAAGCACCATATACATGCCAAGTGGCATTGCCATAAATTCATTCAGCAAGGAAAACGATATGGGAGCGTTATTTCAGATTAACTAGGTGCTACAACGTGAAGCCTGAATCTGGAGGGTGCTCAGCTACCGTCTACAACCCCACGTCGCACTCTGCACACCACACAAAGCCTTGCGCTGTCCCTGCACCCAGTGTTCAAACTATGCAAACTGCAGGCCGGAGGCAAACCAATTCCTTAACCAACCATAGCTTGCAGAGAGTGATTCTGCCTGTTCGGAGGTGGGTGGTGGAGAGGGACTGAGGGACAGTGTTTTCTTACAGATCAAACACACACCTTGAAGTGACATCACCTCGAGGTGTTTCATCACCAAGCATATGATGTAATTATGTAAACAACACTGACCATCATTCTTGTGACTACTCTTAGTGCCCTTCTCACATTACAAAAGTGAGGTGACAGAATGAAAGGGGGTCGGGGGGAGAACAGCAATTTTCGATAGCCAAAGGAGCAAGAGAGTGTTTCAGAAACATTTCTTAGGTGATAATTGAAATTTCAAACCATCACTTAAGTTTCAAAACAACCTTTATTCTGTTTGAAGACCTAATACAATGCATTAAAGCAACTTAAAACAACAAGACGTAGCTCCATTAAATCTATAGCTTGAACCAATTGTCGAGGAGGCACGCTCCCCCACCCCCCACCCCGTTGCCTTGTGAAGGCAAAATTACCATTGACCATCACATCCTCCCTCTCGTCAAAAGACCAACTTTATTTTAACAATGTCATATAAACAGATTTGTAAAAACATTGAACAGATTGTAGCTTTAAAAAATACACACATATAAATGAGTTTTTTGTTTTTTGTTTTTTTTTAATAGCAGCATCCTGGGTAGCTAATGCTATCTCATGGTGACAAGTTTAATGTTAAGTTGGATAGTGTTTCCAATAAACCCAATTCCACTCCCTCCCCACTCATACTAGTATTTTACATAACTAGATTTTTAAAAAATAAGAATTTGGCATTTTGGAACTTTGTCCCGTGTGAGGCATTGTGCTTTAAACTGCCCCTTTCCTAAGTGACCCTGAACTCGGACTTCAGGGTCTGCTTCCCAGCTGACCTGGATACCATGCATAGCAAAAGCACAGTTGTTAAAACCAGCAGAATTTTCTCCCAATAAGGAACATCAGTAGGACTTCCCAAACACATTACTACTTCATAACCAGCTACATGACAAAGCAATTGGTTCCCTACAGTGACAGCTCACATAAACACATTTTGACTTGACACATTGAAAACAAGAATTTCTAAGGTAAGCGAGTCATCCGGACTAGCTTCTCAAAAGGAGTAACTTTTAAAAACAGGAAAAAAAAGAAGTCAAAGAATTATGAACTTCTCACTTCACTTGCAAACAATTTTCACCTTTATGACAAAACAAAGCAAATTCACAGGAAAGAAACAACCCATACACATATACAAGAACTGTACTAGACATTTGCTTGTTATGCACTTGAACTCGACGACTGTGGATCTGTTTTGGCTGAAAGGTGTACTGGAAACACAGTCCATGCACATATACATATATACATATATCAAGGGCCGTGAAGTTGTCAGATGTTGCAAATACATGCTTTTTGCCTTTTCGTGTGGTTACGATTTTTCTCTCCTGTCTAATATCGGGTCCCAATGCTCCCACCTCCACAGCCCTGTCACAGGCCCTCTGCAGCTCAGCCTCTGGCTTTCACCTTTGGGAGGCGGTCTCTCTCGGGTGGGGAAAATGAATGCACGGACAGGAGCGCGTGCCAGTGTGCCTCTGCTGTACCTGTTCTTACTGGTGAGCCACAAGACAGTGTTCGCTGGAGGCGACTGTCCAAAGGGACCCAGGGAGCTCTGCTGGTCAAAGGTCTAAAAGGACATAGGTGGTGGGCACACTACATGCACTCAAGGCACCTGGCAGAGGTGTGACATCACGGGTGTGGTGTGACGCACTGTAACAGGGAGTTAGGAGTCCTGCCTTTGCAGTTCAAAGAGGATCTATCATTTGTGCTCATGAGATGCAAAAATAAGGCAGATGCCTGATACCATGTCATCTGGCAAAGTGTCGAAGCAAAAAACACTTAACAAAACTCTTTATGAAATGTAACGATTAATGAAATATTCCATCTTAGATCTAATATTTTAGAAATTAAATGAAAAATATTTATACTTAATAGCATACATGGATGTGCTACCAAAAAAACAAAACACCCACCTAGTTTATTAACTAATATTACCTAATTGTTAGACTTCCGTGTGATGTGGAAGGATGGTTTTAAATCAGACACTCACAGACTCAAACCGGGAAAATCCTCAACTGTCTACAGCACAGAGGGAGAGTCAGGTCCGCACAGTCAAGTTTGAGGGCTGACTGTCTGCTGTAAGACTATTGCTCTCGATATGAGTAGCTTCATGTAAAGAGAAGAAAAAATACATTCTACAATTGACTAAGTCTACAACTGCTAGACGGAGTCCTTCAAGAGAATTTTAAAAGGAACGTTAAAAAAAAAGCCCCTCAACCCCAATATTTGAAGGAAAGAGAAGTAAATGTGAGGGAATCTAATATTGAGAAAGAAAAACTGTAAGATTCCATTTTAATCTACCAGCGTAGTAACCATGATTATAATTCTCCTGTATTCCTCCCAATACATACACAACTTCCACTGAGCAGAAAGGCTTCCGCACACGTGAATCAGGGAGACCTCCCCCCATGACTGCGCTAAATCCCAGAGAGGACTCCAGCAGCCGCTCCCTATCCCCACAGTGAAGCACGCCTCCTACAGTCACTCGGATGAGTGAGGACTGTTGCTATGATTCCTGAAATAGTCATGACTTTCACAAGCGCCACACAGCCCAGAGCAGAAACAGTTAACAATCATGCTTATTTGCTTTATGATCTAACATGAATGGGAAGCTAGGAAAATAACAAATAGCCAGACAAAAACCTTTTTTCAGATCATGCTTTTTCTAAAATGAATGTTGGTTGTAATGGTAGTCTAAAGTTAAAAAGAGACATATTTTCTAAATGTAGCAATTATACCTTGAAATCAGCATTCCAAACAAAGGTGGAATGCTGTTCTGGGAGCCTTCCTTCCTTCCTAAGAACTGAAAATATCTGACCAGCTACACTGTGTTAGAGTCCTAGTAGATCTGTAATTGTCATAATTGATAATAACTAGCAGATCAAAGTGGGAAAGACTGAAGTATAAGCAACTTCACTTTGCAGTTAGGTACTTCTTCTCCAATCATGAGAAAGAGAAAGTGCATTCCACCATGCCACCCCCCCCCCACCTGTACATCCCCCTTAGCTACATCCCCTCCCTAGATTCAAGAAGTTCACAATTCTTTATGAAACACACTTGCCAGGTACCGTATTTTAAGAGTCTTGAAACAACATCGTTGAACTCAGTGATACTTTGTCATAGTCATATATCTTTCTCTTTTTTTATTGAATAAAGCAGCTTTGAAGCTTATCAGGCACTGCCCAACAAAACATTTAGTCCAAAAAAAAAAAAAAATCTGTTATGAACTTTTTAACCTTGGGCTAATAGCCAAGTACTCTGTACAAGAAAAACTGTAAAATATTTCATAGTTTTAATTCTGAAGCCTTTTTTTAAACTGGCATCCTGTACATTTCTTCTTTAAAAAAAAAAAAAGTAAAAGAATAACAAAATGAATATTAACACAAAAACCAGGGACAACAGTATTTTCAAGCAACAAAAAGTGGGGTGGGGGAAGCTTATTCTGAAGGTACATTGAAAATTGAGAGAACGACTTAATGAAAATTAAGAATTGCATAGCACTGTGAATTTAGCCTTCAGCAAAACAAAACAGAAGCTATTTGGTATTGACACAAATCCATCTATTTGATAGTCAGTCATCATTATGTACATATTTTATATACTGAAAATGTCATTTTAAGTCCTCTTCTAAGTTCCATTTTTCCATTGGTGGGTTTTGTTTTTTGTTGAAAAGTTTAAACAAAACGCCTTCTGGCACTTCGCTACCACAGCATTTCCTCTGAGCAGACGTGAGCCGACGTTCTCCCGCAGTGTCCCTTCTGAGCCGAAGTGCCTTTCCGCTACATGCCGTTTGTCTGTCAGGAAATGAAATAATCCACAGTGCGAAGTGCCTGGGTCCACCATGCACAGCAACACCAGGCCAAACCAGGCTGGACCAGCGCTCCCAGGCCAGGGCTCTTCAGCCCCATCCACTCTCTGGTGTACAAGGTCCCAACTTCGAGCTGGTAAAGCTTCAGAAAGCATTAACGAGCACCATGGGTGAAGGCCTCTTTGTCCCTGCACGCAGAGATTTTTGCATTTCTTTTTCTCTTTGTGTTGTGTGTTGTGGTGGCTTTAAATTAAACCAAAAACATTTTAAAAAAGGAAAGGAAGGAAGGATAAGCACTCCAGATGAGAAGCGTCTGGTCATCGCACAGTGCTAGGCTGCACGTCTTCCCCTACTGCTTTTGTCGAAAGCTCGAGTCCCGTTTGGAGACAGACGGCTTGGTTTCCGCAGCTCAATTCGCAGGGCAGGCTGGAGAGGAGCCCTGTGCTTTCCAGAGGCCTCAGGGTGGCTGAACTTCAGGCGGAGGGTCTCAGGGCCCGTGCCTCATCGCCTCTGCTGCGCATACACCGGGTAGGCTAGCGTGACATTGAGGGAGTCGTTGTGCTGCACCAGGGAGGTGTGTTGGTAATGGAGCACCAGTTCTTTCAGGGAGCCGTACAGGTTGTAGGGCTCGGCAAAGCCATAGCCCGTCGACGTTTTGTTGATGACGCAGTGCTTCACCTCGCCGTCCACCCTGGGGAGGAGAGAGAGCAAAAGCATTTGGACCTTGACAAATCGGGAGGACACAGGCCAGTCTCTGTGGGGGGAGCAGTGCCAGGTTAACTGTTAGACTCCTCTGTCCCTTACTGGCTGGGGGACTTGGGTAGGTAGGTAACCCAGCCTCACTGAGCTGCTGTATTTTTATCTTTAAAAATGGCTGAAAAGGAAGAGGCTAGTAATGTATGTGTCACAAGGCAGCTCTGAGAAATGAGATGATGCGCTTGACAGAATGCCAGGAATGCAGTAAGCACGTAGCAAGTGGCAGCTGCCAAGCATCAGCAAGAGTGCCGCCCTGCGACCGGAGTCAGGGTGCTACTGGTGATTGACACGGTCCCTTCTCTGAGGCTGGACTTGAAACGTCTGCCTGCCTCTCCACCGTGGCATTTCCTCTCCTCTATTCCCCTGGTCCTCCCTCTAAGTTCTTCTTACTCCTTCTTTCCTATAGGGCTGTTTCTCCGCTTCCAGGAAGGGGGTCCCGGAGCGTAATGCGCTTCTAAGAGCCTCACCGTCCCGGGGGTAGGGGGTGCTCACCCTCTGGAGTGCTGTTAGTGATCCAAAACTCACTTTTCACCCTAAGTACTCAACAGACTACTAACAAACAACAAGAAAGTGTGCCCTATGACAAAAATGTCTTCTCTCGGGTGTAATTATCTCAAGGGCAGCGGCCGGGGTTCTTTTTGCTTGTTGTTTTCCCCTGTCCCTGATGGGGACTTCCCCTGGGGGTGGTGCTCTTATGTGAGTCCCCTCAGGTTCTAACTCTGCTGGCCTTGGGAGGCAAGAATAAAGAGCCAGCACTGCCATTCCCATCTTAAAGATGGAAAAAAAAAAAGACTTAAAAGTAGTTGCAACTGAAAAGCAGATTTCTTCCTACTAGACTCTCTTAACAGACAGACTTTAAAGTACTATGCCTGTTTTATTTCCCCTTCTATATTGTTGTACTGTAAGGAACTTTTCCAAATCCTTGCCCCCTCAGCTGGCTGAACAAAACACCTCTCCAGGAGCGGTTAACGGGACCAGTAGTTTGCTGGAGATACGCACACCACGGAGCAGGCGTAGCAGCCCTGTTTACTGCTTTCCCGGACAAGGAAAGTGCCGTCTCGCTTCCCTCGCAGCAGGTTCTCAGCTTTGTTCCGGTTGCTGCTTCCGACATTCCATGTCTTCTCGTCATGGTGGGGCAAATCTTCATCATCTTCCACCAGCGAGTATTGGCTGAGGAGCAGGAGAGCAGGTTGCTAAGTGCAGTGCATGGGAACCACCGGCCAGCCCCACTGCCCCTCCCATCACTTTGGCCTCGTTTCTGCCCCTCCTGCCAGCACCTCGGACCCGCCGGCCCGGGTCTGACCCAGCCGGACTCTCGGGCCAGAGTTCTCTCTCATCCAGTTGCGCCTGCCACATAACCTCTCTGGACAAAGAGTTAGCAGGAGTAAGTCAGCAACTAAGCTCAGATACCTGGGAAGGTATTAAGTAATCCTGTTTGTCCAGTTTAGATCAGGAAATTGATGGAGGAGGCTTGCCAGTGTTCAAATAATTCAAACAAAACATGGGCTTAAGCTTCAAACATATACTAAGCCTATGTCCTTTTTTTTTTCTTATCATTATTGTTCCAAACATATGTTAGGATTTTTTTTTAGATATTTAGGGACATCCTTATGGGCACAGAACAGCCTTATGGGGAAACCATAAATCTCTATCTCCCCTCTCTAAACCTTCCCTTTAAAAAATTCTGGATAATGAGACTGAGTTTACACATTTCCTCCCACAAGATGTTCCAAACTCAGTAAAATTCCTCACTTGTTCTCTAAATAAAGCAAGTCATGCGTTTTCCTAAAATGAAGAAAATCGTGTGCTGCCTCCCATCTGTGGTAAGGACTTACTCTTCGGTGTTTTCATTGCCCAGCCACTCGTTCAGCTTCTTCTGCCGAACACCTTTCTGAGTCAACCACCTGAAAGAGAGTTTCAAAAGGAAAATGCATCAGAACATACCCTTAACTTTCGCGGTTCCCAAGCATTCCCCGACAAGGGCTCCGTCCCCGACGACTTACATCAAGTATTGGTCTCTCGTCTTTCTTAGCTGGATGAGGTCTGGTTTAATGCTGTTCATGCGTTTGTCAATCTCCCGATACTCAGCCGCCTGCTTCTTCAAGTCTTCCTCCAGTCGTCTTCTGCTGTCCACAATTTCGCTGATTCGAGACTTTAACTTTTCGTAATTATGCATAATCCTACAGGCAAGACAAATGCACCTGTCATTGCCAAAGTTCATCATGCAGGTTTCCCTCAGGTAAAGAACGCTTTCTCTCCCCGCTGCTTTTTAACCATGCAAAGCAGCAAAAGTGAGATCATTTTTAAGCAGTTTTAGAAGATTCTGGTGATCTCCAGTACAAGGACAAAGGGGATACTCATGGTTGACCAACCTTTGTATTTCCTTCTCATTGCCTTCGCGTTTAAACTTTTCTATGTACTCTTTGCTGTAGCGCTCCTGGGTTTGGCACTGTTCTTCAAATATTTTTATGGTTTCATTAAATGCTTCAATAGCTGTTCTTTTCATTTGGATTTCCTGCAACACAATTTTAGCAAGACCATGTCACACCTCCAATAGAACAGGTAATTTCTTATTGCGAGACACTCCCAGGACATGTGATCTATATAATTATCTAGAATGTAAGTACTTTGTTAGCAAGGTGGGACTCTAATTCCTAAAACCCACTAAAATACTGTCACACAAAAAGCACACATTTGCTTTGGGAATTATGCCAGTCTACGGAAGATGACTGCTTGACAATTTGCAAAGTTTTCATCTTTGTTAAAGCTGTCCCGCTTTATCAGCAGTTCATGGCATCCACGTGGCCTTCTGCTCCCCCTGCCGGTCCCAGATGCAGGATGGCCCAGAGAAGATTACATCTCCAGGAAAACAAAACAGTGAGTGCCACCCTTGTTTTTCATGGCCATGTACATAATGGTTAAATGTCTATTTCTGAGATCAGACAATTCTGTGGAACTTCCAATTATTATTAGCTCCCAATCTAAAAAGAAGTGTTCAATCAAGAATGATCTCAAATCAACTTAAAACTCAGCAACCTCTTCAACTATTTTGTGAACTTAATTTATTATTCTTATACTTAAAGTTTCATTTACAAGGTTTCAAGACATGATGAATAAATTACTAGAATAATCAACAATGATTCACAAACAAATGATCTCTCCCCCTACTTTATTTACAAAAACTCTCCCTTCTTTACTGTTTTTGAAGCTGACTACAATATGTGTTGCGTTTTAATAACTAAGACTTCTAAAACTTTAATCTGATTTTCGCAGAAAACTCACCTGGGAAGTACGTGTATAATCCTCATATAATCTATCATATTCCCGACTTTTTTCTTGAAATTGAGTGTTATATTCATGTAATTTTTTCCCTACAGCTTCAATATTATCTTCTTTGACAACCTGATCCTAGAATGATTAGAGAGGAAAAGAAATTCAGTTGATAAGGTATTTAATCAATTAAGAACTGTTTAAGAAGATATCTAACATGGAAAAATCTTTGAAGTATTGTATTCAGCTACTCCAAATGTAATTTTGTGATTACAAGTACAAAGCTTTTCAAATTTTATTACATGTAATTCATCTACTTCAAAATGTTTCTAAGCATTGAAAGTATCTTATTTAAATAACATCAACATGAGTATTTGATTACCTGTTGGTATTTGGATACTGGATAAAGTAATTTCACATCCAGCTTGGGATTGTACTGAGCTAGAGATTCATTCCGGTAGTGGTTTATTAATTCAACCACAGAGTTGAAGGTTAATGGGTCAGAGAAGCCATATTTCCCATCTCGGTGAAATATTTTGATTAATTTGTTATTTCCTCCTTTCCTGTAAAAACAGCATAAACATAATGGCATTACAATTTTCTTTAAGGAAATATGCTTGAATGTCAACCTGAGCCACTCCAGTTTTACCTGCACTCTTTGGCTCACCTTAGTGTAAGAGTATAATCACCATGCATTTTAGTAGATGCGTCTCGTACCAAAAAGGTTCCGTCAGCTGTGTCTCGAAGTTTTTCATTTACTTCTTCCCTGAGGCGAAAAGAACACAAGACAATGCTCACCTTGAGGATGTAGTGATTCTAGGCACATTTTTTTAATAGACTTAATTTTTAGAGCAATTTTAGGTTCACAGCAAAATTGACCAGAAAGTACAGAGAAAGTCTCTATATTCCCTGCCCCCATAGATTTACATTTATTAATTACATTTTCAAAGCTTAACAATTTCTTCACTGTTTATATAAAAATGGTACAAGCTCCATCTCATTTATAAACAAGTGCATGGGAGTTGTTTTGTTTTTGTTTTTAAAAACCTACTTTCACCATTGGTACAACTGTGGTACAAAGTTTTAATTTATTTTTTAACCAAACACACTAAAAAATCAGCAAAGCAAGCCATGATCCCAGAGAGGTTTCCTCCCCCTCCTCCTTTTAAAAAGCTAAGAATAAGAATGCCACTTTATTTCATTATGTGTAGGATAACAATAACGTTAATACTTAGAGTTTTGCCTGCTACGCAGTGGGTTTCCCCACTGCTTGTGGGCAGCCTCAGTTCATCCAGGCGCTTCCCTGGTGACTCGGCCGATGACTGGACTTCTCGGGTATTTACAGTGATTTCTCGTGGCACCCAGCACCTACAGTTCCCCAGTGGCTCAGGGACTTCTCTGCTCGCCTTTGGAAGCGAACCAACTATGTTTCATGCTTATGTTGGATGACAGCCTAAAAATGCAACTTAGCAAGCTGGTGCTTTTCTTTCCCTTAATGTAACCCTCTCTGTCTCTGGTGAAAACTAAGTGTTTCTGTAGGCTTACCTAGAGATATCTCCCCAGTACCATTCGGCATCTTGTAAGGACATATTGTTATTCATACCGTTGTTGGCTACAGTAGTGGGTTTTGGTGGTTTAGGAGGCAGTGCTGTAGATTAAGGAGAAAGAAAAAGTTGTTTGCAACCCCAAACTAAAATTAAACATTCTAAAGTAGACCTAAATTTCTTTAGATAAAAGAAGAGTAACTGTGAAATAGAGCAATCATTCAGCATTCCATGAAACAGGATAATTTTCTTCCAAAAAAGAAAAAGAAAAGAAAAAGTCAAGACACCTTTCACAGTATGGCTCAAAGAGGAAAGAAACTGAAAAAGAGAACAGTTTGGAGGCTAACGCATAAATTGGGCTGGCCACGTGAATGGATTTCAGAGTGAATCAGGAGTCATGCCCTTTGCCCCTTCCAGGTTCCAGTTATATTCGAGTTTCGTGCCTGGTCAAGTCCACCCAACATACAAAACCGTGAGCAGATGAGCAGGAGGAACCACACAGGTTGGCTTTAATTTCCTCTTATTTAATTGTAGGAGACAAACTCGGTCTCTGCCCTCCACAAATGCTGTTGTGGTAAAGAAGCTCATCTACGGCAATATGTCTTAAGAGGAGAATTAGGTTTCCCTGATCTTAGTATTTCAGGCACTGTGCTGCCAAAAGCCACTCTAAGAAACTCATCTGTGACCTAAACCTCTTTAGTGTTCCTGTTAATATTCTACTGAATAAACTGTGCTCTATATGCCGACTGATTAAAAACCATATTCCTCTTCCTCAATGTCAAATCAGTGTTCAGATACCAACTGGTGACAAATGAAAGGCTACAGTGTTCTTGAAATTTTCTTCATTGGGAGGAGGGCTAACAGAGGGATGAAATAATATAGAAAGCAAAATAAGTCCATGATTTTTAGCTAAATTCTAAGTCGTAAGTTTTAAAGCATGGTTACTATTTTAATTTATGTAAAAATTACTTCAGGAGTCTATCAAGAATATTTTATAAAGACTAGGGCTAAGGAATGGAGAGCCAACTTCTTTTCTCATTACAGTATCTTAATATAAGAGAGAGCAGGCAAAGTCTCGCCATTTGATTTAGAATAGTCTCAGGTCACCTAGAACTGAGTTGCAATCACTGCTACATTTTACAGGCTTTCTAAAATACCAAGGGCTATCACTGCAAAAGTACACCACTGTTCTCATCCACTGGCAACAGAGAAGAGCAGCACAAAGGAGGCATAATTTTAATTAAAGGAACAATACACAACAATATAACCCAGAGAGCAACAAATCTTAACAAAAGACACCAGTGAAAGCTGGCATTCCATTCATATCCATCCAAGTAAGAATAAGCATTTACCACATACAGCCTGATCTGCTTGCTTCCACAGGCAGTCAGCTGGTTTAATTTTCAAGCTATGATCAAACTAATTCTTATTAAATTAGAACAAATTAATAAAAATAGAAATCGAAAGAGGCTCTGTTACAGTAGCTGTCAAACAGAAAATAAAATGCCACAAAATTAACTCGCTTTCCACAAGAATACTGCAGTATTACCTGGTGGATCCATTTCTATATAAAACATCAAGTCTGTGCCACAATTTATATCTGTCTTAGCATATTCTAAATCCAGGTCTTCCATAGTCCAAACAGTGTTGTACATTTGTGCAAGAGTTTCCTTGGCTGAGCTCAGTTATAAGAAAAGAGTCCGGCTTTCTTTGTAATGGTGTCTTGGAATTCATTTTAAAACCTATAAGGGGCTGCACTGTAACCTATTACATCACACACCCCAGCCAATCAAGTCGGAAAAATGTCACCAGACCACTCCTGCTTCATCATTTCTCTTCTGTACCAGCCTGAGCACAACCCCAACCTCACTGAGAACCTACATGTAATAGAACTGCAATGTATACATGCTCATCGTTTCAAAAAGGTGTTTAATTTGCCCGTTCTCCTCCAGCAGTGAGCTTCCTAATTCCTCTTTTATTGCTCCGTGCAGCACAGTCTGCTCCGCCTGGCAGGGCGACAAAGGCTGATAGGCTGCAGCACGGAGCTCTTCTCCCCCTAGTGCATCTGGGTTTTTAGATAGCCCGACCATTCCTTGGTTTAAAAATCTTACAAATGCCCCAAAATGACACATTTCAGGCTTATTTTACAATCCTGAAATACCTCCCCTATATATTAAAAGCAGAAAGGACTCTGGGTATTTCAGTCCTACAGAATTCACTGAAAACTCAGAACTTAAACGCTGTCACAAATGTACCACATTAGAAAGCACAATTAAAAGGAAGCACATAGGCGAAATCTCCCCCTCTACCAAACACTGCAGAGTCGGAACTAGACTTTATGAACCGACATGGAAAATTCTTAACAGGAATGAAGAGGTCTGCTGGCAGATACAATCAACGTAACTGTCAACATTATTAATGAGAACCTCAATGTGCTGTCTAACAAGACCGGTTAAGGTAAGCAGTGTCTTCCAAAAGGAAAGAGACCCTATGTATCAGAATGCAGAGTTCTCTTGGCCAAGTATTTCTCACCGATGAGCCCATCCTTGCATTTACTGTGCTAACACTGCTCGAGGGAGGAGTGATGTAATCATTTGGGGGGGGGCCTTTTATCCCCTCTATCTCAAATGCCTCACACTCATGACAAGTATTAATATTCCTTCTTGGCAATATTTAACATAAAGAAATCAATTCCCCTATAAACCTAGTTATTAATCTTTGTTCTTTAAAGCTGTTCTGCATATGATTGATCCTGCTGCTCTTACTGGAGCCTACTGTGCATTCCCCTCGTGAAATGGTCTCTCTTTACACTATGATGAGAGGGGAGGAAGAGGACAAAAGCTCCCCCCTCCCATGTAAACGTGGCTGACTTAAACTAAAGTGGGCTTGTGATCTACATCCATGTTTGTGTGGTTATTTAAAGAGCACAGACGCCCTAAACATTTACTCTTAGAGTTTCTATCAAATTGGAATCATAAAATATATAAAATCGCAGAGCAAAGGCAGGCCCGTTCTCTGAGCACTGCTCGCTGGAATCCCCTCCCTGGTTTAATTCATTTTCCCATTAATCAGGAATGCTGACTTAGCATACACCCTCCCACCCTCTCCCATTCACTTTTCTATTTGCCTAAGGGTTTAAGTAAACCTAAACCCAAATTTAAATAAAAATGGGAAAAGTGGTGTGTGTGTGTGGGGGGGGGATGCCTTTAGATAATATTCAGAAAAAAATCTCTCTCCTTAATAAAAATATTAATGCCCCTCCTCCCACCAAAGAAAGGGAGGCAAGCTTCTGGGCTGGTGTGGAGCAGCCCACAGAGGGATACCCAGCGCCCCGGGGAGCACCTGGTGCAAACCAGTCCTGCTACTGGAACCCATGTGGCACAGCCACCCAGGGAGGAGGGCAGGGAGACAGGTGATTTTCCACGTCTCTCCCAGGCCTGGCCCGGCACCAACTTCCAGCAAAGCACTTTGTAATTACCTCCTTTCCCATTTCCAACCTAACCCCCATCTTTCCCTCACACTGCCCCTCCCGGAAAGGGGGAATATCTCCCCTAATCGCCCTCCCCAGGGACCGCTTACAATCCGCCCCCCCCCCACCGACACACACACACAGAAACACACGCACACAAGAACCTTTCACAGAAGTGCAAAAAAAAAATTCCCAAAAAACCCTAGTGCAACAGCGAAAGAGCAGAGAAGTGCACAAATTAAAAGCAACTTACTTTGCAGGTTATGCATTTCAACGGTTTCTCTTTGAATGCCTGTATCCGACCATGAAAAAAAAAATCCAAGAAGCTATTCTTCCAGCAGCCGGGACCAGCCCCCACGTCTCCTCCCCCCACTTCGCCTCCGGCAGGCGGTGCTCGCAACCCCGAGAACGCGCAGGACCCCCGGGACAGACAGGACGAGCGCAGAGCCCAAGCAGCGCCCTCACAGCACTGCAGCTGCGCCCTCACCGCCAGCTCCCTACGGAGAAAGCCGCTGGATGTGGGTACAGTACTGGGGAGGGAAAAGGCCCAGGAGCTTGCACGGCTCTCTTAGATAAAGATCGCGGCTTCATGATTAACTTGGGCAGGTTCAAATATTTGCTGAGCTAGGGATTTCGGGGAGGGGAGGGGAGCCCAAGTCAAAGTCAAAGTTGTCATCTGCTAACAAGTGGCCAATGCCAGCCCAACTCGCTCATTTTCGCCGAGGAAATGAGAAGGCCATTGTGCGGGGACCTAAAATAGTCTAACTGGCTGTGGCAGCGCGCTCGCTGGCTCGCGGGGCTCAAGTAGCCACAGTGAAGCGAGGCACTATGCGCAGCCAAACACAGGAAGTGGCTGAGCTAGTTCAGCAAAAAATAGAATCAAAGCCTTGCTTGTAAAGGCCTGAACCTCTCGGAATGGCCCAGAACACCATGCCTTGCTGGAGTCCACCTCCTCCCACACACTAACACAGGCAGCCCGCAGGTGTAACAGGAAAGCCCTACGCGGCAGCTGGGCAGGGAACAGGTTTAAAGAGTATTTAATAGTCCTGGGGAAGATTATTCTAACTCTGCAGGGATACTGTACTCCGCCACCACGTGAACACTGAGAAAGAAAAAGCCCTCTCTGCAGCAATTTTTGTAGAGTCAGTTTCAACTTAGGCTTAAACAGCCACAGGACTTTGTAATAGTTAAAAGGGGCTCTGCCTTTGGTTCCTGCCATGGCCACATGGAGCACAGGATGCGAGGGCAACAGCATGGCATAAGGAACAGCTTTCTGGAGGATTTTTGTCCTCCATTTGAGAAAGGTGCAGTGAACCCGAAGTAGTTGGCTACTACTGAAACAATTAAAATTCCCACCTGAGAAAATTTTCACCTGCAGCAGCTTTACTATTATTCCAAGAACCAAAAACCCAATGTAAAATCACAGAACCAATACCGTTAAGACCAGAGAGCAACTTGGAGATGACTTCAAGCAATTCCCTCAGGCTACAGAGGCGTGCAATGCCGACCCTGAGGCGTACAGTAGTTTGCACAGGATTCGAGCACCAGGACCAGGACCCAGCCTTCTGACATTTGGTCCTAAACTCCTCTTTCTCCCCCCACTGGCCCTGCTCTTCACTTCCCTCTGCCAGAGAAAGTAAAAATTAACAAGTGAAACTGAAGCTAATTTCTTTTAAGCCACATGCCAATAATTTCACACCTACAGCAAAACTGACTTTTTGCTTTCTATTTTTAGCTAATTTAAATTTTTAAAAAGTTACCCTCTAATTCTCTTTGAAGAAATATGGGTTCTGTCTCAGACTCTGTATGGAAAAGTGACCCAGTGGTCACAGGCAGTGATAAAGAAAGAGCAAGGTGCTGATGCACTGTCTGCACAGTCAGGGGCCAGCTTCAGGATCACCTGCAACATCTGGGAAGTGCTCCTAAACTCACAGCGAAAGCAGCTTTACAAACTTTCTTTTACTGTCATTGATGTCACATGAAAAACCGCTTTACCAAGGGGGGTGGGGAACCAGTGTACAAGTGAATCTTCCAGCTCCTGCTGGCTGATTAAAGGGACACAGGGTTAGTTCAGAGAATATCCTTGCATCCTAAGCAGCATAATCTTGATGTTATTTAAAAAATAATCTTTCTAAAGCTACAAACCTCGGAAACATCAGTCTCTGAAGCATACCTGTCTGGACGCACAGGATGATTCAAGTCAAAACCTTCTATGATTAAAATGCTCTCTAGTCTAACAGTATATTTTCTGTTTCAGAGAAAAATTATCCACTGCAAAGAAGTACACCCTCTACTTACAGAGAGAAAGTCTTAAAATAGATTTGTAAACTTTGCTTCCAATTTCTCACAATATGTACAATCATCTACCATAGAAGTTCTATTATATTACTGAAAGTGTGAGCTGAGTCTTTTCCCATTCAATTTTAGTGTTGGAAAAGTGATCTGCAGGACACATGTTCTTTATTAGCTTAGAGAGGGAGCCCTCTGCTGGTGGAACAGAGTCAGTGACCTCTAACTTGGGGTTGAGGGGAACAGGTAAGCTTCTGTGTATTTTATTCATCTCACACTATGTCCAAAATTTCACACAAAATAAACATAATTGTTCAATTGTCACTTAACCTGTATGAGCCACTAATAAATAACTAATAAATCAAATGCACAGATGTCATACAACTTAGGAAATATTTTTTCATGTGGCTGCTATGCTCTTGAAAGATAACTTGTATGTACATTTCAGCATTTATCTGAGGCCCAAATACTCAGACGCACTGGAAAACTTAAACACATAACTAAAAACTAACTTTAGCCTTCCGAATTCTTCAAGACAGTATGTGTTACTACTTTTCCTTTCCCCAAAGTCTGGTAAAACTCACTTCAGAGGCAAAAATAGGTCATATTTCACTTCTTAGCAGGTCCCTTAATCAATAAAATATGTTTGAAAGTTATAGACTGAACACTGTATTTCTATGTGCAAATCACCATCAGACAGTGAATGTTTCACAGTCTGAAACATTCATCCTGCACTTCTTACATGTTCTCGTGGGCTATCATGTCTGAACAAAAGACCACTTCAAAGAAAATCTGTGCGAAAAAAAATGCACCCAAACCATTTAAGGGTTAAGTGAATGAATGCCTCCCTTTATACCTCTAACTTAAGACAACCTAAGACAGAAGAAGGGCTTTTCAGGAGGACGCAAATTCATTACTCCACATCCAGCTCTCTTAATGACCCTGCACTAAGAACAGTGTCCATTTGCCTTTCTAAATAAACTCAGGTTTTCACATGCACAAAAATGATACTTCCTACAAAATATCTGAAAAGGCGTGCCCTGTCATTTTCTTCTCAGACACTGTCCCTTGAAAGAGAGAGCTGCACTGTGAAAACAGAAGTAAAACTGAGCTACACTCTGCAATATACGCACCCTAAAACATGCCTCTTCTTCGGAGCACAAACAAAACTTCCTACTTTTCAATGCATAACCCTATATGGCTTGCCTCTCTTTATTCCTCCCCATCTAAATGCATGCATGCATTTTTTTTTCAAGGTTTCATTTCTCACCTTTGAAACACTCCTCTAATGTCAGACCACATTTTAAACTCAATAAAAAATAAATCAGAGAAGAGTAAAAGTCTTTGAAAGTCATTTCCCTCTACCTTAGTGCTTGCCTTAGTCCTGGTTGAAAAGCAAGCCCAGAGCATTTAAAACAATATTTATGAATCAGGCTCTTTAGGATGAATGTTTTGCAATGTGCCACTGGTTAAAAATTAACTCTGACAGGTATAGGAGGGCAGGAGGGGAGAATGACCCACTTATTTTCCACTCTGGGCTTGAGGGTGCAATATCAGACTTCAATTATGCTACATTAATATTTCTGAATGTATCCACAAAATCTGAAATATGTAAATATGCTTATAATGGGTTCCATTCAAAGGCACCCCATGTTACACAGTCCTGTTTTTAACTTAGCTGCACTATAGCAATCTACCTTAGCTACCTAAGTATTATAGCATAGACATAACACAATGATTCAAGAAAACCTGCTGTTCAGCTGTAAATATGCTTAAGACTTTTAGCAACAAAGGGAATAGCACTTACTCTGTGCTCAACCCCTCAAATCTTACTTTCCCTCCATAAGGGGAAGATCGTTGCTTTGCAGGTTTGCTGGACGCATTACATGACTTGGTATGTCAAAGTTCTCTGAAAGCTGAGACATTTATCATATATTTAAAAACAATTCATTTGGATGATTATCATTCTGTGCCCTGTTCTATGCTAGGAAGAGCTCAAAAGGGGAAGCAGCCCTCCTCCGTGAGAAATGTGGTTGAGCAGCTGAGAACAGTTAAGGGTAAGAGGACAAGGGGCTTTGGGGCAGAAACACACTGACAGGTCGTCAGCCTGCACCGCAAGCAGGGGGAGGACCCACTCAGCCACAGACAAAGCAGATGGCACTGTTTGGGCTGCTGTGTACAGATGCACATTCTGCACCCTGGGTAAAGGCACCTGGGCAAAGTGGCAGGAGGAGCTGGTACTAAAATCCAGGCCCCTCCACGCACCACACCACACAGGGAGGAAAGGGCATCATACAAGGGCACCTTCCTGCCTCTAAGCATGCACCCAAGAGGCAGCATCTGCCCAGTGAATATCTTTTTCACATTTGCATTAGAGCCCCCGCAGGCTGTCAGAGGCCTGTCTCTGTTGGCTGGGAATGCGGGGTCAGTGGGGAGAATGGCCGGACAGGATTCAGACAGCACTCCCCAGGAGTGGTGGAGTCGAACTGCAGGGTGAGGCAAGCTCTGGCAGGGCCTTAGAAAACTGGAGTTGCCCCAACAGACAGTAGAGACATACTATCAGGTCATGAGCTTCAGTACCTAGCACCTCATTTAGTTCTCACAACAACCCCAGGACAGAGGCATTATTCCAATTTCACAGACCGGAAAACAGTTTGGAAAGGTTGAGTTACTTGATAACAAACTTGGCAAGTAAGGAGGAAGAGTTGAAATTCAAACCCAGTTCTATTTGACTGACAAGGTTCTTTCTGCAGCATTAACCGACAGAGGGAGTGATTCAGAGCCTTCTCCCCAAAAGTTATAAAAACTGCATGTGGCTCTTTACTGTATATGACCCAGGAGGGCAAATTTCACATATTCTTAGTTCAGGACTTGCTGGAGACTTGGGGACTGGTGACTGGACACTAGAAACAGCACCATTCGTTGCTCACAAAGGTTCCAAAACCCCAGGCAGTGGGGGCAGCGGATGGGGTGGCAGCCGGGAGTCCTTCCAAAAGCCTGGCCCTGGCACACGTGTGCTGGGTGACACCAGGTGAAACGCTTAGCTAGCCTCGGCCGGTTTTACCTTCTTCACATGTGCGTGAAGAGCTGGACACAGCTTTCAAGTCTGGCGTGATGCTTTTTACGATACTGTCACTGAAAATATTTCCTGCTCTTTAGAATCTGATAAAAATTTCAAGCCATTATTTTTGTACTTTGCAATTATCTTGAATAAATCTTTGAAACTCCTTGGACTGCAAACCTATTTCTCCTTCCTCTATTCAAATTGTACCTATTATTCAAAGCCCATTTCAAGTCTTATTTTTTCCCATGAGCTTTTTCTGTCTACTCAATTACTCTAAAAGAGCCCCATTCACATCCCTAAAATTCATTTTGTACTTGCAGTGCATGCCCTTCCATCTAGTATTTAATTAGGCGCCATGTGCTAATGGATCCTCTCCGAACTGACGCTCTGCCTCAGTTGTCCTCAGTGTTGTCTCTCCCTTCAAGTTCTACCTGGTAAACTCGCCAACATGTGTCTCTGCCCCATAACAGTCTTGCTACCCCTCTGCCAAATATCATTCATGTGTTCATTTCTATTCATAACAATAAAGTTATTGCAAGTGAATGATTTGTGACTGGTTAGGGAGATGCTGAGTGTTGTATTTCCAAAGTCTCTGGTACCAGCACAGGCAATAAAGGAGGACTCTACGAAAATGTCACATTCCCACCAGGCCTAAGAAATCATTTCTCTGACCCAGGGCCTCCTGCCAATCATCTGCACTGGAGCCATGCCTGCGAACTAAGGTGTTGAGGATGAGGCGGTTTTCCTGGAAGGGGCAGTATAGTTTCACAAGTGAGAGACACTGAAGTATCCGTTTAATTCCAAAGGGCCTATATAATTTCCAGAACAGCACTAAGAGATATCACACTAAGGGGAAAATGGCTCAGACCAGGGTATAAAATGACTTGCATTCATTTTTTTTTGATGAGGCTGAATGAATTCTGGGATGGACTAGCAAACGTTCAAGGCTTTACTTATCATTCTTCAACAGAGCTGACGAAACTAATCTGCCTTTGCAATTGGCACACCAATTTCTTATACAAGGATGTGGGCAGGGTCCATGACATATCAAGCAGTTTTAAGTGTGCATTATGAAAACGGTTGCACATGGATCTTTTCTGTGGCAGAATTAGGCAGGAACTGAATAAAGACGTTTAACCAGTTTACACCAGTCAGACTCATTCATCTCTACTACAGATCCTGCTACACCCTGTGTAGTGGAAATTCTCAAAAACGCCATGTGATACATTCATTTGTGGGTATCTGTCACACCCTGCCTGGCATTTAGCTTCCATGTCTTCTCTCTTCAGAGGGGGAGCCACTAAGGCCAGGACCACTGCCTAGCCCTTCCCTGCCCGCAGGGCCCTGTTCTCCCTAGGGCCTGAGACAGACTGCCACACCAGTCAGGGGGAAGTGAAAGATCGTAGCCCAGCCTTGGCCCAGAGATCTGCTTGGTTCTTGTTTGCCCTCTTCCTCCCCACCCATGTGATCATTTTAAGGAAGGCCACCAATGAATGCCTAAAGCACCATGCTCCACACTGCCCCGACCCCTTATCACAGGGTCCTTCTACCATCACTGCAGTCTTTCCTACTGAGCCCAAAGGCAGCCTCTGAACATCAACAGAGCTCCAGGACCCATAAACAATGACCCAAGTGCTCACAGGAGATGACATCTTTGGGCCACACCCTGGACTTCAGCCCCAGGCCATCCTTGTGGACAGCCATCTCTGATACAGTTTATCTACAATTCGGGGTCTTGCCATGGGACATCCTGCTTGCTGTGATTTGGAACATACCACACGTGCCTTACATACGGTTCTGCTGCCCCCCTCTTACTGCTGCAGACCATATCTTGGGTTTGTCCACAGAAGATCTGCCCAGTACCTGCCTTGTTTTAACCCAACCCCACAGGTGGGTTTTCAGCACAGGCCCTGGCCTCTCTCAGTCTGCACCTTCCAAAAGCAAACAACCAACCCTGGCCATGGAACACCTGAGAGAGCACAGCTCCAGTCTCCACTGCTTGGCCCTGACACCTGGGTCCCCGTGCCTGCTCACACACAGATAAATGTGGTAGCTCACAGAAGCCTCCTTTGAGGTTTTATTTAAATTCCAGGCATAAATTAAAATTACAAGCAACACCTTTTACTGGTCCTGAAACTTCACTTACAGGACCTTAATCACTATTCTAAATGACCTGCTTTTAACCAGTATATATAGCAAAGTAAGGTTGTTTAGGCTTTCCAGAGTTGAAGAAAAGTACATCAGTTTAAATTAAGCCCACTGCTAACATGGTTTGTGTTTCCTGCTTTGTTAAATGGCTAACTGAATGCCAGCCTGCTTTCAAAGAAGTGCCTGGCTTGCTCTGACTTGCCACAGCGAGCACCCTGGTTCCATACTGCTTGCATTATTGAAAATGTTTACTTTGACAGACATCTCTAAGCAGACCTGCTTCCAAAAAACACATTCCCAAATACTTTAAATTATACAGTAATTATAAATCCCCTAGTTTCTAAATATTAGAAAGACAAACAAAAATGTCAACAGCTAAAATGAGCTCCATAATTTATGCGCAACGAGAAGCATAAAAGGTGACAGGAGCTGAGAGCTCTCCCAACAAGCATCATCTAAAAGCAGGACCATCTAAAATCTGCGGGCACTGAAATATGGATGACATTTACCATACACACTACCATGCAGCTACTTTTTCTTTAATCACGAGAATCCATGTTACTGTGAATCGCAATTCCACAAGAAACTTATGTTATGTCAGATGAAGTCGAAAGCCACAATTTTTCAGGCTCTCAAAACCAAGCAATGAGAGAATCTTGAATGTTCCAAGGGCATCATTACCTGGTGCAGGCTGTCGTTCGTTCCATTCTGTTGAGATTAAGATTTCTACAACTTTGATGAGGTGTTCAGTATTCTCAGAGCTATAAAAAAAGAGGGGTTCTATTAGAAACATTTTCCTTACACAACAAGCTCATTTTCATTTACACACATCCCAGTGTTAACATGCACATGCATCAGGGAACTAGTTTCTTCAGAGTAAGGGTAACAGCCAGTCAGGCTCAGGAGCACCCTCACCACCCAAAAAATACGTGTTTCTCTTCTCACGCTTACCTGGCTGCTGGGAATCTGAAAAGCAGAGGGCTGAAAAGTTCAGAGAGCACTCTTGCAGTCAGAAGGTTTTTGCCGGAGCTTTGGGAGAGCTTGAAGAAATGTTTTAGCAAATACTGAAGCGTAAGCCAATACTGATGAGGTATGTTAGGTGACCTAATGAGCTTCTTCAACAGCTGGATGTATTCTTCTGAGCTTTGAACTTCTATAAGTTAAAAAAACAAAAAGAAATGAGGAAAAAATAATAAGAGGCTGTTTCTAAGTATCACTGAATTTCACCTAGAAAATTTCTGTTCTCCTAGCTATAGAAAAAGGACTCATTCAAAACAAAGTCATCAGGAGAAGCAGACAGTCCATTTGTTCTTCTCATTAGAAAAGGCATTGTGAGAAAGTAGAAATCTCAAGTCAAATGGAAATGTAAGAAGCTCTTGGTGTAAAAAAAAAAACACAAGAGGTTCAGGGTGTTCTGGTAGAAATCTGCCCTCTATGGAGCAGCCGCAAGTGTGATTGGCTGAGTTGGAGGAACATCAGATAAGTATCACAGGTTTTAACTTTGAAGGTTACAAACCACAATTTCCTGTCCCCAGAGCACTTTAACTGAGCATTAGCTCCTAAAACTGAGAGTCCCTTTCCCTCATCATTCTGTAATGGCCACTTGAAGATGGTAAGAACATCCCCAGTCGCTGGGTTTTAGTCCCCATCCCCTGAACCCAAGGAGGCCACTTGGAACACTGTGGTCTCCACTGACATAATGAGCTTTGTTAATGCTGATAAAGGTTAACAATTAGCCATTTGAACATGTGGACAGTCTTCCTGAGCAAATGAGAATCTGGGTGTTCTACCACAGCAGTCCCCAACATTTTTGGCACCAGGGACTGGTTTCATGGAAGACAATTTTTCCATGGACCAAGGTTGGGGTGGGAGAAACAGGAGGTGGAGCTCAGGCCTGGGAGCAGGGTGAGAGCTCAGGTGGTCATGCTACAGATGGGGGAGTAGGGAGATTGGGGACCCCTGTTCTATTGGATGCTAATGGAGAGAAGTTGAACTACTGGAAGTAGGGGGCAAAGTGGTGGGGGAGGGGTTAAGGGTAGGCTGGGGTGGGAGGAAAGATTCTTAATATTTTCTAGAAACTATCTTTTTCAATATGCAGAAGTTACAAGCACATCCACAACTCAGTATGTGTTCAATGAGGCTCTCGGAAGAGAAAACAAACCTTGGGCTAAAGAAATCATCTCATTGTAAACAGCTACTGGAATGACAGGATTCGGCAGGTCCAAGAGATAGCGTTTGAAAGCATCTGCTAAAATTTGAACATCAACTGTTTCCAAGTCCATGGAGGCGGCATCTATGATAGAAACATTTTTAAAAAATTACTTCAGACATTTTACACATCGGTTGGGCCAATTTTCTGAATGTCTGACTTCAATATGCCATATGAAAGGAAGCAATGAGGACCAGA
Source organism: Anoura caudifer (assembly GCA_004027475.1). Classification (NCBI taxonomy): domain Eukaryota; kingdom Metazoa; phylum Chordata; class Mammalia; order Chiroptera; family Phyllostomidae; genus Anoura; species Anoura caudifer. The sequence goes on from PVKU01001157.1 coordinate 184,910, forward strand.
ATGAGTTTCTCACAGGGGCGGCTCCTTGCATTTCGAACAGAGCAATTTTTCTTTGTATGGGCCTGTCCCCAACACAGTAAGCATTTAACAGGATGGTCCTTGCCCATGACGCCAGGAGCATATTCCCAGACTCTGGGCCCACAACCCATATGTTGAAGCCCCCACTCCCAATACCTCTGAATGTGACTGTACTTGCAGGCAGGTCTTAAGGAGGCTTAAGTTAACATGAGGCCACTATGGCAGGCTCTGACCCAATCTGACTGGTGTTCTTATAAGAAACAAGGAAATTTAGACACACAAAGACACCAGGGGTGCACGCACAGAGGAAATGCCACGTGAGGACACAGCATGAAGGCAGCCATCTGTAAGCCAAGGAGAAAGGTCTCAGAAGAAGTCAAACCTGCCTTGATCTGGGACTTCTAGCCACAAGAGCTGGGAAAAAACAGGATGCTATTTTTTTAAGCCACTCAGTCTGTGCAATTTTGTTATAGCAGCCCTAGCAGACTAATATAATCCCCCCAAATATTTCCAAATACCCTTTGAAGGGTGGTTTTGCCCCACTGAGAGGGGTTCTGCCGAGGGTTGGCTAATCATACAGTAAATGCTTCCTAAAACCTCAACAAGAAAATGTGAAATGCAAATCCACAGAATTCTGAAAATCTGAGTTGCTAAATCCTTTATTTGAGAATTAATATAAATTTAACCCAACAGAGAGACTGATTAGACAGTAAGGTATTATAGAATTTTAGCCATCTCAAGAATATCCATGAAAATAACTTAAGCATCTTTACAACATTTCTCCCTAATTCTGACAGGGCCTTAGGGTTAGGGTGTTACTAATTTAACCAGTGGGCTCTAACTATCTCGGAAGAATGAGAAGATGAGCATATCTGTCCAACAAACCCTTCAGCTGGAAAAGAGATCGGGTATGGGGTGATGCGGACCACAGTCTCTCCGTGAGGGCTTGAGACAGAAGAGACACAGGGCCCAGCAGAAGGAAGGGAAACGGGGGGCAGGAATGGCCATCTGGAAACGAGAGGCGTTTGGCTGCTGCTGACGGGTGCACCCTAGTGACACGCAGGGTCACTTGAGAATTATCTGGAGACTCAATGGAGAAAAGGTGAGCTGATGGGCACAGTGCTATTTTTAAACAAGGCATTATGAATTGTGGTTAAAAATAAGAAAAGCAGAGCTGTTGGAAGTGAAGATAACACTTTTGTTAATTTGAATTCTGATACAGCTAGAAATGTGTGAGACATTAGCAAGAACTAACATAATGTAGTGACTGACTGGAAGAGGTTGGGACCTAGGAGAGAATGAGAAAGAATCAAAGTTTACTCTGGGGCGTTAGAGCATGAGTGGGAGAAGGTGGTATTCTGGATACCGAGAACCAAGTGTGATATTATAAATCACGCTAGGTTGAGCCTGAAGCTGCAAAGGTTCCTTGGACACGTACTTATCATCATCCAAACTTGCCCAACTAACTAGGCAGATTTTATAAAAGACAACCACACAACGCCATATATCTCAGAGGAATTCATCTCACAGAAAATGTGGATAGGGTAGTTTGACTAAAAGAATTATTAAACTTAACAGGGAGAGAGTCAAAGGGTTAAATCACTTAAATGTCCTGGAGAGGACTGATGAGAGACATCACACCCCTAACCAGCCCGGGAAAGGTGATACTAGGTCTGTGCGTAAAGGAGCCACCTGGGGAGTAATCAGCTCCTCACAGGGGACTGTCAGGCAAAACTGTGTGCGCAACCACAGGAACATTCCACAGCCACTGGCTGTGCACGCTGCTGCCCACCCCTCATAGCTCACCCTGTACACTTCATTTACCATGTCTCTCTGCTAGCAAATTAATATTGCTTAACTTGTCATCCTTTAAAATGTGATACACCAATGGGTGATGTGGTATAAACATTGAAACAATAAATATTCCACACATCCCTCCATGAAGCAGGGTTTCTGCTATGTTCTCAGTGCGAGAGCAGTGCTGATGATGAGCTGTATCTCTGCCACGACACTTTGTGTGGACAGTATGCTAATGATGTGTCTCCCTACCACACTGACAGCACCTCACAGGCACAGACTGCAGCTCTTACCTGTTCCCCTGGCTCCCCCAGGGCCCAGCCCAGCACATAGAATGTGCCTGTTTGATGTTTGTGGACTGAACTATGAAAAGTCCTTAGAGTAGGGCTTTGGTGTATTAACATTATACACGAGGTGCATCCCAAAGAGCCTTTATAGTCTTTGAATGAAATAGCCTTATTTCAAGTCTTTGGCAAATCTTTGCACAAGCTCACCTTTTGTCAAATTCTGCTAGAGTTTGTGACATAGTATGTTCTATTTTTTCTTTAATGTAACTTCTAAAGCTTCTTAGAGTTTCTGATTTCTGTCCTGTGTCTACTTTTTTGCATTACACCTCTTCCAAGAGCAACGCATAACTTTTGAAGCTAGCTAGGTGAGAGGTATACACTCTTTAGGTCTAGGTTGGGAGAGTTTACATCCTCTCCTCCCCAACTTCACTCTGAGTCTACTCATGACAGGGAACCAGTAAACTCTCCAGGCGTCATCCTTCCTCCGGCTGGAATGGTGTCCTCTCCTCAGCTGATCTCTAGCTGTGTTAGTAGTTCTCAGTTTTGCTGGCAACGTCTGGAGACATTTTTGGTCACAACCAGGGGGACAACAGCATCTAGAGGGTAGAGGCCAGGGATGCTGCTAACCATCCTACCTTGCATACAACAGCCCCCTACAACATAGAATTATCCATCCTAAAATGTCAAGTGTTGAGGTTGAAAAGGCCTGATTTTTAAACACTGAAACATAACTGACATATAATACCATATTAGTTTCAGATGCACAACAAAAGGATTCATTTCTGTGTATATTGCAAAATGATCATCCCAGTAAGCCTTGTTAATGTATTTTTTTAATGAAAACTTTTAAAGATAAAGCCTGATTCAGGTTAAGGAAAACCAAGATAGTTAGGAAAAAATTCAAACCATGACAATTCAAAGAAAGACATAATTCATTTTGGGACAAGATAATGGGGAAAAAAGCATAAGGACTTTTGGAGTCAGAACGATTTGGGTGCAAGTCAGAGCTTCACCATTGGTAGTGACGAATACTTATGGCACAAGGTTAAAGTGCAGATGAAGTAAAAGACCTTAGCAGGTGGCAGCCAGAGTGGGCCGCTGCCTTCCTGCCCGTCCTTTCCAGACACTGGTAATCCAAAGGGTTGGTTAAAGGGTCACCAACTTCACTTTGTTTAGTGTAAGTGACTCATCTGTGAGCTTCCTCCAGGATACAATATTTTTATGAATTGAAAACTCCTCGAGCTACAAAAAGCTCTGGTGGATCAACTCCTATATTTAGATAATGTTTACTCTTTTTTTTTTTTTTTTTTGCCCCAAATTCACTTTCACAGTATCATACAGAATCCAAATGAGACCAGTGTTCTATGTGTGTGTTTTGGTCTCAAACAGGGAAGGAAATCTGTCTGTCAAAATACATTGTCGATGTGAATTTGGTTATTTATTCCATCTCTCAAGTGGTGTAAAGATTTTTTTTTAAAGCTAAACTGCATCATTTGTGTTTGGTCACATTTAAAAACTCAACCACAATTTCTCAAATAACTCCCATTTCACCAGTCTCTGATGTCTGAACATTTCCTGTGACATGTTCAACTTGACCGATTTTCTGACCAAAACAAGTATCACTATTTCAATTGGCTAAAAACAAAATTCAGTGTTTCCTTAACACCCTCGTAAAGCTGTTAAGAAAGAAGAAAAACATGTCTTTCACCTATAATTTTATGCCAGTTAACTTCTAATGACCTACTCTGTGGGTAAGACAGGAGATGCAGCAGCAAAGAGGAGATACCCCGTACGAGGGTAACCTGATTTCCATGAACAGAGGAAAAAAATAAAAGTTAAAAAAATTATTTTCAAGCTTCAAACATTCGGGTGGAGCATTTCAAGTGAAACTGTTCACTGATAAAGATCTAATCTCCTTCTTTTTCCCCAGAAACATCTTTTCTAAAAATTTTCATAAGCTGCCTCATTTTGAAGCTGCCTCACACTTCGAATTCTCATTTGTTAACTCTCAGGTAGACCTTCTTTGCACACCTGTCTCAAAGAGCTTCTTCCAAAAGTGGGTTTCACTCTTTTTCATTCAAATATACATCAGTTAAAATAGTGTGAGGCAGAAATTATTTTTTCTAAAATGAAAATATTGGAAGGGAATGAAGGATCGAGAAATTCCAGAAGCTGATAAAAAAAAAAAAAAAAAAAAAAAAAAAAAAAAAAAAAAAAAAAAAAAAAAGATGACTTGCCGGAATGATGGCAAGTGAATGTACTCACATTTGTACAGTTTTATTCTGATGGCAAAGGAAGGAAAGGACAGATAATAAAATCACCACTTGGCTGAATAAATTGATGTCATTTAACCAATGGTGTGCAGGAACTGGGTTGCACCCACTCATAAGGCCCCCTGGAACTGTGCCTAATTCTGCCCAAGTTGGAGTTCAGTGATAACATGGGAGCTAAAATTGATCATGATGAGGATATTTGTGCCATGAAAACAGGCAAATGCAACAAACCAGGGCTTTTTCTCCTCCCTCGGAGCTGGTTTACTGGAACACCATGGAACGCAACAATATTGTGATGCTAATGTAAACATGGCATGAAAGCAAACGAGAAAGGAAGGGAGAAAGCAAGACAGAATGAAAGGAAAGGGAAAAGAAAAGGAAAAACAGAGAGAAAGGGAAAAGGTCAAGAGAGACATTTGTTAAATGACACAGACTTAAAACTATTTTTTAAACTGATCCAGATGAAATCGGATGTAGCCAACTGCAGGGTCAGAGAAAGATGGTAGAAATGCAGAGCCAGAGAAATCCCAAGAGGCTATTTCTCTCCCCTGAAACTCCAGCAGGACCCAGAGGCTCCTGGCTGTGATGACGACCAACGTGCACACACGCCCCAACACAGGAGACAGACATCAAAGGTCTGCACTGCTACCATAATAGGGCAGAGGCAACTACGCTTGATTTCTGGGCTCCCTTCAAACTTAGAATGTTGCATGGTTTTAAATTCAAGTGTTTCATGCTTTCCCCGACACAGAAAGGCAAGAACTGTCTTTGTCATTTGTATCTGTAGTTCCAGGACACTTACCACAATCGAGAAGCTGTCGTAATTCTGCTGGGTTGCTGGAGCTCTGTGCTCTGTATAGAGTTGAACATTCCAGACCTAGGACACAAAACAGAGCGAGTATGTGAAACACAGCTCTCTGGAGAACCTGTGAGCCGGCTGCCAGAAAGACATTCCAGCTTCCATCCAGTATCTATTCTAGATGTGCACCAAATATTCTTGGAAGTCAACTCCTACTATTAATCTTATCTGGCATGTCAATAATTTTGGCAAAATCTTCTGGCCACTAAGGAACCAGTTGATTATATTTCTTAAATTATGGAGAACTTAATAGTTCCCATACAGGAACTACACGTTAACATGGAGTTAGAAATCAGACGGAGATTATGTCCCCAGTACAAAGCACAAACCACTGTGTGTCTAGCACAGGTATTTAATGAGCGCCCAAAAGACAAACATAAATTTTAGCACCCATGAGACAAGATTTACAACAAGCTAACTCACTCCCTCCACCCGTCGAATTACCTTTCTTTTCAATGGCTTCTACTAGCTTGATAAGAAGAGGTGGAGCAATGTCAGGAGGGGCAAACTGTTCTGCAAGATCCGGAAGGGCCAAGGCTGCAAATAAACAAAATCCAATGACTATGTTTAATTTGGGGCCATCAAATGCATCAAACAACAATGAAGAAAATTTAAATACAAAATAATGTAATTCTATCTGATAGCAGCAACTCGGGCCCTGGTAAGAGACAGCCCTATGCCGGGCCCTGCCCTTTAGAAGGCTCCTCTCAGGAGTTTGGGGGGCCAAGGAGACATGGCCTTCTCTTCCTAGGACACTCTCAGAATACTTACCTGGAATCCCAAAACTCCTTGCCCCAATGGCTTCTCAGGGCCTCTTCCCCCAGTCCACCCTCCCCAGGGCAGACCTCCCTGCCAGGGTGCGCTCCAGCCTGAGCAGCTCAGGATGGAACAAGTTTCGGTGTGCAAGGCCTCTGAAAAGCCACGCTCTGGGGCAGAACTTAGAGCCCAAGAAATCTAAATTCAAATCTGGCCTCCTGGTCATTATGAAGATACAACTATCCAAGCAGGAGAATAGAACAGATTTTATCGAACGGTTTGTTAACGTGACTTTTAACTTTAACATATTCAGACTCAGGGTATGTGGGTCTCCTTTTGCACTCTTGTCCCGAGCCCCACAAATGTCAGGGGTGGGCCAGTATCAGATCCAGAAGCCAGTGCACGTGGTCAAAGGCCACCTGACCCTCAGGTGAAGTCCCTATGTGCCTGCTGTCGAGGCCTTGATTTGCTTACATTATTTTGGTCAGTAAATATCTTTATAAATGTGATGCTTTCAGAAACCTATTTTCCATGCTATATTTACATGTTTTAGTAATTATAATGATAAAAAGAAAAAATCTTATTGGGTGACACAAATGTCTTTCAACATTACGTTGATAACTATATTCTTACTCCAGAAGAAATGAAACCATTTTAAATAAAAGTTTTTTTCTCATAATAAACCAGAAGAGGGAGCTAAATATATTCACCTCAAATTTCTCAAATGGCAAAATATAGGTAAAATGATAGTATTTATGAAAATAACTACATGTGCATCAATTAATAACTTTTTAGACACTGCCATTCATCACTATATACTCCTATCTAGAAATAGTTTATATAATCTAAGAAAAACTAAATATTTGGTATTTTGTTTCAATGAGATTTTAGGTGTGTGATTATTATAAGCCATGTATCATATTAATAAGCAAATTTCTTATGAGGGTCATCTAATACTACTACTCCATCAGGACAATGACAGACTTATGATACAAAAGTACAATCATGTTATTAAATGTTGACCTCAGAGAATCAATGACCTGGTACCATTTTGCAAACCCTACACTCTGTGGTCGAAGGCCCTTTTAGATGGCGCTGTGCCTGTGGATAGACAACACGTGATCTCACCACCTATCTTTATTTGCCACTGCCACTACCTGGGATAAATGAAGACAAGGTAAATCATGGAACAAACCCATATAGCAGCACCATCCAGCAGAACTTCCTGTGATGATGGAAATGTTCTAATAGCTGTGCTTGTCAATAAAGCATACGTGACCACTGAGCACTTGAAATGTAGCTACTGGGACTGAGAAACTGAATTTTTTAATTTTTATTGATTTAAATTGAAATGGCTGTATGCGCCTAGTGACCACAGTATCGGAGAGCACAGTCCTGAAGCTGAGCAAGGGCAAATTCTGTCAATAGGGAATAAAGATTCTTCAGTTGGCTTCATGCTAGAGACTCCACTAGAAAGCCATCCCTGAGGACGGGCATCTGGACGGGGCTGACCGACATCTGAACCCTGGGCTACCATGCAGTTTCCTGGGTGACGATATGCTACCTCACTGAATGCATTTTGGACTTCATAAAGGCAGATCAGATATGCCACTGACTTTCCAGACAAGTGGTCACTATCCAGAGAGCTGAGTGAGAACTTTAGCTCTCCTGCGTTTCCTCTGTCGGCCTGAGCCCATGGAGCACCTGGAGAAGTTGCTAGGAAATCAAAGTACCACCACAAACCTCTGGAAATGGAATATCCAGGAATGGAGTTAGTAATCTGTTTGGGTTTAGTAACAAGTCCTAGGATGTGCTTAGCATGTGGGTGACTGCCTAAAAAAAATCCTGCAATGACATCCCCAAATCTCTAAATGTTAAAATGTGAGTGTATCTGAAAAGCACTTAAAATACAAGTGTCTTGAAAGTTTCATATAGACTTTTTAATTGAAAATATTGCAAAATTAAAGAACAAATAGTATAAAATGAAAGAGCACATCATTTCATTTCCTCTATCTATAAACTACTTCCCCTTGCCTTCAAAGAGTATCAGCTCACAAAAATATTCTCCCCCATAAATACCTTCTCCACTGAATGGGGTGAAATATCCTATCAGCATATGCAACAGAAGCAAAGCATAAAGGTAGAGAAATGTACAGAAATGTTATTAATTAGAATTCACTCTATTGTGTTTTCTTAGCTCTCTAAAACTTACAGGGCTGAGCACACACCAAGATGCAGAAAGTTAAAGATTAAATTGTAGATACATGAACCCATATATCCACCCAACATTCACCCAATTAACTAGCCCAGTTCCATTTTCTCTTCCCTCATACATTACACAAGCATTATGCTTTTTAAATTAAAAAACAAATCCCTGAAGTTGGCAACTGAAAATGGAATTACTTAATAAAAGTTTATCTCCTTCCAGAATCTTATCAGAACAATCATTTCTGCAGGCAAATATGAAAGTTAAATTACGTGATAATTAAAGATTTCACCTCATTGCGATTGGAATATACACCCAACAGCTGTTGTATTACTGGGCTGGCAAATCCTACATGTCAAAGTGTTTCTATCTGTGTATTGTACTTCTTCACTGCAGTCTGAAAGGGGGGAAAGGCAACGCCTTCTTTCCTTAGTTCTTTCAATGATTCCTTGGGGGAAAAATTGGTAGTTTACTTTCAGTATCCTGAGTAACAAAGTATCATTTGTTTCTCTCAGACAAGTGTTACACGAGGTTTAAGCACGGCACCAGCCATCAGGTATCTGGAATTTCTCTCAGAGTGCACACCAGAATACTTCAAAAAGAAAGAAACTGGATGTCTGCAGTAGGAAGCACAGGTATTCCTTTTGAAAATACTAAATTTCCCACTGAATTTTTAATATTGAAAAAAGCTTTATTACCTAAATGTATGAATCATCACAGCTGATCAAGGTTTTGCAGTGCAAGTTGTAAAAGGTAAATTTTAAAAGGAGAGGTGGTTTTTAACAATCACAATGCAAGGATTTCCTATTCTGTGACTCAATCCATTTCCCCTTTAAAATATTATAACATAGGGAAAGTGGCAGCTGTGTCCAGAAACCTTTAAAGTTCACATCTTTTATTTTGGGCAACAGGATCAATTAACACCAAAAGTCAAAAAAAAAATTCTAAAGCATATTAATTATTTCAACAATCCTAAAATCAACTATTCCTTTAATTACACTAAATACGCAAGGTCAATATTTACTTTTCCATGAGATCTCATTTTAAGAAATTCCAACAGGAAATGACAATTGCCAGGAATTACCAAATTTGGCAAGTTGTTCTTTAAGAAGTCCATGATAAAGCCCCACATCACACAGTTCAATAAACCAAAACATAATGGAACTAAAAAAATATATATACAAACTATATGGATCATATATAGAGATTTGCATGATCCTCACAAAGTTTGCATATAAATTCTCATGAGATTTCATCTTCCAGACAGATTTTTATACCTTAATGAGGAATGTATTTTAGTTGTGACTCCTGTGGTAGCCAGTGTGTAAGTCTGGAGGGCCAAGTCCACTGTTAAGAATCTGGTGAGTGCAGACTTCTATACTACAATCCAATACCAGTTTTTCACTTGGCTGAAACATTTTTTCATCAGAAGAAATCAGTGTTACTTAAGGAGAAAGAAGACAAAAAAAGAACAGCAGAAGGGTCTAAAAGCGGTGCAGCCAAGGCGCTTTGTTTCCTTAGACAAGAGGAATTAGCCTTCCACATTTAACCGTGTGCCTCAGGTTGTAGAAAGAATTTTTGATGACACATCAGATTCTGTGTTTTTCACTAGTTCTATTTTCCCCTTTGCCCTGGTGACAACCAATCACACAGAACAGAAGGGAGCCTTCTCTCCGAACTCAGGCCCTTCCCAAACCACTAACGTGGACAGGCCTGAACAGCCCTTGGGCACCGGCGGCGTGTGGGAGACAGTGGCATTCCTCGCACGAAGCGGTGCCAACACCGCTGCGAAGTGCAAGATGAAACCAGCACGCAGCCGCACCTTTTGGAGGCGTTCTCTACAAAAAAAGATATTTTAGACTTAGTGCCTGGCAGGGACAAATGGAAAGTTTAAGCCGAAATTCTGGGACTCCAGAGACTGCTCAAGCCAAGTATTTCATTACTGATGGAAGCAACTTGGAAGTGTATGAAAAACTGCCACTTAGCTTTTAAAATCTAATACAAATACACAGAAAAGAAAGTGAATATGCAAAGTGTGGATCAGTATTGAATCAAGATGTTTGTCTAATCACTGTTGCTGAATCCAAACTTGATTTCTGTCTGAAACAATCTCTCTCATTATTTCAAATAAAAAATGTATATTCTGGTGGGCAAGAATTAACTTTTCTTAAACCTTATAAGCATATTTATATACATATAATAGTTAGACGCACATAATGGTTAATACCTTGAATATTTACACTTCTTAAGCTCTAAGGGCAAAGCCATAACAAATGCTAAGATACGACAGCTAAAAAAAATTAAGCAAAGCAAAAAAACAATTATGGGTTCCTTAATTTTGGAGCATACTGGTTTAACTAGCAGTAAAGAAATTATTAAAAGCACAGGTTTAAGGCCAAAGAGACCTGGGGTTTACTTGTGGTTTTGTCACTTCCTGAATGTAATCTTGGGCATGTTAATTAACTTGAACCCCAGTTTCTTTATCTGTAAAATGGGAATAATTATTAGTGTAATATTGATTCAATCAATAATATAAATCAACATGGTAGGCATAGTCCCAGTATGTAGAAAGACAAACACATGGGTATCCGTGATTAATGTAGAATCATTCATATATTCTTTTTCATTACTATTGTTCATGGATTTTTTAAATAATTGCAAAGACATTTTACAACCAGAAACTATTATTAAGAGAGAATTCTTGATACTTTTTTTAAAGATTAAAATTTATTTTTTGACAATTATTTTTAATCCTCACCCAATGATATATTTACTGATTTTAGAGAGAGAGAAAGGGAGAGAGAAAGACAGAAACATCAATATGAGAGAGAAACATCTATTGGTTTCCTCCCATATGTGCCCTGACTGGGGATGGAACCTGCAACCCAGTTATGTGACCTGGCTGGGAATCAAACCCGTAACTTTTTGGTGTACAGAACAATGCTCCAATCAAGTCACCCAACCAGGACTTGACACTTTTTAAAGATGGCAAAATGGAAGCATATAAGAGGGTAGATATCTGCATTTTGATTTTCATTCTATAAGCATATTCAATATTTTTTCAGAAGTCATATTTAAAATATCACATTATTTTCAATATATTGCACTTTTTCCCTACAAATACTATCATGCTAATCTATTTAAGCTATTATACTTCAGTTTTTCCAATATAAAAAAAATGAAGTTGAAATAATACCGAACTTGGTGGAAACGAGCTTTTATTGGGAGGGTCAGATAAAAAGAGTAGATGTAAAATAAACCTCCAGCCATTACTACATTATTTCCAGCAATAACTAGTCAAAAGGAATTAAAAGGAGCTGCCAGCAGATTTAAACAAGTCAGTAAATCTTTTCAGATACCCTAAACTAGTTAGTCTTCAATATCTTTATCTTCTCCCACTTACATCTTCTGCTCCTCAGAAGAAACAAATAAAGGGGATCTGAGATCCTCTGCTCATTCAGTTTTATTTCTAGATAACAGACTAGCGTGGAGAACAAACAGCAGGAGAAAACCTCATTAAACATAAGCAGAAGTCACAGTTCTGCTTCTGATGGCCACAGCGGAAGCCTCAGAGTTTGGTGATAACTGAAATGTAAGATTACACTTAATCTTTGACGGGCCTAATTAGCTGTGATTCATATCACCTAAATTGGAGTTTGATTGAAAGATTACCATTTATAGTGCATAGGATATTAAAATGCTGGACAAGAGGTAAATGGGGAAGAAAGGGACTCCCCTCTCTCCCCACCAGGAAAACAATTCATAGTTGAGTCTGCAGGATCTAAGAGGCGAAAGATTTATAAGGGAAGTTGGTCTTTTGGTCTGTTGGCTTAGAAAGATTCCACAGGCAGTGTGACTTTGAGGCCCCCAAAGAAAAAGAAAGAAGGAAAAGTCACGTGACACACACAATGGATGCTGGACCATTTGTTGAATGAATAAGTGAATATTACTGAACATCAATTAGGAGCCACACCCCGATAGTATTTTATAGACATACTTTCACTTATTATCCATAGCAGTTCAAAGGCATCTAGTCCTTCTTATCCCCAATTTCAAGGTGAGGAAACTGAGACAGAGAAATTAAGTCATTTGGTCAAGGTAACAAAACTCATAAGCAGTGACCCTAAATTCAGCTTGGATCTCCTTCCCTCCACCAGAGTCTACATGTAGGTCCCATTCAAAGAAAGACACCTATAAGGAGTTTGATAAAGACTCCTGCCAAGTCTCCCAGATTTGAAGAGTAAGTGTGATAAGGGTGTTACATGACGCATGGGTTATTGGATGCTTGATCCCACATGTAAATAAAGCTACCCTGTTTTATTTCACCAAATAAGCAAGTCAGTACAATTCATACAATTCTCCCTCATGATAAAACATTTTGCAATGTAGACAGTTAACACCATAAGGAGAAAGCAGTGGGAACCCCTTCAATAACAAGAGGGAGATGGGGGCTCCAGGTGAGCCTTGCTATCTCCCCCAAGGCTCAGGGTGAACCTGGAGGCGCTCACTTCTCTCCCATTTATATCTGACAATAGATTTCATGGTCAAATGTATAAAGCATAATGTTAGAAATGTTTACAAATAATTAAACAGGGTCTTTCAATGTAACTTGAGAAGCCCAATCTCTGAAGAATTAAAAGATCCTCCTTCGATCAGGAGAGGGCAGAGGAGCTGGACAGAAAGACATTACTGGGGAAACTGGAGGCCAGAAAGAAGTGCTCTGATCTAGGTTGGAAGCTCACTAACTGTGCGGAAGCAGGACGTTGGCTGGCCACGGAAAGAGTGCAAAAGGAGGTTGGACTGCCAAGGTGGAAAAATCTGTCCAGCTAGATGGAACAGGCAGTGTGAAGAAAGCCTGGATAGAAATCAGAGAAAAGAGCCACTACTTCCATTCTAATAACTACAGAAAGAGCAGGGTTTTCTCTCCAATGTTTTTAAATATACTACCAAAAAGTTGAAAGAACTGTATAGTGAATGCTCTTATATCTTTATCCTAGAAGCCAAAAGTAACATTTACTCAGTTTTATCACATATCCACCCATCAATCTCCTTTTCTTTTTGACACATTTCAAAGTAAGTTACAGAAATCAATTGCTATGGGCTGAATTGCACCCCTCCACACACACACAATCCATATGTTGAAACCTGCACCCCCAGCGTGATAATATGTGGAAATGAGAACTTTGGGAAGTAATGAAGTTGAGATGAGCTCATGGGGGCAGGGCCCTTATTATAGGATTGGTGCCCTTATAAAAAAAGATGCTAGAGAGCTTCCTTTTTCTCTCTGTGCTGTGTGAGAACACAGAGAGAAGACACCTGTCTTAAAGCTGGGGAAGAGCACCTGCCCACTAGAACCCAATCAGGCTGGCACCGGGACTTCCAGACCCCTGAACTGCGAGAAATAAATTTCTGCTGTTTCAGCAGCCACCCAGCCTGTGAGATTTCACCACGGCAGCCCAAGCTTCCTAATACACGTCAATACACTACACCCAAAGAGAGGAAAGAAACCTTTAGTTTAGAAAAAAATCAGTGTCAAATACCAATTCTACAGGTATTTAGTAAACATCTCCTGTTCACCAGAGTACTCCCAAGGGCAGTACTTCCTAGACTCGATGTGCACAGTAATAACCTACTTCAGTAGGTCAGGGTGTGGTTCAGGGTTTGCATTTCCAACAAGCTCCCAGGTGATACCCATGCTGCTGGTCCTCAGACTACACATCAGAGGCAAGGATTTAGGATGCGTCCATCGATCACAGAGAGAAAATCTAGATCTCGGTGGGAGACAGAATGCTAACCATTAACCTGCATACTTCATACTTGTTGCCGAAATGCCCTGGGCTTTATGGGCTGGTCTTATACCAGGTCCTAGTAGTCTTGCATGTGTGTTGGGCAGATGATGCTGACTAATGCAGAGGGTCTGGCTATGAAACCTAATTATGATATGATATGATACCTAGTTAGCGGTAGAGGCTCCGTCGCTCTGTGCATCTCTGTACCCACCTGTGGAAAGGGATCATGTGGCCACGACTTGCCTAGTTTCCATTCAAGCTGAAGACTAGCACCCAGTTCTCCTGATGCCTACATCAGAGCTCTTCCCACCTCCCACCATGTTCAAGAGGACTCAGCTGTTTAAATTTTGGTGGGGAGATAGGTGGGTGGGGGTGGGGGGTGGCGGGAGGGAGAGCAATAGAAAATATTAGAAAGGCTGACCTAACAAATTACCAGTACTAGTACTACTACTGGTAGTTCTCATGTACTCAACACTTAGTACTGACAACTGGGCTCAGCGCTTTGTCTCAGTTAACCGTTACAACCTTGGAGGTGCTGCAATTGTGCCCGTTTTACAGATGAGCAAACTGAGACTAAGAAAAGTGAAGCAAGTTGGCCACAGTCACGCTGGCAGTAAGTGGTAAGGTAGCTCTTTAAAGAACTGATCAACTTCAAAGCCAGCCGTGGCCACTCTGAATCTCGGTTGCCTCATTCAGCAGACACACCACATGGCAACACTGGTAGTTACAAAGCTGGGGAGAGGTTGAAAAGTCTTTGCAGGATATGGATGGAAGAACACTTGGCAATAGGAGATACACACAATCACAACTTTAGTGATGAGATGTGTGTGTGTTCCCCTTGAGCCCGGGCTGGTAGGCCATATTCTCGCTACCACCTCTGCCCTATCAGGATTGAATACTTGCCAGCCCCCTCAGCCAGGCTAAATATTTTTGAGGCAGCATTTATTAAATATTTTCTCATAAGGCTAAACTAAGCACATTCTTCCCCAAGGATGTAATGGGTTTTATTCAGCTAAATATAGCTGGCTAACTTATCACTTTCAGCAAGGTACAAATGGGCAATTCTGGTTAATCACTGGGTGGAGAAAGGGCCCAGCAAATGATTTACAAATACATATATTTTGTAACCTAATTTCAAAGGAGTCCAAAATGAAATCTTACTACGGTATGCTTAATAAGTATGTGAAGGAAGTTAAAGTGTTCATGATTAGAGAGGGAGAGAAGAGGGGAAAAAAATTAACTCTCCAAGGGATGGAGGAGAAAAAAAATAAAGACAAAAAAAGAAAAGAAGCCAGAAAACATATATTGAATAGGAAATTCTCTAACAGCTAATACATAAAAGTTACATAAGAAAATAAGATACAGTCCTTAGTCAGAATTTTTCAATTAAAACATTTTTTTTAAATCACTGATAAAAACTAAGCTATCCATGTACAATCAAGGGCACAATTTTTTGAGATAATAGTAAACTTAACTTAAACAATTGTGTGAAGAATCAGAAATTTTTTTTTAATAGGCAATATACTTTCAGTACCTCAGATAAATATGATTAATTCTGGTTGGCTAATACATTTTCATATCTTGCAATATACTATGATTGTCAGTGAAATGAACAAGAAACTATCTACCTCTCGGCTAAAGAAACTCATGGACTTATTCTGGTTATGATTTTCTTTTTAAGGATAACAGTTTTAGATGGGTCGATCTGGGCAGCAGTCAGATCGCATTAAATTCTCAAATGAGCTTCGGGAAGTGAAGTATATGCTACAGAGACTTACTGGTGATGGACCAAACTTCCCTTCAAAACAAACCTGATAGACAGCAGGCCCCACAGATAGAACAGAAGCAAAATAAAAAAATATATATTGATTACAGAAAGAGGACTGTCCATATTCCCAGAGAGTCTCAGAAATAAACTAAAAAAATATAGAAAGTGATAACTGAAAATTGGGTGTGTTTTTATAATTGCTTGAAAGCCAGCAGGGAAAAGGTGGCTCTTTCAAACCAGAGCTAACTGGTGAAAGAAAAGGAGTGAAGTAAAAAATGAAGCTGGAATTAGATATGAAACTACTCAATCAGTCATTTTAATCAATATTTGAGTTTCTAGTGAGAAAATACATTGGTAACAATTTGTAGACAGCACATGACGACAACTTCCCAGTGAAAAGTGGGAACGGTAAGGAGAATGCTAGTTTCCTATAATGCAAATACCTGTGATGTTGTTAATGAAAAAGGACCCGTGGGCTCCAGCTGGTTGGGGGGCAGCCCAGAGGTGAAAGCAATCACTGATCACCGCAGGGTGTTGCATCCTGCAGGCCCATCTCAGAGTCGCCTGCCTTAACAACAGTAACCACCTCTGCTCCACCTCGCCCCGTTGCGCCACTTGCTCTTCGGTTGAAAGGGAAGTGATAGGGCCTGAACCATGGGAGGGAGTTTTGTACATTTTGTTCTATCAGATTAGGCTTCAGTAACGTTATGAATTATGAGCTGTCAACTTCTTTTTCATCTGCTATAGAATATGCTTCTTAGAAATTGTGGCTATAAATAAAACAACAGATGCTTTTTGCTGGCTTCAATAGGAGCTTGGGTAATTTTTTAAAAGGAGCTAGAAGTTAAGCAAATTAATCCAAAAGGCAGTATTAGGTTTCCCCCTGTTGGTCATTTTTTGCATTATCCTTTGGAAGGCGCAGATTCATTTTAGTCCCTAAGATCTAAATTGGGGGGGCCCATTTAACGTCAGCCTATTGGAGAAAGTAGAGTGGCATTCATAAAACACACTGCATCCTTTCGTGACGTCTATATAAAAAATACTCCTTACCTGTGCACGACTGTTACTACAGTGTATGAAAAACAGTCAAAAAGCCACTGTACAGTAATAGGAAAAGAAATTAGACAACAAGTGAGGGCATGAGTTCTAGACCTGTCAACGACAGGCTGGGGGACTTTGGGGAAAACATTTAATATCTCTGGGTCTTCATGTCCATGTCAGTGAAGTGGTAAGGGTTAGCTAAAAAGTTCTAAAAGAGACTTGGCTGCTATAGTTTAGTGGATTATGGCCAGCCTGCAAACTGAAAAGGTCGCTGGTTCGATTCCCAGTCAGGGCACATCCCTGGGTTGCAGGCCAGGTCCCTGTTTGGGGGCTTGCGAGAGCAACTGATCATCAATGTATCACTCTCAAATTAACCTTCTTTTCTCTTTAGGCACTAAGTTGTTGCAAATATGGCAAAAATCACAGGAAGGCACCTGGGAGATGACTTGAGTTGTTACCAAGCAAAAAATTCCTTCAAATATCAGGGGTAGGGGGATAAATTAAATGAATTGCATTAAATAAATTAAAAATGGTAACATTTTATTATATTTCATTGGGCTACTTTAACCTATGATTTCTAATGGAGGGAGAGAAAGCTTTTTTGAAGTAGTATTTAAGGAAGGTACAAATTTTCAGTCTGTCAGAATGAACAAATTCAAAAGGACTAAAACATTTCAATTTCTGTATGTGGATCGAACAGAAGACAACTAACCCACTACATGTTCTTAAATGTATACCACAGTCAAGACTACTACAAATCAGAGGCTGTAACTTGAACTTGGCCTCTGCTTACCATGATTTGGGTGGAGGGGATGGAGGTCATGGAACTGAGAGCACCGTGCAAGTCGGGCTGAGGGAGTAAGGAAAACGGTCACTGGCTCAGATGCCACTGTAGTCACTTTGGGCATTTCCTTGAGTCATGGTAACAACAGCCCTGGGAAGGGCATCAGTCCCACTGGGTGCATGGGGGAGACCAAGAGCTTAGGGGACTACCAAGGTCACTTGACTGGTGTCTGGCGGAGCAGATACCACAGCCCACGTCTGTCTGAGATGATTTCATTAGGAGGGAGGGTCTATTGTCATCCCCACTTTACAGAGGGGAACACTGAGGCTCGGAAAGGTTAAGTGACTTTTCCAGGCTCACCCAGCTGGACCAGTCAGAGCCAAGATTTAAGTGACAGAGGTTATCCGGTTTGGAGGACATAAAGGCATCTTCCTTCCAAGGAACCCCTATGTAGTGATGGAGTGTCATCGTCCACCACGCCGCAGAGACTGCACCATTTCTTGGTACAGCCCAGTGAGTTCCTCTGGACACGGGGGCTGCCAAGAGCCAGACAGCGGAGTTAGAAAAAGATTAGAGTTCTCTAGTTAAAGAACAGACCTGGAAAGCAGAGAGTTCAAGAGCAGCCCCTCCTTCATTGGCCCATTTCCTTACATATTGTATTTTTAGAATTCTATGACATTCTACAGGATGTTGAGCATATCTGATCTACACCCACTAAATGAGAGCAGAACTTCCTACCCTGAAAATCACAGTCTGAGGCCAACCATCTCCATGGTCTTACCTTCAACCAATTAATCACTTTGGAAGAAAGGACACGGGTATACATGAAAAGAAATCCAGATGATGTAGAATTGCACACTTGAAAGCTACATAATTTTAGTAATCAATGTCACCCCAATAAATTTAAAAATTAGGAAATGAATTAGATTAAAAAAAGAACAAAATCCAACAAAACATACAAATCAGCACTAAGTAGAATTTATACCAGAAATTCAGAGAAAGAATGGCTTTCAGTACTCTGTAATGATGGGTTCCAATAATAAGCCATATATGTAATTTTAACATTTTCTAGTAGCCACAGTACCAGTAAAAATAAACAGGTTAAATCTTTTATTCAACCCTACATATCCAAAATATTATCATTTCAGCATGACTGTAGGTTTACAGTCATAACACAATAAATAATACAGAATAAGCTCAGTTTTGCATAGTCACAACTGTAAACCTACTTTTGCTCACACCTGTATAATCAATATAAAAGCTATTGATGAGATATCTTACATTCTTCTTTTGTTCTTCTACACTCATAGCTCATCTCCGTGTGAACCAGCCACAGTGCAATGGCTCCATATGACGGCAGCACATTGGCTGGTGGGTCCTGCCCTGGGCAGCACGGTTCCAGCAGACACACCCAGTCTTCCATTGCTCTCAGTGTGAGTACGGTTCTCTGCAGAATGAGTTAGCTTTGAAAGCAAAACTAAAAAGATGTATAAAGAAGAACCATATTCCTTCTATCCTGAGAGGGTCAAACGGGAGTCCTGTGTTCTTTGCTCTCAGAGTGCAATGAGTAAAAACGGCTTTACGCAACTGCAGAGGCATTTAGTCCTGGTGGACGGGGAGGGAGCTGGGGTACCAGCAGTGCTCATTACACACTAAGAATTCCGGGAAACAGGTATCCTGGTGTCTGTCACAGTACCCAGCGTGGGGTGAGGACAGTGAGCCGACCTACAAGTTGCTTCAGAAATGCCGTGATTAGAAGCTGTTTCATCTGATGGCTCCCTGTCTGCTATCAGCTACCCTTAAAATGAGTATTAAATGTGTCTGTGTGCCTCCTGCTCGGTCCCATTATCAGGGAAAGGCATTCACCGTCTAGCTACTATGTCAGAAAATCCAAAGTCTGCTGATGAGGTTCACATTGTGACAGCATGGGCTGCAACAACTTCATTTACAAAATCAGTGATCATTAACATGTCTGATATTGGCTACATAATAAGTGGACAGAAGTTAAAATAAAAGGAGTGGAGGTAGAAACGTGTACCTAGTATTGGAGGCAGAGGCAGGTGCCTTAGAGAGCTTTGTCTTTCTTCCTGGTAAGATGGTTCAGGGCCTATATTTTTATACCTCGGTATCTTCTAATTCAAAGTCTCTAACAAATCCCTCCTTCCAGAAGAAGCAACTTAATAAATCCACTCTTATAAAGACTTGGAAACTATTTCTCAACTGTGTTGGTAACAACATTAAGTAAATCCTGGGCTTCCAACTCCTGCTAAAAAGGCAGCATGAGGAGGGGCTGTGGACGAGGGTGGAGCGACCTGAGGGACAGCTTGTGCTGTCCAACGCTGTCTACCTTGCAGCAGGTGCCAATGCTGCTTGCTCTCTGTCCCAAACCTTCCTCCTTCCGAGTGCGCGGAGCATGCAGCTCCTAACTGAGACTTCCGAGACAGAAAACATCAGTTTCACAGCTTGAATATCTGCTTCCACTTTGGGCCCAGAAGAAAAACTCTTAAAAAGTCAAGCAGCTATTGTTTTCTCCAAATGTTAGAGTGTTTTATGGGTGTCAGAAACTAGAAGTGTCAAGCAGTTCCCAATTCAGATTATACGATAACATTATAAATCGCTAAAAGGTCCTGAATCAAACATTTTTATTCAGGAAAGGCAGTAAGAAAAGAACAAAAGGTGGCAGTGAGCGAGCTCCTCAGACATCTGGGCTCATTCTGGGGGAAGGGCTCGGAGTCGGAAGGCGGTGGGGGTCACTGGGCCCGAACTTCTAAAGAGGGGTTGGGAAGAGACACCCTATGAGACAGTTGACATAGAGTTTATCGAGTCAACAAGACTTTCGAAGTGTCAGTTTTAATGGTTTGCGGGCTTGGTAACTCAGGTCAAACCTTGGTATCACATGCTGCTTTATGACCATACCCAGGAAACTGACTCCCGGGAGGAAGTGTGCAGTCTGTAAAACTGTGTCCATTCTGCCTGCGTTAAACAGCTGGAAATGATTCATTTCAGACGTAAACGAACATTTCAAGAAAGAGGCTTAAGAATGTAAGCGCTGGGAGGTCACTCGTGGAATTTGTCCCAAACTCATAGTACCAAGACACAGAGAGTGTGATCAATGAGTATCTGTTCATACTCATTTATAAAGAGGTGCATTCCTCCCAACATGTTCAAGAACCCTCGGTCAAAGAGGACAATTTGAAGATGAAACTTAGTGCTGGACTATTACCCATGTGAGATTCCAAACTAAGAGACCTTAGGTAATTTACTTAATGTAAATGACAGAACAATCACTTCAGAATTTGTCTGGCCTGGGTTCATAGGACATGTCTGCTTCTTCTGTACTTGGTGGAAGTCTCCAGACCAGGGACCTAGACCAAGGACATTAACCACTGTACCCTGCACTGTGACACATGGAAGTTTTTATTCTGATGAACACCGGCCGGACTCCTCTAAGTGGAATCTTTCCGGACCTCGGTTTTCTTAGATGTAAGTTATATGGATTGTGTTACCATTTCTAAGATTCTTTCAAATGCTCTAGGAAAAAAATTTATGGATTGAACTTGTTGCTGGAAAAGAATTAACAGTTGTGTTATGTATTTCTGCTAACAATATTGAACAAACACCCTGAACTAATGTATCACCGAAGTTGTAACGGCTGTAAGTAACCACCCTTTCCTTAGCCAGCAATTGAGGATAAGCATGCGACTAATTCCGAGGTGAGTGATGAACAAGAAAAAGAGGGTATGGTGTTAGGAAAAACAAAACCCATCCAACCAACCACACACAAAACCCCAGATAACACATGCCATATACAACAAGTGCTTGAAAATGCTAATCAATCTGTTCTGGAAAAGTGGTCTGAACAAAGGAAGGAGAAGACCATTTTGCAGGACACAAGAAAAAGTACGTGCGGAACATATTAACTCCATGGTGTGGACCGCCCATTTTCTCAGCCCGAACTGACTGTCAACTATATTAGTCCTTTCGGGGGTCTTTCAACAGACAGCAAGCCCAAAGCATAAACAGATCAAGGTTAAATTACTAAAGGCCTACCCTTTGTCAACAGGTTTTTTCCCCACAGTTATGTTTACATTTCAGCAGGCTCTGTAGTAAACAGGAGGGGGTGAAATTTGCAGGTAGAGGAAATTCAGCAGCTCCTCCTAACAAAGAGGCAGCTTCTACGGGCCATCTGTCCACGTTTCACTGAGTTATGAATCCCTTTACTTGCTGAAGTGGGAAGATAATAGGATGTGGAGGTAAGCTGGGCCTGGGTCGGGCACGCAGCTCTCACCTTTGCAGGTGCTCCCACCTCAGACTGTGGGCCACACAGCATCCTGCATCCCTGGTGGTACATCACAGTGGTGGCCGAGGAGACACCACAAAACATGCCTGCCATCCCCTGGTGTGGCCAGGCCCTGAGGAGGACACTCTGTACCCAGGGCAGGTACTAATGCATCACGGCCCCCACTTGGCGGGTCGTCATGCTCCAAGAGGCTGGATGAATACACTGAACCTTCAAGAAGGGAAAAGCCTGGCAAAACTGAAAAATAGGAGGCTTGTCCTAAGCATCTCTTTCTTCCTTTCCCCAGTGTTCTTCCTGACCTGGCAATATCTTTCTTTTTCCATTATCTCATTTTCTTGCTAACCCCGCCTCCCAATCCATGAAATTGCTCAGCGCTCTGTGGGCCCTCTGGTGTCCCCTGCTCAAAACAGTCACACTGAAATGGAAATGACCAATGAAGCTTCTGGTGTTATCATAGCAGATGAATGTGGCAGATTTTAATAGGGTCTCCAGCCAAATGTTGCTACTTGTAGAATTCTAAGCATAATCTTCTCTTAAAACACACATGCACATATATGACTCTTCACTACTTCGCTATGAATGAATCATTAAAACGTGTCTAATTATGATCATTAAAACACTCCAGTCAATGACGGATGTTGCAAAGCTGAGACCAGATGACCAAGTAGGACACCCAGTCATGCTCATGGTTAGAGCTTCAACAATAATCAGCCTCAGACTATAGCAGTAAAATTAAGAAGTATAACAGTAATACCTTAATTTCTGTAGCACTTAAAATATTACAAAACACCTCTTATATCTTTTTTTAAAAAATCTTAAAAACAGAGAAGAAAAACTAGTTAAAGAAAAAAGTGGTGGGGTGGGGGTAGGATGAGAAGGATGATCAGTTAATAAATAAGTTCAGGCTGCTTTCATTAAGAACAGAAAAACATCTAGTTGGGGCAATCAAAGTTGCTTTGAAGGATGTGCTATTTTAAGTAAACAGGCACTTCGTTTTAAAGATTTCTGTGAATACACTCCTATGAATTTAGTGTCCCAAACTTGCAACTGGGTGCTTCAGAAAAAAGAGTAAAACCACACCACAAAGGCGCTCATTTACCAAGCCTGCAAAGCCCACGTCTTTGTGGGTTTTGAAGATGTTATCAGCATTTTAATGTGAAATGTCTTGCAGACTGATGTCCTAAACTTTAATCATTACTTCTTGGGAATTTTGCAAAGCATAAATAATGTTCCAAGCAACATAAAAACACTCATGAATGTGCACGTTATAACCTCTCCATTACAGGAGCAATGAACGACAACAGTTACCAATAGTGGGGAGGAAGCTGCTGCTTCACACTGACAGTATGCTTCGCTTTCGCCCTCTGATTCCCTCCTGAGATAGAAGGGCAGTGGGAATGAGTTAGGGTGGGGTCCTAAAAGATACAGTACCAGGAAAGGAGTGAGGCTGAGAACCAAAAGGAAGATACAGCTGTTTATAAGCAAGCTTAAGTGCTTTCCCCAACCCCCATTATCTTTATAAAATCACTAACTCATTTCCCCCAAAGACTATTTCAGAGCATGACTTCAAATGAATGCTTGGTCCATAGGGTCATAAAGAAATAGCTGACAAGTAACATTTGTTTAACCCACTGCTGAAGGAGATGATGAGGCTGAATCCGAGGCTGACCCAGATAAAGATGCTATTCGCCTACAGCCTGGTAGAGGATGAATACCTCCAAAGACCTCGGAAGAGCCCTGAATTCACCACTTGTTCCTGTACAACACTAAGCTCCCTTTATCAGGGAGAGTGGGCTATTCCTTCCACACCAGTGGTATGGGAAAACCTTTATCTGACAAAAATTTCAAGAGGAATAAAAAGAGAGTACTTTGCAAATCAGGGGCTGAAACAATTCTCCTTTGGTGAGTTTTAGAAAATTAGAGGCTGTTAAATTTCATCATCCACTTAGAAATCTCAGAAGTTAAGCTCTGAAAAGCTCCTGGAGCAGCCCAGTGACTACCGTTCCAGGCCATTCCAGATTCACTTCCCTTGGAGGAGTTCTCTCCCCAGCAAGTGCAGCCTCAGGCGGTCACATCAGTGGCCTGACTCCTGTCACCTGGGGAGAAACCCAAGAGAATGATTTGGAGGTCACCCAGTGGAAAATTTAGGAATAAGATCCAAAACCTCAGGAAACCCTGACTTAAGATACTGCTTCCTTTAAAAAAAAAATACACACACACACACACACACACACACACACACACACACACACATACACATGCAATCTACTCTCCTGTATTATATAAAGTTTTAAGATCTAAAAGAAAATGATTATGAGTATGAACCATAGGTAAGCACTTCCAAGGGTATCTTTCCTTAAACCACATTAAAGTTGTAAAAAGTAAGTTACAAATGGTGACTAACTCAACACTTACCAGTCCATTCAGGCCAGCTCCACCATAAAAATGATCTACATAGTCAACCAATGTTCCAGAAAGACACATAATGCTATCCTTAGAATTCCTGACACAGGGACATTTTTTTTCATTGAAGACTTCACTAAAACAAAGTCTTTGAAAGATGTCCTTTTGGACACAGGTTTCAGATGAAAATGCCATAAGATGACTTCTGCTTTATAGAGATTCCAGTGTCCCAACACTACATCATTCACCCTTTTTGGATTTCTTTTCTTTCTTTTTTTTTTTTTGTGCAAATCAGATTGAATAATCTTTGGTCCTTCTCAAATCTGAAATCCCACTCAAAATCTTTTCAGTAAACTTTCAATTTCCTGTGGTAATTGAAGTGGGGAGAGAATAAGAGAAGGGAATTGACCATACAAAAGAAAACAACTAAACAATTTATGTTTAGATTTATAATACACAATTATTCTGTTGCTGAGATCAGCTCTCTCCTGGTGTAGCTTTATATTTGCTGACAGTATAGAAGAATAGGAAGTTCACAGAAAGAGTGTCAAAAGTTTGCTCAAATGAAAAAGTTTGGTCAGCTGACTTACATATAACATTTACGTGCCACATTTATGACCAAATGGCAAACATTTAACAACCACTCAAGATTCTGGAAAGGTTATAAAAATACAAAAACAAAAAAATGGGATTCATGGGAAACTAAAAGGAAAGACATTTAATAGCTCTTTCTTGGAACTGAAACAGATGGGTTTATAGTTCATTGTTTGTGGTCATTCTGACTAAATAAACATTCCACCTGCTTAGTCAAGTGCTACGAGAATATGACTAGACCAAAATACATATGAAGCATGCATTTCATTTGCCATAAAGAACTCTAAAGGCAAATGTGTGCAGCTGGAAGTAACTTGTACCACATTTCACCAATCCCCCCAGCTCACGGCAGGTATTTGCAAACACCTCTGTAAGTCCCATCTGTTTTTAGTTAATAGCTGATGCTGGGAACATCTTGACTAACTTACTGGACTATCATTTTATTTAAAATAGGATTCTGAACCTTTTCTTTTATAAGGACTAGATCCATTTATTTTCAAGTCAAATAAATGGCCCCCAAATAAATTTAAGTTTAGCTCTTCTGAAAACAGTGATAATTCACATTGAATGTGCTCCTGAGGCCAGAGGAAATGTTCTTTCCTTTCCTAAAATTTCTAGCCAAGTACTAACAAACCCAGTTTCTTCCCAAGAATATTTGTTTTCTATTTCTCTGAGCCTAGTTTGAAAGGCTGGAACCTTTCACAAGAAAGAGTTATTCCATTTGCTAGTTGGCTCCTTCTCCAAGTCCAGTTCAAATCCTATGGGACACATAAATCCTTGTCTGAAATGCAGGATAAGTGTCATGAAACAGACTTGGAAACTGGGAAACCACAGCTCAATGTATAAACACAAAGATACAAGTGAAGACCCACTTTAAATCGAAACTGTAACAATCACAAATACCACCAACCATTATTGCTTTAATGGAAGCAAAAACATTCGAGGAAAAAGTCTGAATATTATTACTAATTTGGGGAATAAAACAGAAATGCAGATAGTACTGCTAGGAAGAAAAGACAGGTAAAAATAAATTCACATTCATCCTGCATTAAGTCATACACATAGTCATTTTTCCCATCAAATGCTGTGTCAGGTATGATGTGAAAAACAAAAACAAATAAAACAACAACAACCAAGTAGGAGGAAGCTCAGGGAGAGAAGGCAGAACAAGGTAAGTTTTACAGCCACTAAGCGGTACAGGCAGCCGCCACTGGATGGCAGTGGGGCTGTCACACAGGTGAGTTGATTCCAGAGTCAGGATAGGATGGGCTTCAGGAAAGAACAGGTAGCTCCTCTCCACAACAAAGGTCAGGGGCCTCTGGCCTCGGAATTGTGAACCAGCTCTGATCACCAGCAAGTCCCTTAAGAAATACTGATTTACTATCAGAATATGAAATTGGGGACTAAAATTAAAACTTCTAAATAACTTCTAGGATTACACACACACACACACACACACACACACACACACGCCCTACAGTTTACTACTGAAACATCATCCCAAACCAGTACAACAAATTAAAACCACATTTTTTTCTACTTTTTCTTGTTAACTTGATGGCTTCACTACACTTAATGCTACACACTCCCTTCCCTCTCTCCCTTGGCATTTGAATTTTTCTTTTTCCTTTTTTTTTTTTATTTTGAAATCTGTAATCTCACCAGTGACAAGCTTTACTTTCAATAACTATCTGCCAACTTCTACAGCATCTCCTAAGGCAACCAAATAATGAAAGACACATGTATGTACTTGCCCATCATCAGACACAAACTCCTCTCGTCTGCCTGAAATCGGGCCTGTAATTCTGCTGGTCTTGGGTTTGGGACAGTATGCCAACAGGGGTCTGGGGTGGTCTTGGTCTTTGTCTGAACAGCAGATGAAAAGACACAAGGGGCTGACCTTTGTTATCTTTGCTGGACTCACTGTGAAACAAGTCCCAGCTCTAAGTTCAACGGGGAGATGTGAGGGGTTGCTCAAACATTTGGCAAACATTAAAGTCTTAAAACACCAAATCCTGAATTTTGCCTCATTCCTGCTGGTGAACCGGAGGCAGTGCTTTCCAAGCCCAGGCTCATGATCCAACCAGAACATCTCCAAGATCAACCCTTCATTGTGCACAAGGCCAAGGCTCCACCAACCCCCCCACCAGGGTGGGACCCAGCGCAGCTCTGGGAGCCGAGACTCTTCCTGGATGATATGCAGTTTGCTCCTTTTCCCTCTCACAGTGCTGCCAACTGCGGGCTTTTCCTCTGTGGGTATAGAAAGACTGTTTAAAAAAATGCAAAGTCTGAAAATTGGAGTAATGAAAAGGCTGGAAGATTTGAAATAAAGAATAGGATTTGTAATTCTAGCCCATGAGTAAAGCTCCCTACTGTTGGCAGCTGGTCGGTCATCAGAAATCAGCGGCTGATTAATCCCGGTCTGCAGGAACCAAACTTTCCACACGCCCCACCCCAACCTGGAGACTGACTTAAGCACCCTTCCATGCATTTCCTGTGAATGTTAGTCAACTGCTCACGAATATCAGCCTGCTTTGTTCTGCCAAACAAGTAAAAACCTTGGGGATCATTAGGGCTCATAAAGACATACTCATTTTAAAAACTTTCTTTTTTCTCTTTAATGTAAAATGATACATTGAAAAACCAACTGAGAAAACACTGTTTTCACTTTTCATCTTCTGAACCAAGACCCTCTGAGTCCTCTCATGCATGACAAGACTACCAGAGATGCATTGCAAAGGTTTTAGCAAGAGGACATTTCCAGCATGCATCAGTAAATCTAGAATTCTAGAATATTTTAAAATCAAATCTACAATGCAGGAATTTTAACTTCCACAATGACAAAGGCCATGTTAGCCAACAGAACCTTTGCATTGCCTACCTTAAAGAATCAATGTGGCCAAAAATTTAAAAAATCCTAGAACAGTTTAACTGGGATCCTTATCTGAAAGCAATAGCAGTAACCCACTGTATGCTGACAGGTGTTAAAGGTGAATCTTGAGTACTTAAAAGTTGGTTACTGTGTCAGAAAGTTAATCATTTCTCTTCTCTTCTCCCTTGGGGAGTCTCAGGAGCACCAGGTTAATCTTAATATTGTATAAAAGGTAAACATGCACACTTGTCACTTAAAAGGACCTTTTAGGACATGAATTAGGTGTCCCTTTGCTCAGTGGCACTGGTAAGGAGGTTTTGGAATCACCCAGTAAACCTTATGAACCCCAAGAGAGTCAGTTCAAAGTCTCCCCGCAGCACTGCTTTCGGAACAGAAGGCTCACACCATGCAAAGCCAGAGTCTCACAGAAGGCTGAAGGGCAATAAGGAAGTCTCCGACTTACATATGGATTGTGTTTCCAAAGCTCATTTGTAAGTTGGTTGTGCAAAACTAGGAACACATTTCCCCCTAGAAATGTTATAATGTTTGGTGGTCCCCACATCAGACCACCAAAGTCTATTTCACTCAAGTTATTTAGAGTAACTTCACTGGTGATGGCTGTAAATGGGCATATTTGAGTAACATTATGGGTGATACAAATTTTAGTAAATAAATATGGGAACCTAACTCACTCATGATAATCTCTATATCTAACTATGTCAAGACCAATGGGAATAATACAATCCTCCACCCTTCGCAAATGACATCAGAGGCCAGGGTGGTGACAGAGCAGGGGGAATTACAAGGGGCGGGGCACAGGGCACAAAGAAGGTCTGGCAATGGCAGAGAGCATCACATGGGTTCCCACTGTCTTGCCATGCTTGAATGGGAGGCCTGTCACTGAGATCCCAGGCCCTGTGGGAGGTATTGCGGGAGTGGCACTGTAGCCCCAGCCACCTGGACCTCAGAGAGAAGCAAGGGCAGTGATGCGAGAGAGGATGAAGGCTGGTGCCTCCTCCAGTTTTCAAGGTCCACTGCTCACACAGCTGGGGTGGCATGTGTGCTCTCAGCTTCCCTCCACCAGGTTCTAAGCTTCAGTGAAGGTGGTGAAGATGCCTCCTTATTTATTATGGTGACCCCAGCACCCAGCCCGGTACATGACACAGAGTTAGCACATAATAAATGACTGTGAACCAGGGTGCCTAGGAGTCACCTCCAGTGTTTCAGAGGAAAAACTCAAGGTCACTAGCAGGAGACAGGTATTCATTCATTCATTCCTTACTCACCAGATAGTCTAGCAACTGCCTTCTGTGTGCAATGTATAAATGGTGGCCTGATTGAGAAAGAAAATGTGTTAACCCTTTTTTCCCCCAGCAGTTTCATTGAAAGAGCACTTGAAAGGCTTGGTAAGTGAGGCCTATAAACACCTATTAAAATGGAGCTTTATGGGGGATTAAAAATTTTTTATAGTAACAGGAGTTCCTGGGGTATCAGAATTCCTAGAACTTAACCTATGTCGCTGGGAGAAAGAAGTTGTTCAGTTACGAAGTCCAAATGCCCCAAACACTATTCTTTAAAAATGAATTTGAATTTCAATGGTTTAGTCATGAGTGTTTAAGTACTAGATTTTGTGACAGGCCCACCTACTGCCAGGACAGATAATTTGTCTGGGTAGCATTAAAAAAAAAAACAACCCTGTACATCTGTTTTTATGGAAATATGCTGCAAAAAGACCAAGGAGAGGTACCTACTATTCAGACTTGATGGTTGAAAGAGTAGAATGAAAAAAGGGATAAAAGTTGGATCGCTGGAAAAAGCAGAAACCTAAGAGGGATAAAAGTTTCACAGGCACCTAATTCTATTCTTCTTTTAATGGCAGGAACATCACTAACCGGAACAGGAAAATGACTCTGAATTTTAAATAATGAGTAAGCATATATTCCTTTTCCCAAAGGAAGGGACAAAAATAGACGAGAAAAAAGGTATCATTACTGGTAAATGGGCAGGTTTTTACAGAAGGAAATTACACAGACTGATTATAACAATGCATTTCAACTTTCCTACATAAAATGCTCGTGTCTTAAATTCCTTGACAATGCTCACAAAGTTACCTCTTCCTTATCTCAGCATTTCAAATTATACAGCAACACTGATATAAGTTGCTGGAATATAAATGTTTTACCTCCCTCAGAAAACATTCCTTGATTTATTATGACCTCAACTCCAACAACTCTTCTGTCTGGCTTTTTCTTTTATTGTGTCTACTCATTAAAATTCATCAATATGTTGCTTTGTAACAGTTTATACATATTTTCACACATATATAGGTGTACTGTTAAAATTAAAGCAAATAACATATGGTTCTCCCAGTTTCCCTTGTACTACCTCTTTCTTAAGCTGTTAGAGGACTTAGTTCCCAAATGGGAGGAGGAGGGTAAACTCTGCCAAATTAATTAAGCAAATAGGTAATGCCAACATAGGGTATCAAATGGTTATTTGGAAAGTACCTAACATAAAAAAGCTTAAAATTCCAAATATAGGAAGAGCAGTGGCTTTATTCCTAAGATGGTTAGGATACATACCAACACACACACACACACACACACACACACACACACACACACAATCACAGATAAAACACTATCTATGTAAGTTTTAACTTTTGAGATTTGAAGGGTGTTTAGATATATGGAACACAGAGGAGAGGTGGATTTAAGATGATACAATATTGCAATAAAAAACTGCTACACTGGTGTTGCATATTTAAATACAAGTATTCTTAATCACTGAGTTTATGTATCTATCCAAACATTGGGAAAAGAATTATTTAAAATTTTTCCCCAGTTTGTAACCACTTTAGACTTTTCAACAAAAAACAAAGAACCTCTTTTTAAAAAAATTATCAAATGCTCCTTAGCGATGGATGTTGGATGCTCAGGGCAGTGTTCTCCGTACAGTGCTCACGATCTGGAGAAAAATATCCCAGCATCGAGTGGCATGAGAGGCTAATGTCAGCAAGCCCATCCCACTTCTGTGGGACAGGAAATTCCGTATTTCAAAGCCTGGACTGAAAGCAAGCTCAAACTAACAATAGAGTTTAAAAAGTGTTTTCAAAACCAGGCCTCCAACATCTGTCCACTTAAAAATGCATTTGTCCACCTAATATTCCATTAAAATAAAATTATTTTAAAATATGCTTTTAAAAAGGGACTATGAGAGCTACACACTTTCTTTCCCTAAATATGTGCTATGATTTAATGAGATTGGCTGAGAAATTCAAAGCAGAGAACAAAGATTCCTCATTCAATCATACATTTCCAAGTACCTCAACCAAGAGTACTATCAAAATAATTCTGTTTGGATCAGACTGGCAAATGACTTTTAGTTTTAGTTCTTCCTTTTAACCAGTAGGTGGCAATCCTCATTGCTAAGACTATTTAGGCAAGTGATCCAGTTTAGGAGTAGTTTTTCCTCCCTTATACCATAAAAGCAAAATAGCTCTAATTTATTAAGTTACTGTAATTTTCGCCTTGAAACAGACAAAGAAGACCTGAAGATCTCCTTAAAAAGAAGCACACTAAATAAACAAAAGCAAAATGAGCCTTCTTTTTTGGCCCAGCATGGTTTTGACAGTTTTATTACTCCAAGTAAAGGCATAGATTAAGTGTAGAATATATCCATATGGCATATTAAAGGCTCTGGAATGGCTCTCCACTAAAAAGTACAGGTGATGAAGACGTACAATGTAGAGAGGATACAGCAGGTGACTTAGACAGCATGTTCCAGGGGACAAGACATACAAATGCAAATGAAAACACCATCTCAAGAAACAGTGACTGTTCCAGAGGTATTTTTGAGGCAACAAGTAGGAGCTGTCCGGCAAGCTCACTGCCCCTTTCAGAGAAACCGAGGAGAATACTCAGGTGAGTGTCGTAGGAAGCACAGGTCAGGGCCACCATCACTGCTGTCTGGCGTATGCAGTCCTGCTGCAATTTAGCCCCGTCCCTTCCATGGGCAGCCTCAGAGAAGCTGGAAAAGAGTTCATTACTACTCTCCGAAAAACACTGTTCATGTAACTTTTAAATGTTTAAAATCACCCCATCATCTTTATTTCCTGTGGCTAAACAATTCCAATTCCTTTAATTTCCTTCAGGTCTAAACATGTCACTTAAGTCTAAGAAACAATTTGTGTCTATGTGCTTGTGCCAGACGGTTTTAAAATTGTTGAATGGCACCGACAAATATTTGGTTTCCTCCAAGTACCTGGTTTTTCATACTCCCAACTAGTTTTTTAGGGACTTGGCTGTGGTCATGGTGCCTCACTGAAATCCTCATCTTGGTAGAGTGTCATTTATTCAGTTTTACAGATAGGAAAACCAAAGTGAAGTATGTTACCGTCTTTGGGTAGCACAACACATTCATCACAGTAATTAGGACTAACGGTTGGCCAAGGGCATTGTTCAAAGCCCTGAGATGCCCAGGGAAGCAAGAACAATGAAAAAAGACATTGAACAGAAGCGCCATGGCTGCATTTTGGTGCTGCGACACCATCAGTCACAAACCCATTCGCCGGTACCTCTTCCACACACTCTCGCTAGGACCCAAAGTCAGCATATTCGGAACTCAACTCACTTAAAATGAAAAAGGAAAGTAAGCAAGCACATTTATCGGAATTCCAAACTTCCCAAGAGGTGCAATCACTGTTAAATATATCCATTCACAACTTAATAAGTAATCATGACTATAATAAGGATTTGCTAATGTACTAAAGTAGTTCAAAATTTCCCTCCAACCAGAAAGCTCTTTTGATTAGGAAACAGGTGACAGTTAATAAGACCCATCACATATTGCACGCTGCCTTCTCTCTGGATCTGAAATGTAGTTCTTCTTTTTGAGGGTAGCAGCTGAGTCTCAGAGAATCAACACGCAGCAGAGTGACTTGGATGCCTGATTTAATCCGGCAATTAACTGTGAGTCACTTCACCCCTGTTTTGTTCCCTTGATAACAAAACAATTCCTTGTGCCACAGGGATGTAAAGAGGTGGATAAAACTACACACTGCTTTAGATTTCTTACAAATTGTTTATAAAACCCATGGGATCTGTTATGCAATAAAATACTACAGAATTTTAGGTGATGTTCAGTTAAAGCTATTATTTCTTACCTTTAGTCTCACTGATTGCCACATTAGATTGGAGAAGTTCAAGCAAGTGCATTTTTTCTAAAACATACATTGTCTTAAAACTATTGTTAGAAAACAATGGGGGAAATCTTAAAATTAACAACGGATCTGACCCTCCAACTATTCAGTGAACAGCAACATCAATATATTCAGCATGAGCTGCAATTAGGGTTCCAGCAAAAATGCTTCATTGTACCACAGAAGTTTAACTTATTACTAGATATAAAATATGTGGTTAGAAGAAAAGTTTTCACAAGAACTAGTGAGTGAGCTTAACGTTCTAATTAAAAGAAATAAATTGGATTTATTGACCCATTTAGGTAAGAAACTTTCAATACATGCTTTCTGTTAAGCCCCACTGAATGAGAAAGAACAGGATCCCAAACACACTCTTCACAACTGGGCTTCAGGTTGATTTCCTTTATCCTCTACCTCATTAGAAGGAAAAAAAAAAAAAAAAGCCAAGTCAAATTATTTCAATTTTACAAGTTTTTAATGTATAAATAAAAGATCAACAAGGATCAGTGGTTAACAGAATTTGCGTTTGCCCTGGATAAACCACACCGCTGCTTACTGCGTCTGTCAAATCCACAGGAATGTAATCTTAGTAAAGATATAATTAATGCAGCCACAGAGCACTCTAAATTAATGCTACAATTTAAAATACAGCTGTTTAATCTTCTCATTGTAAGAGACCAGAATACCTAATACTTACTTCTAGAAAAGCAGGAAATAAACAAGAGTAAAGAGAGGAAACTGAAGTTACTCAATTGTCCATGAAGCTCAAGGAACCATTTTATGAAGTTTCAATTAAATAAGTTCCCTGTCACTCGGGTCCCTGTGACTGTTCAAGGGCAGCCCTCTCAGAGACTCTGGATCTCCAAGCTAACTTGCTTCTGCCTGAGACACCAAAGTTAATTGAGCACTTGCTTTATGCCCTGGGCTGGGAGCTAAACTTGACTGCGCTTCTTTTTGGTTAGCAAACTAAACTGCCTCTAAAGTAAAAAGAAGTCTACAACAATGGGATTCGCGTGTTTACCACTGCTGGTTTACAAGTCTGTGGTCTGGCGAACATTTTAGGGAGGAAAGAGAGATGCAACTATTAGTACAAATTCCTGATGGGGCCCCAGCCTACCTCTCTCTTCCACTATGACCTGACATCAGTGACTTCTGCAGATGTATTTGCTACAAATTATGGAACTGCCCCGAGTGAAATGGTTTCTTCAGCCACAGCCATAATGGAACAGAACTTTTGGCTTCTTAACTCCACCCTCTTTTAATTCCCTTCAGAAATGTTCTAGGTTATGTCCTCTATACATGATTCTTCCCAGAGCAGACTTTCTGAGGAAAACCCTTTCACCTAGTCAGAGTTCATAATAGAGGACACACTGAAAACAAACAAACAAACAGGAAACATAATATCAAAACCTTTCCAAGTTTTATGAGCCTAGTCATAGCAGTAGAACAAATCTTTTCTTAGTGAAAAGTATTACTTTAACAGTTAGTTACAGGGCTTAGTAGGTTTTACATGCCTACCAGAGAGGTTCAAAGAGAATTCTTCTGATACTTAGGACATTCGTGTTATGTTTTGCGTAACACAGGGGCAAAGGCCTCAGAATGGGCCTTCCTCTTTCATCGTGGCCTTTTGTAAAAATTGCAACAGTTGACTAGTGGGAATTCTGGCAAGAAAAAAAGTCCCACCAGAGACTGGCTTTTTGTTTAAAAAAAAAAAAAAAGAAAGAAAGAAAGAAAGAAAAAGCCTTGCTTATGCAGAAAATTCTTGCTTTTTCCATTATGTGGTGTCTGGGGGAGGGTGGGAAGAGGCAGGCTTCTTTTCTATATCTGTAGAGCACTGTAATTTAAAATGAGTCATGTAAAACATAAATGAAAATGTAACCTCTGAGACAGGGTCAGCAAATTTTATTCCCACTTAGATCCCATCTTCTCTGGCAAACTTGACTAAACCCAAATCAGGGACTTTCCCTATAGATACACTGCAACTTACCCAGGAACTGAGGTTCAAGTTCGAAAGGAAGCTCAAGAAGGAGGCTTCCCAAATTGAGAAATCGCTGGCTACACAGAGCTCAGCCTTGGGCTATCCTTGGGTCATCTGATCAACCCAGCATAACTCATATTTCACAGGAATGATCTTCCCCAATCCCAGTTACAGAGGAGACCCTAATTCCTAAGAAGGGAAGATTTATCTGTTTTAGGGGTAAGCCAGACCAAACAGTACTTGATACTAGAAAGTATACGAGGGCCAATCTACCCATGGCAAGACCTCTCTTTCCGGGCTCCCCAAAAAGAGCCTTGGCTCACTAAAATCATTAAATCTATCTTGATGATTTAAGGTAACCATCTAGCAGCTAGGACTTTTCTTTTGACTTTGTACATCGTGACTGTAACACGAACCAAAGTTTGATTGCTATGTTCCCTGAGCAAATCTCAACCTGAGGCCACGTGGAAAAGTTCAGACTCCAATCCATGTTCTAATCTCAGCCGCTCTCAGTGAAGATTAAACTTTTATTGAATTAATGAAAACATTCTTCCCAACTGCTATAAAGGAGCCCAGTCTAGGTTCAAACACTGATAATATTCTAATAGCACAATACTTTTGCCAGAATGCAAAGAGCTCTTGCTTTAACTTAAGATATTTGATATTCTTCCCTCTGTATTACAAAAAAAAATTTAAACAAGTTGATGATTTCACACAAAGTCTACACAAACTGTCTCAGACAAGTCTTTGGTTTGATGTATGGTTCAAGTTCATAATCTTTGACAGAAATCAAATATTGGCCAAGCATTTTAAATATCTGTATCTTTAAGTTTTAGATTAGTTTGAACGTAACTGCAGTCTCCGCAAAGATGACAGATACGTGAGACTATAGTTACATGTCTACAACTTATAGGCTGCTGCATCCTAATATTTATTTAGTATTTGCTTTCAGAATCTGTGATTGCTTTAACATGACATGACTTCTGGAAAAGTTAATCCTACTAGGTTCCTATCTACCTAGCTCCATTTCACTTTGAGGGTGGTGCAGTGTGACGTCTACATGCAAGTCCCAGCTCTATACCATCTACCACCGTTTGCCTCTGGGTTGTTTTCTTTTTCTCTCTAAGCCTCTACCTGTAAATAGGACGAGTGAGATAATGCAGGTAGAGCATGCAGCACCGCACCTGGCACAAAGCGAAGGCTCTATGCATGCCAGCCAACGCATTAATAAAGGATCCTGTTGAAGAAATTCCAAAACTTTCATGTCAGAGGTAAATCACTTCATCCTACATGTATTTAAGAAAAGAAAAAGGTAGCATCCTGAGGCAATGGACTAAAAACCGTAATACAAAGAAATTACAAATACAACCATTTTAGCAAATCAAAAATTCATGTCATCGCTCAGCTACATGTCCATAACTGAGAAGTCCAAAGTAAGGTCATAAAATTAATCAAAACCTACATTCCTTTGCCTAAAACATTCACTCTCAACTCCATGAGATGGATTTCTGGGAAATGGCTACAGCCAATCAGTAATGAATGGTTTCTTCATTTCAACTCCTACACATAAGACTTTTTCCCTTCATTTTAGGAAGCTGTAATGACTATAACTACTAACCCCACCCTCTCAATTACCTTCTTTTGGAAAGAATACATTAATGAGAGACAACATAATCTGAAGAGTACCAACTACATTTGCTAGAATATAAAATTTAAAACATTTCAAAATGTGAACTCAACAGAGCACTTGACACTGGCAAAAGCTGGTCCCTTAGGGATGCAGTCAATCAAGAGATTCTTAAGTGAAAGCCTCAGCTGTATTTTAAATGTGTTTTAGCAAGTGGATGGAGTGGGAGTGGCCTGAGAGGTGAGAAGACAGTGTTTTCATATTTTGGGAAAATATCACTGTGAAACTGACCCTGCGCTTCCCCTCTAGAAGGTACATGAAAGGCAACTAGTCACACAGCTACACGAAAACTAACCCTCTCCCCACCATCAAAACAAGGCAAAACTATTTTCACTCGTACAGTTAAAGAATATAAATTGCTCAATATATTAAGAGGATGTAACAACTAGGCTGGAATTCACCAAAAGCAATTATGGAAATAAAAACGGTTAAGTGATGAGAGGCAGAGGTCTCAGAGTCTGCTGCATGGACTCCAGAACCTAGCAAAGAAAACAAAAGTCAACGTTTGGTGCATCTTGTGAAACCTTTCCTTCACATGGGCAAAGTTAGATGATTCCAGCCACAGAAGAGCTGGATGGATGTGGTCTGACAAGAAACCAGAGGTTCAAGCTAAACAACTGTGAATATTATGCTCCAGTATGTTTAAACTTCCTCTAAATGTTAAAGCTCGCCAGGTTTCTCAAGTTTCCCTTAAAGGAAAGATTAGACCACAAATGACAGTTACAATATAACTGTACATGCAACTACAAACAATGACGGCTAGTAAAGCAGCAAGTTAGAACTAGTTTTCAATTCTTTAAAGCTGATTTTAGTGAAATAGCAAAATCAATTATAAAGGTTCGGTTGTGTAATTAACGCAACAATGACTTTCCAATATTGCCTAACATACTGGCTGGAAAGATATATGTTTATATATAAAACATTATAATGTAAATACTATTATATAGTTATATATGCTTTATATAAATGTTTCTACATATGTTGTGTGTGTGTGTATAATACACACACACATATATATAGATAGGTAGGTAGGTAAAGAGAGAGAAAGAGAGAGAGAGAGAGAACACACACTAGACAAGTGAAGACCAACTTGAAGGTTAATATTTGAACTCTTAAAGCCCTGAAGGTTCCAACACATCTTTACTCTCTTCCAAGCCTGTTGTTCTGATAAGGCTCTTTTGATGGAAGGGAGAGTAATTTGTACATCTGCATTATTCTCTTTAGTTTTTCTTGGGTATATTTCCTGAAGAGTGGAAAAATCATGTTGTTTAACTCATTTTCAAATATCAGGCCATATTACAGGTCACTGGTAAGCCAGGGGATCACCGGCTCAGGGGTGCCGTCCTGGTCAACCGGCTCCCTGGGAATAAAGCCGTGTCACACAGCACTAACACAACTACCAAGGGCCCCTGCACAGTATGGCACTGCTGCTGAAGGACATGGGTCAACAGTCAGATGGTGGAGACAAAGCCCAATGCCCCCACCAGCTGAGTGAGCCTACACCATCATTCAATTTAGCCAGAATTTCTTTAGCTTTACAACAGACGTAATAATGAGGCCAATGTCACAGAATTCTTCTGAAAAGTAACAAGTTAATGTAGTAAAATATTGCCACAGTATCTGACCCAGAACTAACATTTGTTTAACACACAACTATAGGCAGATAAAAATCCAGTTCTATATTTATGGATGTGTTCATATGTACACATATATATTCAATATATGTATTTCTTTAAACTGGTCACACATAGTAAGCATTCTCCCCATATCACTAATATTTTTACACTTCTTCTGTTGCCTCTTTTTTGCAATATACATTGTATTTCTAAGTATTTGAAAAAATACATTCCTTATACCTTATTCTTTTGATAATTCCTGGAAGTTACTAAAAATAAATTATTTTTAACCTATGCTTTTCTAATGAGAAAGTTTAAGAATGAAAAGGCAACTTTTAAACCTTCCCTTACGACACAAGAAGTTTAATATACTTTTCTGGGATCCTGCTTACTAGGGAATGTCTTTCAATGGACTTTCCACATGAAATGCAAGGAAGTGGCACATTAAGTTCCTGAGTCACCATCTTTCCTCCTCAAAACTCTACTGAAAGTAATCTACTATCTTTCACATTTACTACTATCAAGGAGAAGAGAGCCTGAATTTTGTTCCTTGGTAGTTCATCAGATATTCTGACTGGATGCTTTAAAAGTATTCTTGTAATTAAAAAAAAAATTGCCAAAACTTATCTAGAGCTGGCCTTTCATTGATTTTACACAATGTGGAGATCACTTTCACATCTGTACACATGCACACAAGCTTATTTTTATGTTGCTCTTTTTCACTTGATATGATTTCCTGTTTATCAACACTTTTAAGTCCCATGTTAGAACTTCTTTGTATATATCTACCATTTTCTCCCTTGTTTTTACCTGCATTTCTCCTTTAGAACACTAATTTTATTTTCAGCTGTGTTAATTCTACCCTTGACTGCCTCTCATAGAGGTTTTAATGTGCTGGTGCATTTTCAATTTCTTTACAATCATTCTTCTTAACGGTTCATTTCTATTCAATCCCACGCTATTATTGGCACTTCAGCTCATAATCATCCATCTGCTTTCTGCCCCTCTTTCGTAAGGACCACATCTTTTTTAGTAATGGGTCGTTGTTGGAGATCTGTTCTTCCTTCGCATCTTCAATATGATTTCCCATTTACTTTACAGAACAACAATTTACAGTGTGCTTGGATTTATTTTTCCTGTTTATTGATCACTGAACTGAGAGAGATCTACCAAGACCTGGTGTTTGCTCTGAAGTATTCTTTGTTTTGGATTTTTGGTTTTTTTTTTTTCTATTTTCCCATTACCATTTATCGCCCAACTCTGAAGCACTCTTGATCTACATGGGTGCCTGCTTTAGACCTCGAGCTGGTCAGCAGGTGGAGATGAGTAGCTCCCAGCCAATTCCCAGCATGGTTTTCATCTCAATGTCGTTCTGCTAGCCTGAAAGAAAACCTGCCTCCACTGCCTGGCCTTCTGAGGCTGTGAGTGATGAAGAACTCAAACAAACAATACCTAAACCTTCAGTAAACACAGGTCTTTCTAACTCTAGTCCACTTATAGCAATTTACTTTTTTGGAGTAAAATTCTCAGGACACAAGAGTAACGGACCCTGTCCCACCCTCCCAGCTCTGCCTGGCTTTCTGAGTTACAAACCTTTACTTATAAAAAGGCACTGTTGGGGAAGAAGACAAAGAGGGAGGGAAGAGCTTTCTGGGACAGCTGCTTGGGTTTGCTGAATTATGGGCAAGAGAGTCGAAGGGCAGATGGCTCTGCCTACCTGTTTTTAGGTGGTCAAAATTTAGTCTCCCTATGTCTTTAAACCTGGCTCTGTTGAGGTCATGGTGGACATTTCTCTCACTAGTTCTAGTTTTAAGCTCTCTGTGCTTTATGTTCTTAGGGACTCCGGTGAGAAGTCCCAAGAGGCTGTGTTGGGACTACCAGGCAGGGACCTTGTAAAATCGGAACATGTTTACATAAGTTTCTTTTTCAGCTGGAGAAAAAAAAACCCAAAACATCTGCAAAAATAAAAGCATCTGAGAAGTTTTGCCTTTGAAAGACTCTATCTGTGCAATGTCACGCTGTGCCTTTAAACATCTAGAAATAAAATTCACTTGTGCCTTCTACCTGCCCTCATCCACCTTGTCCTTGAAATTCAGGTAACAGAAACACAATGTTTATGTTATAAACTTGGCAGTGACTGACTTTTCTGAGAAATAAAGTTTGACATTCAAAGGAATTTAGCTGGTCTTTTAAAATGGCATTTACTGCCAACTTTGACAGAACTCAGGTATAAGACTTCACATTCATCTGAGACAACTTGAGATTTCTTGTGCTTACAGACTTCAAGCAGCCGCTATCCGCACACCAAATCACATACCTTTTATGCTGGACATCTTCAGCTTCTTGGCTTTTAAGCAGGTAATAACTATCCTGTGTTCCATTTTAATCAAAATGATATAATTATGAGTCAGAAATAAGAAAATTTGAAACTCAGGGAAACAACTGAAGCAGATATTGAACTTCTTCAAAAAAAATGGAAGGAAGATCATTTATCAGTGGTACATAACTTTGGAATATCTATCACGGCACAGTTCTTCCCAAGAAAAGCTGCACACGAACACACACCCAAACTCTTAGTTTCTTGGCTGATCAGTCTTTTTATCACTCAACCCCTTAACATATTTAGCAAACACAGGATAATGTTGTGAGTCATATGTAAAGCAAAGGTAATATGTTATGTGGTTGGAGGAATGTAACAGCCAATGAAACCCAGAAACAACAGACACAATTAAAGACCACCCCCCAAAGCAGAAAATACTTGGTTTCCTCAGTTACTGGTAAGTTCCCAAAGAACTGCTTAACAAGACCTGCACTTCTGCCTGCGGGAGGGTTCTTGAACCCTGTGAACAAACCCCCTTCTTTTTAAACATTTACATAACCATTTGAGTGTTCTTTTCTTACTCAGGGCAATTGTTATGAATAATGCCATCTTTGCAAAGTGGTTGAGGAGCAAATGAAAAATATCCAAAATCCCTAACAAAATGCTTGGCAAACAGTAAGTCTGCAAATTTTTCAGGTACATTTTGGAAAAGACATTTTCAACATCTAAATAGGTGCATGGGGAATTGTGGGGCAATGACTATAATATATACTTTGCTATGTTCTAACCAAATTCATTAAATCTCATTCTTTGGTACTCAGTAGATATTCAGTATTATTTAGCAATAAAGTCATTTTACTCTACCCTCTTTGAATATCATTCAAAATGAATAATTTCCTTTTTGCTACCTGAAAACAGCATGGTAACACTTAAGTTTCAATGTGAAATACTTTGAAATTGTAAATAATGACACAAACATTCAACTATGTTTCTATTGTTAGGACACAGACAGACATTTCAAGTAAACTGTTTATTCATTAAAGATGCAACATTCTTAAACATTAAAAATAATTTTAATGAAATAGGATAAAGTACTTAGCACAGATTCACAATAGCTTGTCTTACTAACAACCTTAAGTAATTCTGAAAACGGCATTTTTCAAACGCAGTCGCAGGCTGGGGCAACGGCGACTTTTCTGGCTGTCACAGCGGCGCACGCACACGGCACCAGGTCTGAGGGCCTACGGCAGCTCGCCTCCTTCGGGGAAAGCCTGCAAGATGCCGATGACCACGCCACAGTCCTGCAGGCTTTACAGTGCAGCCTTGCCTAATGCCTATGCTAGTAATACTTATATACCTTTTAAAAATCCTCCTGTCACATAAATTTGAAGAGGCATAAATAAACAAAACTTTATAACCTGAGTAGACAAATGTTATAACCACTACCCTCTACCTGCCTTGGAAAATTAACCAAAACAAACAGAAAGCCCCACTAGGCAAATCTTTAGGAACTCTGGCAGCGTATCACACCAACAAATTTAGTTACACCACACAGGTGCAGCACAAAGAAGACATTCCATGAATATCTTTTAATTCACTCATGGACTGCAACGTGTGAAACTAAAAAAGTCTCAAACCAATTTAGATGTCAGAAACTGCTGAGTGCCCACCAATAAAGGTAGAGCATGAATTCTCACACTTGTAAAATATGTCTTAAAATTGTACAGTATGTAAATCTGCAAAATCTTGGTAC
This sequence comes from Anoura caudifer, assembly GCA_004027475.1. NCBI lineage: Eukaryota > Metazoa > Chordata > Mammalia > Chiroptera > Phyllostomidae > Anoura > Anoura caudifer. The sequence continues at coordinate 227,211 of PVKU01001157.1, forward strand.
CAATTCGGCACTTCCATTAGCAATAATCCCATGGACCAATCTCCATGGGATCAGATCTTGCAATGAGATCACTGAGTGCATCTGCCCAACCTCCCCAGCTTGTTTCTCTACATAAGACACCTTTCTTCTGGCTTCAGGGTTGCGTTACTGGGGAAACACTACTGGTGAGAAGTGAAATTATCTGGGTTCTGTTTCTCCAACAATTCTTATGAGTAGGGATGGGGAAATGTTTACCGATCAGGTATAATAGGATAAAGCAAAAATAGAGCCACAAGTCAGCAGAGGCAGTGTCTCCTCATTTTACAATAAGAGGGCATTGGGAGTAGAACGGTACAGGAATTTACAGGAAGCAGAGCAGAGCAAAATTTCTGACTCAAATAACATACCACAGAGGTCGGTATTTCACTACCAAACCTCTGTACTATAGAGGTTCATACAGTATATCATAGAGGCTTATATTTCATTCTATATTTCATCTTTACACTCCTGGAATCCAGATTTGATCACCGAAGTACGCAGAGTCTCCTACCATACAGTATCATAAATTCACAGTTGGAACTTCAATATGCATCCGCCTGTGACAGGACGGAAGAATCTACAGGCATTGCATGATACATGCTACCACCTGAGGACTGGCAAGTAGATGAGTACACGCACCTCCAAGCGAGACACGGCCCAGGGAAGGTATTCCCGAAAACGACACCCATGTTGTAAGCGGCATAAAAACACCAGGGAGAAAGTTCTGCATGCATAATCAAACAGAAGAGCTGCTGCTTGTTTGTTTTAGCTGCAAAGTTGCATTCTATCAGAACATTTTAACAAGGTACACTGTATGAAATTATCACAGTAGAAAGAAAATGCCATGGTCCTTTACATAAATCAGTAAGTAGGAATAACACATTTGTAAAGTATTCCGACAATATTTTGTTAAACTTGACATTTTAGGGACATCGTACCCAAGTAATTCAAATAAAGCCAATGCCCAGCTCCCCTGGACCTCATCTATTTAAATTAATTTCATTGAAAGCCTAAGAACTGTTTTAATATGGTATACTGTAAACCCAATCAAGACCTCAAAACATTAAGATATAATCCATCATGCAATTATGCTTCTCATTTCTAGCTATCACACCAAGTCATTTTCTCCTATTTCAGCCTTCAAACCAGTTTTCCGTTTTTTCCAGATGGAAATTTGTTAGCAGCAGCCACATACATGTACGGGATGGCCAGCTGTACTGCTGACATGTTTTCTTTTACTAAGAAAAACGTGGATATGTCAATGGCACTGTATAGTTGGCATTCTTACTTGCCAGAGGTACAAAATTCTCTCCTTTTTGGATGCTACTTAGCAGATGTAAGGCACCATTTGTTGTTGAACTTCAGTATTTCAAATGTTTATTTTCTTAAACTCAGACTTACTGGAAAAGTGCTTATTAATCACATTTTCTCCTGTTTTAGACAAAGATGCATTCACCTAGAAACCAGAAAAGACTGACATCAAAGTTATCAAAGACTCTATTGAAACTAAGCTAAAAAGGAAACACTTCTAGCATATAGAGTTCTCCTTTTATGACAATTTTATTAGAGTATCAACATTAACTTGGTTGCAGGTAACAAAACAGGCTCACTCCACTGACACGACTCCTGTTCAAACCAGAGGTGCGAGGGCTTTGTTTAGGCTGCACAGATAGGGACATTGGACCCATTTTGGAAAGAGAACATAGAAGCCTTAACAAAAGCATCTGAGATATGTCTGTCTTAAGGAAGAAAATATAATTTTCGTACCACAAGCTCTGTGATTCTAAACCATATGGGTCATGGTGGCCTGGCAGAAAGGTTTTCACCAAACAATGTCTTATCTGTGACCCTGAACTTAACTGTCACCACAAGTCCAGGGAAGAGAAAATCAAGTCCCTCCCTGGAAGAAGGAGGGAGGGATATCTCCTCTGCCCTGTGGGAGTACCAGGGGAGCCCCCTACCCACTCAGGGTCTGCCTATAAATTCCTAAGTGGCCCAGCCAGCTCAGGGCAGACACTTGCTGCTAAAAAGCTGCAAAAGTGAGGGTCCTTTCTCTTCTTGTAAATTTCCTTTTCAAATAACCTTGGATGTGTAAATTGTTCATTAGGGTAACTTTCCTGTCTCTATCACATTTCTGGGAAAACAAAATGACTAAATTTAAAAATAATGGGAAAATATCTTAAAAATCAAGAATTTAGTAAAAAAAAAAAAGAAAAGCTGGTTGTCATGAGAACTGTCATCACATGTAACAATACATGGGGACTATATTCTGGGGGCATAAGAGGAGAGGTTAGGGTCACCTGATATTATCAAAACTAATGATTACATTTGTTTTCTCCAGATGTGCTTACTCTTTAATCAATCATATTGTTAGATCTTCCGGAAATGCACTTCATGTCGTGCTAAAATGCAGAGGGCAAACACTTAAACTTTTATACCTGGGTAAAAAAAATCTTGTGTTCTGATTAATTTTCTGGTTGGACAGAAGTTAGAGACAGGGCTCCCAGGCCCCTATTTTCAAATATCCTGCAAACATCTCTGCTTTCTCACAAAGCAGAGCAGTCTGCCCTGCAGCGGGGGCAGGCTGCAGCAGGAGTCGGCGATGTGACCCCATCATTCTGGGGGCTATAACCACACAGTCCTTCAGCTTCAGAGCACAGCCTCACTTACGTAGGAGAAAAGGTGAGAGAAGTTATGACAAGGCATATTCTGAACGAAACAGAATTCATAAAGGCAGGGGTTTGCGAAGCAAAGCAAATTACTTCTGCAGATGCTGTTTCTGCGAAGAACAGTGACACGTTATGACCACAGGGCCCAGCGAAGATGTGTGATTTGGGAGCAGGTCGCTATCTTCTGTGACCTCTGTCCAGTATTGCCAATTTATGTGACTTATCGCAGCCTTGCTTTCTAGATGGGCAGCAACAACTATGGAGGGACACTCAAATGCTAGGTGTGAAACATGTAAATTTAACACGGCTGGGGAAGCCATGAAAAGCAAATGCAAATTGCATGTTTTCTTTTTCTGTTTAGAAAGAATTTTGATCCAAATTTAAACTAGCCACACCAAATGCACACTTTATGTTTTATGTGTGAAACAAGCCGGGACCTGGAACCCTCTTGTCGGAGTCAGAAGTGCACACTGGGAGGAGTGCGTGGGTGGGGGATGGAACTGCTTATGAACTCAGATTCTTAAGTGATCTCTGAAGTTAACAGATTTCAACATTCTAGACAAGCTATCATGGTCACAGAATCTCACTGGTCTAAATACTTTGCATTAGTATCACTTTAGTGAAAGGATCTCAAAATGCTGTTTTGAGAAATAGCCCCACAGGACAGCTTACTAATGAAAGGAAGAAGCACGTATTCATTTCCCTATGCATACACCCCCACCTCCTTCATTTAACTCACTTCCTTGTGTGCAAGAGGAAATACGGAAGCAGGGTTGAATGGGGTTATGTGTATGTGAATAAATGCCAGCGTCTAAGCAGCCTAATGCAGAAGCTAGGGTGCTATCTTTCAATAGGATGTTTCCCATGAGGGGAAAGAAGCACACCCATCAACACCCTTCATCTGTACAAAACACAGAAGAGTTTCTTTCCAGAGAAGGTAAAATGGAGCTTTACTGGGTTGTGGAAAAATGAAACGTGACCCTCATGAAAATTTAACTCCATGCAAAGGGAAGGAGATGAGAGGAGAGAGGGCAAAAAAACCTGTGCCAGAAGAAGCTCTCTGACCTTCCCTAACACATGTTCTACTCCCTTTGCTTAAGTAGCGGACAGAATGCACCATCGTTTTAATACACTTTCCCACCAACAGAACTACCTCTCCTAATCATGGGGGTAGGAATACAGTTCTGGAGACATACAGAGTAGACAATGGTCGAGGTCAAGGCTGCAAAGATACCTCAGATGTGAATGATGCAAATAACAAATACACCATGATTTCATAAACCGGAGCAGGCTATCACAGGCTTGTGTGTATACCTGCACGGGACGGACAGTGAATGTGGCTAATTTCCAGTAACGTGGACCTGAAATAGCTAAATGTTGAGCTTCAATAATCCGCTTGCAGAGAACCTACTCTACTGTTCTAGAAACTTGGGATAGCGGAGTGACAACAGAGGTCCCTGCCCTCGTGGAGCTTACAATTTACCACAGGAACAGGCAACACGCGGTCAACATGGTAAGCAAATGAACGTTTAGATAACAAACGCTTTGCGAAAGCAGGGCAGGTTGCCACATGAAATAAGGACAGCAGAGCCAGCCTCCACGAGAAAAATTTGGGCAAGGTGGGAAGGGTGGGTTGGGTGAAGGGATGTTTGAGGGAATGTCCAAGGAGAGGGGACAAAGCACAGCCCCGAGGTGGGAGGGGCAGGTGAGGGCCTCAGAGGGCAAGCTGTCTCTCTCGGGTCTTAATTTCATTGTGCACCCCTGCTTCATAGCACAAAACAGGGATGCAGTTCATGTTTATTGAATTACTTAAATTCCAATAAATAACAGATTACCCAATAAACAAACTGAATCCAAACTATAGGCTAGGGCTTTGTAAGAAAAATGAACACAAAATGTATTGGTGGAACATATCAATATATTTTCCTGAGAGGAGTTGTATATCAGATTCTTAAATGGGCTTTTCTGACTCCCTCCCCGGCTTCCCGAAAGTTACGTGTCCCAGCGTTATTTCCAGGAACATACAAGGAAAGTGGAAAAGTGGGTTTTGTTATATAAGAAGGAATCCTTCACTCAGAATTTACTTTTGGCCGGAGTCTAACGATGACTTTCTTTTAAAAACAGAGAAGGTGGCAGGCAGAGGGAACAAGGTGTACATGATTAGCAGGCAGGCAGCTGCCCACACCGCTTCCCCCAGGCCATTCCGGAGCTGTGCCAACAGTCCGCAGGACACTACCTCAATGAGATATCTCAACAGGAGAGACCCGCAGGCAGTGCTCAGACTTTAGGGGTCCCCTCGGAATAAGATGAAGGCAGGCAAACACGAAAAACAGGCTAAGTCATGTTGGGGGAGTAAAAGGAAAAAAGGCCAAAGAATTCAATTACAATAGGAGAAAAGAACTACCCCTTCTTGCCCTCACACATGTTGTCACTACAAAAGCTTTTCAAATAAATACACACTTAGGCAAAAGAAATCAGAGACCCATAGGTTTTAACATCTAAATTTCTCCTTACAACTTACTTTCCAAATCAACTTGACATGTAACTAGTAGTAGCTACCAAATTCTTATTTCCTAGGAATCATATTTAAATGAGAATACAAGATTATGCCCCGGCTGATGTGGCTCAGTGGACTGAGTGCCAGCCTGTGAACCAAAGGGTCGCTGGTTTGATTCCTAGGCAGCACACATGCCTGGGTTGCAGACCAGGTCCCCAGTAGGGGGCGTGTGACAGGCAGCCACACATTGATATTTCTCTCTCTCTCTTTCTCCCTTCTCCTTCTCTTTTAAAAATAAATAAAATTTTTAAAAAAAACATAAATAAATAAACGTTGTTTTAAAAAACATAAATGAGAATACAAGGTACACATTTCTAGAAAATCTAATGTTTAGTACTACATTCTCCGCCCAACATCCCCAACACTGTCTTTTCAACCTCTCAGTTATCCTTACTTTCTCATTTATATCCAGGTGTGTTCTTTCTAATCCTTTAATGCACATTATCACAGGTCTCCTTCTTAAATTCTGCTAAAAATTGTCATGTTACTCTACATTTCTGTGATTTAAAAAAATTTAAAAAGCTGTTAAAAATTTCAATTGTCACACTACATGAGAAAGAAAGCACTATAAGAGTTTAAGACCTAATAAGATCATTTTTCTTAAAAAGACTTGCATTCCTGTATAATATATCCAAAAGCAGTTATCAAATGCAATTTTGTTTAAAAATTATTTTTACAAAATCTTTTTGTCACTAATATTGACAGTATCTCTTTCCACCTTTTAAACAACCTTCTCTAATCCAATTCAGATATATTTATGTTCTCCAATCTTTTGTATTCTGGGATAAATTAAATCATTTTTCCTTTTGAATTAATCTACTTATTTATAAAGACATGTTTCTAACTTACAAAACAAAAGGCCAAATTAAAAATACGTATTTTGGTGGGAAAAAATATGTATATACCTTTGATTTGTAAGTGAAATTGTGCAAAACACAACAGTTGACAAAATGTGTGCATGCACCAAGATTTTAACTCACCTGAAAAAAATAACATTTTGCTTTTGAACTGCACAGTAAAACATATGTGGACATTATTGCCAGGGATGTTCATGAAACCAACATCTCTTCTGAGTTAAGTGGCAGAGGGAAATGCACTTCCTTTCAGGCATCCTTAGTAAATTCTTTGACTTTCACAAAATACTCCCAATCCTAGTATTACTCTACACTAAACGGCAGCTATTTACCTTTATTTTATGCTTCTTATTCTCACTACTTCATTCATTTTTGCTAGAATAAGCCAACATTAAAGAAAGCATGAGTATCGGAATCTCTTCCAAAAATACGTTGCGATGCCGCAGTCGGTTCTAGTCAACACGTAACCACTGCCACTGAGTCCACCTGTATTAAACATACCTTTCCATACCTATCTCAGTCTCGGAAGGCAAAACAATTACACAAGGGCAAAAAAATGCTTGAAATCTACCCTTGGGGAAATGAACTGACGTAGCTGACAACAGCAAAGCTGAGTAAAAGGCTTGTCTCTGCGTGAAACTGAACAGACAAAAGAAACCCTTAAGTGAACAGCTGTGCACAAATCTCAAATGTGGACCATCTCCAGCAACAAGGAGTGGTTTTCGAATCAAGGTGGTTTCTGTTTAAAGAAACGTATTCAGTTATCTTTTTTTCTCGCAAAGGCCAGGCACGCTATAGGCACTGATGGTCCGTCTGACACTGCCCACGAAGGAAGAGAACTCCCTCTACTTCTACACTAACTGAGGGATGGGGTTTCAGCTGCAGGCCCCGTGTTCCTGGAGAGGACACCGAGGGGCGGACACCAGGTTATAATAACAATGGTTTCTTCTCCCCTGAGTTCTGTGGTCATTTTATTACTCTCTACATTTTTTCCATACAAATCACATTAATGTTAAATGTACTTATATTAGACTTACCCTCTCTTTTCCTAAAAATGATGATTTAAACATATAATACCATTTGTAAGAATAAGAAAGCAGTAAGTATTTAACTCAACGACAACTACAAGAGCAGTGTTTAAAGACACTCACTAAACAGGTTCTCAGATACCACCTGCCTAGAACTAAACCCTTACCCCACAAACACAATTTCTAGTTGCGTAACGATTGGTCAAACTTTTAGGCACCATATAGAAGTTCAGGTAAAGTTGATGAAACGACTTCTGCCCAGAGCATGTCAGTGCCACCCATTAAGCAATCACTCATCAATACTGACCTTGCTGCTCACTTTCTGCTTCAGTTTTTGAAGAACCTGGTGCAACAGGAAGGGGTCGAGGTGGCCGGGGCTTTGGGGTGGGAGGTGAGATTTTTTTCCTTCCAATATATTCTACATAAGTTCCTGGAAAGTCCCCTCTCTCCCCTGTTGTTTCATTGTAGCCATTTAACCAGCCAATTTCTTCTGGCCTGGCTTCCTGTCCATCACTGAATCCGAGAGCTACTAAGGACCCCTTATTCACCGTCAATATATCACCCAAGTGCAAGTCAATATCTTCTTCTCGTTCCTTTTTATAGTCATACAGTGCTCTGTACTGGTACGCCTCGGCACTCATGCTTGCAAACCTGTGACCATGCGACAGGTGAGGCTGGTTGTATGCTGCAGGCTTGCTTACGGTTCTGTGGAACGTGAACTCAGAGAGTGTAAGATTCCTAGTATGTGTCCGGCAGAGGACAAAGGACAACTCTCCAAAGGTTTAAGAGAGGTGATTGGCCATTGGCTGTCCATCTGTCCTCCATCAATGGTGGGACTGAAGACAGGGCTCCGCTTCCTCTGCAGGCCACAGTTCTCACGTCGGCTTCCTTTTCAGCAACTCATCAACACTTGGACTGCAGGCTGACTCACATGGCGAGGCCCAATCCTTTCTGACACTCTCTTCACACTGTCCATCTGTCGTCTGATTTTACTGTTGCACTCGACGTGCGAGCTTCACCTAGCAAAGTGAAAACAAGACTTATGAATGAATATCACACTTTGCCATCTGTGTGAATTTGAATTTCTACTTCCATTCAACCAGTACTTAATCAGTTTGGCAGTTGTACACGGGCCAGCATGCTATTGCTCGACACGATATTGACAACAAAGATTAGTGAGTCAGTCCCTGCCCTCTAAGAGCACTAGGCAGGGGTGGAAATAGTGCTGGCATGGGGCAGTGTCACACCAGAGATAAGACTAGTACACAAGGGAATGGCATGCAAGAACATTAGGTAAATGCCAGAAAACGGCAGAGACTAGACGCTGTGGAGTTCAGAGGAGGGAGAGACAACATCTAACAGCAGGAACCTGAAGACAGAATGGAATGTGTGGCATGACCTCAGATACAGATGTGACTAAGCAAATATCATATTTGGGAAAGAGCGAGAACAGGGAACCTAAATGTCTAGAGGCAAAGAGGGAGCCTCACTGACTTTTGAGAAAGCAGGCTATTGAGGAGAGTAACTAGAACATAAGGAGTTAAGGAACTGAAGAGGAAGTAGAGACAGTTGCTGCAGATTACTCTATGAAGAGAGCTTAGTGGAGGGAGAAATGGGAAATGAAAGTTTTTTTTTCTTTTTTTACCACAGTGGAGACAGAAGAATTAGAGTAAAAGATTCTCTAAGTGAGTTAGTAAGTTCACGTTGGGTTGCCAATACAAAAGAGTGAACATGTACACACTTTGCACTCCATTCATTTTTCATCATTATCTTTATTATAAACAGTCAAGGCAACCTAAAGGTTTCAGTTAAGCTGGCTGAATAATAAAGCAATAAAATCAATAGTCACACAATTTCTGTGTGCTATATCAAAGAGAGCTTTTTAAGTTTTACAGCGTGGAACACTTCAGAAGTTTAATATTATAGGCACTCTTCAGTGTAGGGATCTTAAGAAGCAAAATCTAATCACAGAGTAATTGTTATGTTGGCATTCAGAAGTGTAAAGTATTCAACTTTACATGGCTAAAGCCTCTTAGCTGTAATATAATAACACTCTTAGGAGAGATACATATTAAAGGAAGCAAAACAAACACTGGAAATCTTTGTGTAGCAAGAATATTCATTTGGGTTAGTATTCTACTTTGTATTTCAGTTGTCAGAGAAAAAAATTAAAGCAACCAGTAGAGTGGATGAAAAAAATAAACTATACTATGTTTGAAGACAGCCTCTCTTTTTGCTAGATCCAGAATCAAATTAAATATTCACTGCATAAATTCACACAAAAATGTAGACTTAGCAAATCTAATTTTTAGTACAAATGTACTCTGTACAAATGAGACACAGAGCTCTAAAGAATATAAAAATTTACATATCCGTAAATGCCTGGAAACCAGGCAATATGCCTAAGAATAATGCAGTTCCTCCAAATCTGCCTTGAAATTTTTGTTAGCTTTTCCAGGCAGTGTATGTCTTTTTGGAGGAAGAAAAAAAAAATCCTCAACCAGTAGGCTGGTAGATCTTTCCTCCAACTACTGCCTATGGCTTCCTCTATTTCAACAACCCAGTGGGCCAGTTTGGTGAGATTCCTAACAGAATTCCAGCAATCACCAAGTCCCTGCTCACCACATACCTATGTAGCTACCCATGTTCTTCACCAGGGGACACTGTAGTAAGAAAGGCTCCACGTCTGGTGAAGACATTACAAACCTGAAATACTGTGCTCATGTCGGCCTGAGGCTAAATTTGTGCGAATACAAAAATAACCCTGAGGAACCTTCTGGCTTTAATGAGGCCAGACTCTAAGAGTAGCGATCTCTGCCATATATGCCAGAGACACCCCCCCACCCCGATGTCCCTACACATTCCCCCTTCCTCACCACTTGCAAAAAGAAGCCTACCAGGCTCTGTAAGATAAATCCTGTACAGAAACCTGGGCCCTCATCTGATAAAAAGAACCCCAGCTCTCCTGTGACTCTAGGACTGAAGGCTGAACACACTACTCCTGTCTTCTGGGACTCCACCATCAAGGCCAGGGAGATCAATCAAAACAATTCAAGATCGGCCAGGATTCAGTGCCAATTAAGTGGTTGGAGAGTAATGTTGTAAGAGAAGAGGGAGAGTTGACTAGTCACTTGGGCGATGACTGGATCGTGTCCTAGGGCGAGGTACACAGTGTCCTTGGCTAAGAAGAGGCAGGCACCGCTATCCTACTACACACTGCACACTTTCCCCTGACCACCAGGCCCATTTTAACGATTGTCGTTGTCATCATGGTCACCACCTGATACTGGGGAGCTGTTCAGTCATCATCTAACATTTGTTGGGAGCCATATGTGTATTGACACATTCAATACAATACAATTAACACATTCGACAGCAAGATAATCACAGGGCAGGTACTATCAATAACTCTTACTTTACATGGGAAAAACTGAGGTGCAAAGAATTTAGCATTTTGGCCATGGTAACACTGAGCAACTGACAGAGGGAACCAAGATGCAGATCCAGGCAGTCTGGCCCCGGAGCCACCACTTTTACCACCACTGGAATCTACTGCCCAAACTCAACCTGCTTCAATGCCCAAGGACAGCCCAGATACATCCATGAGGTCAACGATGCAGATTCCTTGCCCGCACACTCTGACCTCGGTTTTTCACTCTGTGGCAGCAGCCTTACTGCTTGTGTGTGTGGCTCTTTCACAAACACACCTGCACAAAAAGAAGCCATTATAACTCAGCAGCAGTTCAGTCAAGCCCAAGCACCAGCATTTAGGACCATGCAAATTTCCTTCCAAAGAGACTTCATTAAAATGCATCGTTGCCAAAGAAGTCCATAAAGTAGTGAATAAAAGAATGCGGGCACATCCCTTCTGGAAGGCTGCCCACTTCTGGAATCCTGCCCATTTCTGCTCTGTGAGCTTAAGCTTCTGCCACCTGTATCCCTGTCGGCATCTGTGCCCCCTGTGGTCATCCCAGGCTCCTCACTGCACACTTTCTAAAAACTCAGTTTCCCCTTAGGGGGATATGCGAAGTATCAATCCACAGTCACAAGGGCAATCACATCTGGAGGCCTGACAAGTTCTCTGTTCTCTCACCCTCCAGTTCTCCACAGGAATGCAGAAGGCTCAGCAGCCTGAGGCGCTGGCAAAGATTGTGTCATCCTCCAGAGATCAGTGGAGCCCTTAAGCAGTCAGGACTGCGGGGTCTATGTTGCTCAGATCCATAAGATTTCACCTCCAGTCTCCTTGGCTACACACACCTGTCCACTGAACTATCTCCACCTGGTGCTAGCATAATTATTCACAAAGTAAAGGTTTTTTATATGTGGACAATATCCACCATCCATAAGTTAATGTTTTCAAATAAACAAGGTGATGTTATGATATCTAGTCTCCAAGCTAATGCATATGTATGTTGCTATAACAAAAGGTATAAAAGAATCTTACGAATAACAAATTAATGTACTCTTTTATCACATGAACAGTTCAAACTTTCTTTTAAGGGAATGATTTTGCTGCAGTCTTTCAATGCTTTTAAAGTCTACACGCAACACTGTTAATTGGAAGTGTGTTTCCTCTCTCTGATAAGATACTGAGCAATTCTCATTCTGTTCCTCAAAATCAATGTTGTTTCTAATGCCTGACAAGAAGCAACCATGACTTCTTAATGCACAACTGTTTGAAAGTAAAATTTCAATTTAACCTTACAACCTACAGGCATTTTGGCAAAGAACTAAACAACAGTCCTTGAAAAGTCCTTTGATTTTGTTGACTTACTCATTCACCTTCTGCAAAGGACAAGGATGGAGCAAACTTGGTGCGAGGCAGGAATAAAGGATATTTTTAAATCACTTTAAATAAATCAAGACTATATCCTGATCATATGATTCTATCCTGCGATAAAATGAGCAATTTGGCACCGGGTCTCAGCACAAAATGGGTCTGCAATCCAGATGCAAAGACCGTGGAGGGGTTCCTGGGCCCTCCACCTCACCTCCCTGCATCCCATCTCTCCCTCCTCAGCGAGCTAGCTCTGAGTACAGGGCAAGCTCCCCACCAAAGTTCACAGTCTTCTTTTTAAAGATTTTATGTATTTATTTTTAGGGAGGGGGAAAAGGCAGGGGAAAGAGAAACTTCAATGCGTGGTTAACTATCATGCACCCCCTACTGGGGACCTGGCCCACAACACAGACATGTACCTTGACTGGGAATCAAACCAGTGACCCTTTGGTTCACTGAGTCACACCAGCCAGGGCCTAAATTCACAGTGTCTTTAAAAAATAAAAATCATCATTTAAAAATCTTTCCACTTTTCAGATAAGTCCTAAAAATCATAAAAATTGAACTGAACAAAAGTCAAAATTTCCAATTAAACATAATGAATTTCAACTTAAAATGAAGCATTCTGGATAAATTTTATGGCATGTGAATTTTACCTTAATTAAAACAAAATTTAAAGGATGGAATCAGATTAATCTGATTTTCAAACCAACCAGAACATGCTGCCAGATGCCACGCTCAGGGCTGAGTTTATACTGTGGGGAAGCAGGGTGCCCAAGTCAAGACTCCTGCCTGCAACCCTTTTGGGGGTGGGGATTAGGGTGGGGGCCCAGGACAAAACCAGGTGAAACAACAAGGAAGGATAAGGAGGCAAGACTATCCAGAAAGCAAAGTGATGGCCTGGCGCTGCAGCCTGCAGGAGGGGCAGGGAGAGACCCAGGCCCAGCTGGAGGCAGCTCTTAGGCTCAGAGGTCATCACCTGGAGGCAAGAAGAAAGGCTGATGCAGGCACTCAGACTGCAGCTTCCTGGGCCCGAGAAACCGTACCACCCAGGAATGGCCATCAGGCTGACCATTCCAGCTCTCTGCATGATCACTGAAAAGAGGCCCTGAGGAGGCGCCATGGAATGAGGGGGCTGAAGTATACAATCTAAGTCCCTCCTCTTGTTAAAAAACAAAGCACTAAGCTTCAGACTCAGCAGCTGTCCCCATCAGTGCCTACATTTGCAAATTTGGGCAAGTTACTTAAACCTCTGTATGGCACAATTTTAGTATCTTTGAGGTAGATATAAAAAAAGCAAACCTATGGCTCATAGGGTTATTATGAAGATTAAATTAAATTGCATATATAAAGCACTGAGCTCCATGCTTGATAGTTAGAGCTTAATAATTAAAACTGGCACAGGCTTACCATGAGCCAGGCTTAGTACTTACGAGGTTTGTGCCTATCGAACTCATTTAATCCTTACAGACACCTGTAGGTACAATTATTGTCCCCATTTCGCAGATGAGAAAATAAGCAGGGAAGTTAATTTGTCTGAAGTTACATAACTAGTAACCGGCAGCTATGGTATTATTACTATTGCTACCACTATGAGTAGTCGTATTGAATGGCACTGCCACTTACATGATTCCTATTAAAAACAGGAACATTTGCCAGGAATTTTCTTTTGGGTTGCCTCTTAATGCTGCAAACTGTTCTACAAACTGGAGCTACCCACAATAAAACTCTCTGCTGTCCCCTTAACTCCTTCTCAGAGTAAACAGAGAGACACAGGTAGATAAAGGCTGCATGTGGACTTTGCCCATCTAGTCGTCTCCCTGCCTGAGGCAGAGGGTTTCTCTGCAAAGGTCAGAGCAGAGGAGACTCAGGAGGCAGCAAGGGTGTGTGGGAGTGTGTGTCAGGTAGGGGGTGGAGTTAGGGGACAACACTGGGCTCCAATAGGATTTGGTCACACTCTCTAGCTGTCTGGAAAAGATGAGGGCACAAATGCAATCCTCCAGGGACTGAAGGCTGCAGGGTCCTCATGTTACAGCCCCACCTCTAGGGGCTGAGCCCTGAGTCTGGACCACTGGGGGGGTCCAGTGAGGGGGCAAAGGGCAAGGCACAATGGCCCAGGCACCTGGCTTTATAAAGTACTCCACCCACTGGTGGAGTCTCCTTACATTTTGGCCAGATTTCTGTGACTTAAATAATAGTGGGAGGAGGAGGGGTTTGTTAACCTGAAAACTATTTTGACTACAGGTGCCTGTAGGTAAGTATTTGATTTACCTTAAGAAAAACAATGCTGGGAAGATTTTAAAAATCTCCAAAGATGTTTTTATAGCAGGATTTTTTAAGGCAAAATCTATACTATATTCATTCTACCATAAAAAAAAAGAAAAAAAAAACAAAAACAAAAACAAAACCTAAGCCAAGCAGACAAGTTTATGGGTGATTACACAGTCTATTTTTCAGCTCATCTGGCATAACATACATGAAATGGCTTTTAATTGCCACGTTTTTTGGCAAGTTATTCCAATAAGAGCATTGGCAGAATTGTGGCAAGTAATCACATTAGGGGGTATAGGTGAAGGAGATAGGGGTTAAAAAGGCAGTAAATAATATAAATATTTTAAAAACTAATTACAGGCTAAGTTTTTGGTTTAAAAATGTTATATAATTTATATTATGCCTTCTAAGGTAAAAACTAATTGATAACCCCTTCCTTCCATTAATAAGTAACTTTCTCACCTTCTTAGGGCTCCACTGAGACGCTCCATTCCCTTGTCTTCCCTGGCAAACCCCTGTGCCCTTCGGAGAAGGGAGATCTGTGAGGAACCTCTCTAAAATGCACAGTACACAGAAAAAAGCACCTCCCATTTTCTCTGCATTGTGTATGCCTCAGATGTGAGAATTAAAAGCAAAACCCCAAAATGCAAACATCATCTCAGCTTTCTACAGTCTACCTGGCTATAAAATGTTTTTTCAGTCTGTTCACGCACCATCTCTTTATTCAGTAAAACACATTTTGCAAATTACAAGATGCAAGCACAATAAAAGCTGACCTAGAATTGTTCCTATTTCAATGAACAATCTTACAGAGTATGGCTTTTTAGAATACTCCCCTAAACTACCTAAGAAAAAAATTTCAACCAACATACTAACCTAAAACTTACATGACATTCATGGAAAAATTCAATTAAAGGTTTGGTCAACACTTTTAACACAAAATTTGGGTAAGTGGAGTAAGTTTGCACTTGAGACACAAAACTCTTCTAAAATCAGCTGTCCAATGGGTGATCTCAGAAGTTAAATGCATACTCCCCCCACCACTGTCAATAGCCAAAATATGTATTACCTACAATTTACTGTATACACTTCTGTTTCCAAAAACCACCCTTATGCTGTGGGGATTTCCTGATCTTAATAAATTTCAATTTTAAGAAACAGCTAAAGGTAGACAATAAATCAATGGGAAGTGAAATGCTTTTTTCACACTGGCTGTCATCATCACAGATGTGAAAAGACACAGTGATATCATTTTACAAAAGTAGATAAAACAGCAGATAACACTGTGTACATTGCAGAGTTCTGTTATGCAACTGGCAAGAACAGGCCCCAAATCAAGATGAAAGTTTAAAAAAGCAAATGCACGTAACATTTTGAAAACCAGTATCAGATACATAAAACTTTCTTCCAACCATGAAAACTTTTATACACTTCAACAGAAAAAGTACGACTCTTTACTACCTACCAGCAACTGGCATATAAAAGCAGAGGCAGCCAACGCCGGCATGACCCAACTTCTGCAAGGCAGGCGGCCTTCTCCACTGGCCTTACCAGTTTGAACTTTGATTCTGAACCAAACGCACCTTCCCAAACTTCCAAAGGACCTCCCCTCAAAATCACTCTTAGGGTATTTTCTTTGTAGTGATCATAACATTTGCTTCCCAAAGTTTAAGCAACTTTTGTTCCTAAAACACCCATCATCTTCTGCTTTTAAACTGATTATTTCAAGAACAGTGCAATCTGTCAAAAAAAAAAAAAATCATAGCTGGGGGCAGGGGATGCTTTTTATTTTCTTTTCAACAATAAAAGATGTTTGTAGGCTTCTGTGCAAAAGTCACCAGAGTCCCAATGATTTTACACCTTGAAGGATGCATTACTCTGATAGCCTGCCTCAGAAATGAACCTGTTTACCTACTCCAACATTTCCTAGCTAATACCTCCGTCTTAAAAGTTGCCAAAACGCAACACAAGGTAATGAAATATTCAAATACAATTGCACCTTAAGTCCGAGTCGATAAGCTTTGTGAATGTCCCGCCTAACAACTTAAACTTGAAATGACACACTGAAATGACAATCTCATGCTGCATTCAAAACCCGGAACTGCTTTATCTATTCGTACTTCGTACTGACAAAGAGGAAAAGGAAAGAAAAAAAAATCCTATGGCTTCTAAAGTCCTAAACTCCACCTCCCAAAAGAGAGAACTCATACTCAGGTGCCAAGAGCGCTGCAGCTCCACCAGGATTCACGGTGAAAGTGAGACCTTTTCGATATTAACAGCACCCAGAGAAGCATAAGACTGTCCCCCAGTCCAGTTCACGTACATTCTGCATTCAACATGTAACAGCCATTCTATTAACACCCTTACATTTCATGCTCGATTTCTGGTTACCAAAGTACATTTCTGGACTGGAGTGGTTGGCCTGAGCTTTTCAGTTCTCTTTGTCTGGTGATCTGCTGGGCAGTTTCTGCCCTTGGGAAGTGAGTGTTACAGCTGTGGTTTCCAGACTGTTCCCCCACAATATTTTAGCTCGGGCTTGCACGCTCTCTTGAGCTCCCTAACCGGCTCCATATTGCTGAGCAAGTCCCTCCAGTCTCGCTCCGCGTTACAAAAAGCTGGATTTCCGGCTGTTCCAAGACCCCATTAAACGCGTATCCAACAACCTGCCCAGGCCCAGCCGGCACTAGACACAGAGTTGGGGCCCCAGCGATCAGCTGCCCCGAGGCGCACTTCCTCCACCCCGGAAGAGGAGGGAGGCAAACTTCGGGGAGGTGAGGGTGGCTAGTTGTGAGCTCCGGGGACCACCGCCACCCCACCCGACGGGGAAGGGCCGGAGTAGCGACCCTAGTTGCAGCTGGAGGGCGCGGAGGAAGGCAACACTCCTTCCTCCAGCTAATGCAAAGGCAAGCGGTCAGGGAGCTATCCTCCAGTGAAGGGCCCCAGAAAACTGCATAAAGGCGACAGTGAGGAACCTCAGAAATGTGCGGGACTGAACGGTGGGGAAAAGCCGGAGGTTTCCTGCAACTCCAAGGACGGATGTGCCCAGCGGCGTGCAGAGCCAGCTCGAAAGGACCGGCAAACTGGAGCCAGAACGTTGGCCACGAGCCGGGCCTGGGGGCAGGCGCGAGATGCCCGCCGCGAGGAAGACGGGCGACCAACCGCTTTCCTCCCGCTCAGCTCCGCTGAAGAAGCCGCTGCTGGTGACAGGAAGAGAGAGGCGACAGCCGCGCGCGCGCATAGCCTCCCCCTCTCCGAGCACACATACCCGGACCCGCTGCCACCGCCTACCTCCCCTGCTGACCGGCTTCCTTCCTCTCCCTGGCCGGGGCTGTAGTGGCGGCCTCCTTTACACAAGGCTCCGACCCACCGGCGTTCCCGATCCGAGTTCACGGTCTGCAACCCACTCGCCCGCTACTGCAGCCACCGCTTCCTCCAACTCAGCTCCAGCTGCTAGAGACTCCTCTCCGTCAGCTCGCAGCTCCGGCGCCCGGCTCCGTCCCAGCCTTCGGTCCAGCCCCACGCGCCCCGCCCCCGAGCCCGAGCCAACCAGAGCTCGCGTCTCCGCCCCTCTCCGCTGGCGCCTCGGCCTCCCGGAGCCAGGCTCCCAACCCGGCAGCCCTCGAGGCAGAGCTCCACCCCTGCGGACCCTTCCTGTGGCCCAGCTAGCCAGTGGCCCTGCTCGCCTTCCGCCCTGCCGCGGGGATACCCTGGCCGCTGCGCGTTACCTCCTCTGTGGAGTGCTCTGGGTTTGAGTCCTCCCGGATGGCCAGGCTACTGCTCGCCTATGGTGGAGCCCAGTGGGCTGCTGGGCGTCTCCCAGACCAGAGACAGCGGGGTTGGAGGAGGTCGAGAACAAGTTCAGACTTAGAGGCTGTGTCTCTAATCCAAGCGTCTTGAAACAAACCCTATCCTCTTTCGAGCCTCCAGCTCCCCAGCCCAGTGGCTGGGAGGAGGACTCAGATTCTGGAGCTCGCCAATGCCGGGAGGCCCTGCAATTCCTAGCCTCGCCAGCACAGCCTCTGGAGTGAGCGGAAAAACCACGCCACCCCGCGCGGCTCCTGGGGGTGAAGGAGGGGTGAAAGGGTGAACCGGAGGGACGAGTACCCGCAGCGTGCTGCAAAATCCAAGAGCCTGGCACCCGCAGCCTGCTGCAAAATCCAAGAGCCTGGTACCGCCGCCACCGGGAGCCAGGCGGGTCTGCGAGAAGAGAGTTTTATGAGGCGCGCACACTGGCTGATCCCTTCCAGTCCTGAGATGACGGAGCAAATGTAGGTCGCTCAGGCAGACTGGAGACCTTTAGTTGTTTGTTCATAGGGTCGGCTGAGGAAGCTCACGTGAATTATATTGTCCCACAAATCTGTTAGCTTTCAAAGGCAGATTCTTCAACTAATAATCATTACTTAAGTTGACCCCCCAAAAACCTGATTTTGGTTCAGACCTTCCACTGACAAGTAAGATGGGATGCCAGCACCGTATGTTTAGCTCTTTTCCATTAAAACATGTAAGAGTCGCTTTTTAAAAAGTTCTTCCCAGATTCCTCCTTCTGCAGTTTTGAGATCTGCGCTTGCCCAGCCTGATTGCCCCAATGCTCTTTTTACAGCTCTTTCCCAATTTCCTTGCAAGAATATTACTTTTTTTTTTTTTAAAGCAAGCACTTAGACTTTGGTCAAACTTTGAGTTTGTTAGTTTATTCTAGTGGACGTTGGAAGCAGAGGAAAACATTCTGAAATTTATTGCCTGTCCTTAGAAAATATAGTAATCATTTTTAAAGGTGACTCACATTATAACGGGTAAGTTCTACTTTGGGTTATTCAGGCAATAGCGTCTCTATTATTACAGTATGTCTCCTGAAGTGGTGATGCAGAAGCAGACAGCTACCAACATGTTTAAGAATCCACTCTATCTAAAAGTATTGTAAATATGAAGTTTACCAAGTTACATCCTTCCCACCCACTATGTAAAATGAAGGGCCTCATATATTATTTGTCTGAGCTTGGCAAATAAGATGAGGTGCCTCACCCTGGCTGAATTGCTTTGATCCAATGCAATAGGCTGAGATGTAACTGCCGTGATATTTACTGCATTTCCTTTGGACTTGGGTGGGAAGAAAGCTTCCTAGCAATCTCATGCTGTCGATGACCAGCTCCTGGAATGGGACTTAGGTACTGCTACATTTGGGGTTCTCTTCCCCATGACCGAAAAATACCATGAAAGCCTCAATTTAGCTTTTCTAGATGGTCTTTCCTGACCTATTTCTACTGTATGTTTTACTTTAAAAAAAATTTTTTTTGCCAACATACTGGAACACATAGCATAAGTCTAAAGAGTATCTATGAAAGGACAATAGACCCATTTTCATAAACTGAGTAATTTCAGTCTGTGTCATCTGTTTTAAATTGGTACCTGTCCCCATGTTGCTAATACTGGCATTTTTATTTCTTTTCATTTGCCATTGGTTTCTATGAAATAATAAAACAAAGGCAACAAAATAGCAGTATTCAAACTTTTACAAAAGGACAACTTTTTCTTTAATAAAATCTTCTCTGGACTCCTAAAACAGAACTGTTACAAGAATGCTGGTAGGTCTTTGGGCCAGCCAGGTCCTTATCTCCAGGGAATTTGTTGGAAATGCAAATTCTCTGCCCTCACTGAACCAGAAATACTGGAGGCAGAGCCTAGCAATCTGTTTAAATAAGCCTTCCAAATGGTCTGGTGCATGCTAGGGTTTGAGAACCATTGCTCTGGGCCCATGGCATCTGGGAACTCAGACAGAAAATGACTGTAATAAAATACTCAAATAAGTGCACAAACACTACAGTTCAATCAGTAATGACCAAACTGTTGGCTGACAGATGGTGCCACCACCGAGGAGCTCAAAATGTCAGAGGATGCACAATTTACCAAGGGGAGATTGTCATGGACCACTGGTAACAGTGAAGGTGTTTTGGAAGTCAGACTTTAGGGAGTCAAGGCCTTCCCCCACCCATCTCCCTGGCACCTTGAAAGGCTGTCAGTGGCCACCGCAAGTGAGAAGTGTCCTCCCCAAAGACGACCAGCAGGGAACTCTCATTTGCCACTATAACTCTGGCTACCTCAATTATGTGAGTGCTAGAATATGCTTCCATTAGATCTGAGTATGTATTTTAGGATTAAAAAAAAACAACAGGTAAAATAAGTGCCTTAGGGCCTTCCTTCCCACAGAGAGGACCATGGACCAGCATCACTGGCACCATCTAAGAGCTTGTTAGATAATCAAAATCCCAGGCCCTATTTCAGACCTACTAAATCATAATCTGCATTTTAACAAGATCCCCACATGACTAATATGCAAATTAAACTTTGAGATGATCTGTCTTAGACAGGGGTCCTCACTTGTGGCTACACATTTGGAATTGCCTGGGGAGTTTACAAAAAATCCCACTGCCTGGCCTGCACCCCTTGATGGATTATATCAAAACCTCTGGGGGTGTGACACAGGCATCAGTGCCTTTTAAGTTTCCTCATGTGATTCAAACTCGAAGCCATGTTTAAAAGAACCACTGCCTTGGAGGAACCAGGTAGGATATGTGACATCAGAGAAGTCAGCTAAGGAGAGACTGGAGCCCAAGTGGCTGGTCTTACAGGAAGCAGCTGACACTAGAGTTTAGCGATTGTTGCCACACAGGAATGCGAGCCCAGATTTGCCAGACCTTACAATTTTCAGAGAGAAGCTGGAAAGAAATCCAGATTTGTGTGGGCAGTTTCTCAATTATTAAATGCTAGCAATTCAAAATTTTTCGAAACCTGGATTAGGCCACGTAAGAGTGATAACCACCAGTTTATGGTTTTATGATGCTGTACATCATAAAATTAAGTGAGCCTAAATATATATGTATATTTGGCCAGGAAGAGAACTGACATGTCAGAGTATCAAACTGTTGATCTACAGGCCATGTATTTTGAATCTTCTGTTCACTACACACCAGGCATTGCAGGCATTCAATGACTGAGAGTCAGTAATAGGTGAAATACCAGTGCTACCAACCCTGGGGCAAAAGACTACAGAATTTTGCCTGATATTTTTATTTTTCCCTCTCTGCTCCAATAGCTGAAGTGTTTGGGACGGGGACAAATCAACCTTTGTATTGCTTAGCTTAAAATCTACTCTTGTGAGCTAACCAAGTTAAACACATACTTAAAAGAACATGAAAAAAATTATTGCCTGGAATACTGCTTAGCATTTTGTTGCTTCTGGACTTGTACGAACTGCTCCTCTGATCATAATCTCTGCTTTAGGCATTCTTATCTTTTGGAGCTCTTCAGTCCTCATACTTGGGGAGTAAGACTAAGTAAGTCAACCGGTGTGACATGGAGGTAAATGAACCACTGTAGTGACAGTTTCAGTTAAATTTTACTTTACTTAGTATCTGCTCTCAAAATCCTTTGTAATAAAGAAGCCAGACTTAAAGTTACAATGCAGTAATGCCAGCTGAGTTGATAAAATATAAAACATAGAAACAAATATTTGTGTAGTTATTTCAAGGGCCACTTTTTATCGTTGAATAACTCCAGCAGCTAATAGACTTCCTGGTACATAGTAGGTCCTCAGTAAGGGAGAAAGGTCTGGAAGGTTAAAGAAAACTCAGAATTCTTATATGTGACTGTTAAGGCAAGGGAATGCAAGTGCAGTTCAGACAGGACCTCTGAGGGTCTGAGTGGGTCAGAGGTAGATTTGGGGACAGAGCAACCGGGCCACCCACGCTGCCAGTCTACAAGTGGTGCTAAAATGCCACCAGGCATGGGGCAGTGGGAAAGCCATGTGCAAAGAAAAATGAATCTTGATGCTGATATCCCACCGCATAAAAAATTGACTGGAAATGGATCATAGACATACATTTAAGAGCTGAAACTGTAAAACTTCTAAAAGAAAACATAGGTTTGGAGAATATTTCTTAAATATTAACACACAAAAAGCATGAACTATAAAAAAAAGCAACAAATTAGACTTCATCAAAATTGAAAAGTTTTATTCCTCAAAAGACACTATCATGTTCACTTATGGAGGGGAGAAAGTGGGGCTGCAAGGAGGTAGGGAAAGGGTGAAAAATGGGAATAACAGTAATCATGTAAATAATAAAAATAAATAAATATTTAAAAAGTCATGGGGATACAAAATGTAGCATAAGGAATACAGTCATAACATTGTAATATCTAATTATAGTATCAGATAGTTAATAAATTTATCAAGTTGGTCACTTTTTAAGTTATATAAATGTCTAATAGCTGTCTTATATACTTGAAATTAATACACTATTGTATGTCAGCTGTAATTAAAACATAAACATTGTTTTTTAAGAAGTTATGAAAATAAAAAGCTACAGAAAATAGTTGCAAAATATATATCTAACAAAATCTCACACAACACAATAATAAAAAGCAAACAATACAGTTATTTTTAAATGTACAAAAGATTTGAACACTTTACTAAAGACAATATATGGATGGCAAATAAGCTCATGTATAGAAGCTCAACGTATTTAATTATTAGGGAAATGCAAATTAAAATCACAATGAGAAGGGACTTAAATAGATACTTATATGCCAACGTTCATAGCAGCATTATTCACAATAACTGAAAGCTGGGAACAACCCAAGTGTTTATCACAGATGAATTACACTGTGGCATATACATGCAATGGAATATTATTCAGGCTTGTGAAGGAATGAGTTATGACACATACTCCAACATGGATAAACCCTGAAAACTTTCAGAGTAAATGATGGTGTGGCTTGAGGGATATTTCATTCTGGTTTTGGAAAACCTTAACGAAGTGTCCTAGGCACCAAAGAAGCACATCTCCTTAGTGAGGAGATTGCTTATATCCTTCATCTCAGGAATTTTCTCCCTGGTACTGTCTGATAAACGTGGAATCACGCTTACGCTACAACATCTCTTTTGTGTGGGCTCCATGGAGCTACCCCACTTTGATTAAAAAGGTTTTACAGTGCACTTAGTTAGCTTTCAGCTTCCTGAGCTAACATCACATTCCCATCCTGCCTTAGAAACTAAAATTTAACACCTTGTTTAGATGGAGTCATACAAGACTTTTTCCCATCACTACTTACAGATTCTCTCTTATACGGACTTACCATGTGTTGTTGCTACATTGATTTCTTTCTTGGAGGGTCACCCGTCCCCAAAGTTCTGAAGCCACTTCACTCCAACCACAGATTGTAGGTCCATGAGCATGTGTCATTTGAACTAAAGAAGCAGTTCTGAAACATTCTATCATTTTTTTTTAATTTGAAAATGAGCTTACATTTGAAACATGTCAAAAATTGTAAATACAATGAAAAGCAAACCGATAAACTCTATTTGTTACTGATTCAACTAATTGGAAATCACTGGTAGCGGATTATAAACTTCACCCAAGCTTGGTGCACTGGCCCAATTGTTAGGGTGCTGGTACAGCTGTCTGGCTAAAAGGGTTGGCTCAAATATGCCCGTGTTGGCACTGTCGGCAAAAAAATTAAGGGCAAAGTCACACTGACAGATAATGAGCCCTTTATCAAGGAAACTGTGTTGGACAATCTCGCTGCTCAGAAAGAATTTTTCAAAAGAAACACCAGCCTTTGTTCCCGCCACTGGAGGGGATCCAGAACTGTCAGTGCTTCTGACAGAACCTAGCCCCAAGTATTCAGCCAGCTTTGCAGAATAAAGGAACACATTACCATCAGCCTCTCCAATCGAGCTCCAATCACACAGCCTTTTCTCTGGGTCTTGCCAAGCTATGCGTGCAAAGAAAATACTTGTAGATCAGGTGAGGCTGTGTTGTGACAGTAACAATTTTTCTAAAATTGGTTAGAATCTTTCTTTCATTTTAACACTCAAAAAAACCCTGTTAGGTGGCTGTATCACAATGTTCACAAGGATTTCCTTTCTCCAGGTTTGAATAAAATGCATTTGGAATGCATGGCTACTAATAATTTAAGGTGTTCGGTAGGTTATTAGTTTCTTTAACCACTACTATGTTGGAAAAGCATATCTTATGTTTTCTGTTCTAAGAAGGAAGTCATGCTTATGGTGGCTTTTGTACTGAGTGCTAATGTTTACAGGGGGCTCTTCTATGAATTCTTATTTAATGTGCCCACCCTGGGTGGCTGCCGAAACATGTATCGGGATTGTCATCTTACAGAGGAAGTCGTGGATTCGGTAAGGCTGTGTGATTTGGCCTGGGTGGCACAGGTGGTAAGCAGCAGAAACAAGTTTCCACCTGGGCCTTCTGACTCTAGGACTGCAGCACACGCCACCTCACTGTTCAGTGATGCCTGCCTTCGGGTTAAGGTGCTGTTCGTTTGGCACCACTGCTATTTTGCACCAACACAATGATAACGAGCCTCTTCTGGGGAACTTGCAGTCTGACCACTGATTATTAACTGATCTCCCACCACTATACATCGAGGAGAAACTTTGAAAGGGCCCAGAGAGACGTGGGCTGACCAACACAGAATTTCAGACCTCTGGGATCACCTCATCTCTCTCTTTGAGGAACCTTGAATCAGAGTTGGCAAGTGCCTGGGCGCAGAGTTTAACGCTCCAGTTTTTCAGATAAGGAAACTGAGTCCCAGAGAAGTTAGGTAACTGTCCACATTACAAAGTTAGTTGATGCTGAAGTCACACAGTCACACAGCTAATTAGTGACAGAATCATAACAAGAACCCAAGTCTGCTAAATCCAGGCACAGGGCTCCCTGTTCTAGCCTGTGGCCTCACTGCTATCATTCTGGTTTAGCTAGTGCCTGGCTAATACGTGCCAAATATAACAGGCACCGTTGACTTATTAAAGAAAAGATTTATGACTCCTATACATGATTACAGGTCTGTCAACAATACCCTTGTAAAAGATTAATAATTGTGTACATAACATAGGCACTGTGCCACATGAAAAACAGGAGGAACTATGCAGGCTGATGATGCAATCTAAGACAAAACTCCTTTAAACCTGAAATGCCATAAAATATTCTACCATACAATCCCATGGCAAAGGAGTTGGCGATTCCTGCTATAATTTTTAGTCACTGAATTCGAAGAGGAAAAAAGAATATACATCTGTGTCCAAGCCATTTGCCTGACCACGAAGGTTGGCATGGCCCCAGTCCACTGTCACCATCTCTTTTCCACAGTCCACGTTGGACCCCATGAAAAGTGCACCCTAACAGTCCCCTCCTTCAGGGAATCTTCCCTCACCAATACCTCGGTGATACTGAAAGCCTTGCATTCTTCCTAAGGAGAGGTGGCTTTGCTCAGCTTTTCCTCCTTCATTCTTCCTGGGAAAGGAGTTCAGGAACTTCTTGGTTTACTGACAGGCTACCTTGCAGAAGGCTACATGGCCATTTGTGTTTAGATGCAAAATAATGCCATAAAAATGAGCGTTAGAACTATTATTAGTTTGAGGCAGTGTGAGTGAATGTGCTTTTGCTCTAGAGTGAAGCTCTGAATGTATCTAAGATCATTCACGAGTAGAAAGTTCACCTTACGGGGCAGGTGTTTCTTCATCAGCAGGCCCTTACCCTAGTATTCCCCTCCCTGCAGAAGAGGTTGTTGGGCCAAGCTCATCAACAGAAAAACAGTGTGCAAAAACACAAAAGGAAGCCGAAAAGAGGGAGAATAACAGTAATTAATAGCACTTAGTATGATTCAAGCAGTGAGCCAAGTGCTTTCCACAGGTGAATTCGTTTAGTCCCCTCAGCCACTCTGTGAGGTAGGCAGAGTACATTTTCTCCTGTTTTACAGTTAAGAAAACTGTGATACAAAGAGGTTAGGTAGCTGATGGAGCTCAGTTTTGAGCCCAGGCAACTTGGTTCCACACAGCACATTCTAAACCAGGGGCTCTGCAAACGATTCCCTGCAGGCCCACTCTGGCCCACCACCCTTTTTGTAAACCACTCTTGTTGTCTGTGGCTGTTTCCATGCTACCACAACTCATTTGTAGTCACAACAGGGACTGTATGGCCCTCCAGTAATTTTAAAGATGAGGAAACTGAGGTCTGTGGACATGAAAAATTACCCCTAGATCATCCTGAGTGATAACAACAGAGCCAGGTCTAGAATCCAAATCCCTAAACCACAGGTGGTAAACACAAGGCCCGCAGGCTGAATCCAGCCCTCCACCTTGTTTTATCTGGCCTGGCATCTTGTTTCTACCCAGTGGCAGCGCCAAACTCTCACTGAACTGTTAAGGAGTAGTTACATTTATACCGTCCTAAAATTACATTCAGCCCTTTGAGGGCAACCGCAAGGCTGATGTGGCCCCCAGTGAAAGTAAGTTTGACACCCTTACCCCAAACCCATAGTTCTGCTGTGTTTGCGATTAACACCTCCATTTTCAATTAGCAACTTAGCAAGGATTAGTTGAAATGAGTTGAGAGTAAGACTGGAACAAATTATAGGTACTATTCAGCAGATGGAAAAGAGAGGTGAAGGGAAGTACGGAGAAGCCAAACAGGAAGCAAACACAGTCTGTGCTAATGCAGGTTCGAGGCCCCCCAAGACCAACTGCACCTTTGAGAAAGCAACTTCACAGCTTTGTCAAAGGCCAGCCTGGCCAGGCTGCTCGAACCCACTTGGACTCCCAGCTCCTCACTTCTCTTTAAACTACTGTAGATTGTCGACTGGACACTCAAGAATAGATTCTTTTATAAACATTATTAACCACGTATTTGTTTAATCATAACTGGATTGTAAATTCCTTGAGGGAAATTCCAAAGGTCATGAATACATGAAGTATAGAGTCTGTAAAGTAGGCCACACCCTGGGAAGCCAGAGTGGAAATATTCACCTGATTATATTTCTCAGTATTTTCATAAGAAAGTTCAAAAAGATCTGCATTTATGATCATTTTCATCACCAGCAATTTGCAAAGCCCTCCTTTTATCTTAGAGTTTCAAAAGAATACACTGTCAAAACCAGCTTCTTCATGACTTGTCATCCAGCACGGCCTTTATTTCTAAGGGAACAAAGTACATATTTCCCCAAATGTAATAGAGATATCAACCTCTGCTACTTCTTTTAGGGCTTTGGGAAGTCTTAGTGTTAATCAAATACTAGTGAGAACCCAAAGAGCTAGACTCTGTTATACAATTTTCCGTCTACACAGATGCAAACGACATTTTGCGGCAGTAGCGTTTCGGAACTGGGACAGTGTGTTGTCAAATCAAGTCAGAACCTCATAGTCCAAATCATAGACAAGTGCAAATCGGTTTGCATCCATCACTGTCCAAAAGGAAATTTTAGAAATTTTGAAAACTTCAGATGCTATAATAACACCAGTCCAGAGAAATGAAATACTTTTAAAATCCTCAACCTTCTTGGAATTGTTTTCAGTAAGATCTGATAGTGATTTACTCAGTTGAAATGGAATGGCAAACTTGCACAATTTTCCCAGTCTTGTTTTTCCAAGACTTGCAATTCCAGTCCCAACTCAATCCTGGTGGACTGTCACAGAAGCACCCATTTGAGCTAGAGTTCTGTGGGGTATAGGTGTCAATATCTAGTGATCATAACCTTTCCCTCAGCTCTTACTGCCCGGCCATAGTTGATTGGTCCACAGAAGGACACCTGGCTCAAGGGAGCCAATGAGTGCTGAGGCAGGGTAACCTCCCGGATGCTGGAGCTGTAAGATTTACACCTCAGAAGCGTGAATTGCCATGTTTTCTTTTATCTTGACAAGAAAAGTGATGGGAGGTGGTTTGTGAGGAGAATGAAAAGAGCAAAGCAGATGTGTAGAGAGGGAGAACTTAGGAGAGAGACTATGAAGTCCTGAGTTCATGATTTTAGTTTTTCCTGAAACCTAGCAGCAGACTCATCTTTGTATTCCACAAGATACCTTTGTATCTTTACAATAAAGTATTCTTTTTTTTGTTTATGCTTATTGGAGTGAAATTTCTCCCACTTGGCACTAAATGTCTTA
Source organism: Anoura caudifer (assembly GCA_004027475.1). Lineage (NCBI taxonomy): Eukaryota > Metazoa > Chordata > Mammalia > Chiroptera > Phyllostomidae > Anoura > Anoura caudifer. The sequence continues at coordinate 255,333 of PVKU01001157.1, forward strand.
AGAAATATACGACATAAATAAAGTTATGGAAAGATGAAACAGTAACAATTTTCCTAGGAAAACATGGGTTTGTACTAGGAAACTTTATTTACTCATCAGTAAGCTTCTAAAAGTTACATTCAAAAACAGATTAATTAGGCCAAGTTCTTGAATGTAGCAAGTGCTCAATCACTTGTGGTTATTGTTGTGGTTGTTGGTTTTAATGAATAATAAATAGCAAGGTTTTGTGAGGGGCACATAGATGCTCTAGAGAAAAGAGAAGTAAAGCATGTGATGAAACAAAAGCATACTCCACGTGTCCAAATTAAAGCCTCTCCAACCATATCTGGGTCTAATCTTTGTCCTTTTGCAACAAATAGCGCAATTATCCAGCCTGTTATGTAAGCAGAGCCCTGGTAAGCCTGCTCTCTCTTCCTCTGTACTGAGTTGTCCATATCGTTTCATCCTCCCACCAGTCCCAGAGGTTTCACCCATAAGAAATCCCTCATATTTATCCTCTGCTTTCATTTCCATGGCTGCTACCCCACCTATCCTTGCATCCTTCAGCAGCCAATTAATTGTTCTCCTTTCTGAAACCTCTTCATTCCTAACTCCAAGGAGGATGCATTTTGAAAAATAAATCTGAATATGGCATCCATTTACCCCTAAACACACACAGCACACACATTCTCTTTTAAACATTTAGGGTTTCCTGTTGGTGTAGGGCAATGATTCTCACCCCTGGTTTCACAATAAAATCACGTGGAAGCTTAACAATAAAAGAAAACTATGTTTGGGTCTCAGTTCTAGAAATGTGAATATAATTGTTCTGGAGTGAGATCCTCTTAACAGTCTTTTCCAAATGTTCCACAGGTGATTGTGGTGAGCAGCCAGAATTGAAAGAAATACTGTAGGTAGGTAGGTAGGCCAAAATCTTTAACCTGGGCTGCACCCAGTTCTTGTCCCTGCTTCTGCCTCTTCCCTCATCATCAACCACATCCCCATCTTCTGTTGTCCAGCCACATTGGGCTTCTCTCAGTTCCTCAAAGACACCACACTCCTTCCTGCCTGGGTGCAGGGCTCTGAGCAGGCTCTTCCTGTGACGCATTCTCCTTTGTCTCCAGTTCTGCACTGTGGACCTCCTCCTTAGGGAAGGCTCCCTTGAACTCCCTGAGTAGGTCAAATGTCCATTCTGGGCTCATCGAACTCTGCTCCCTTTATAGCACTTGTCATAGGATAGCTTTACCTTTATGTATGACTCTTTGAATATTTATCTTCCCACTAGACTACACACTCTGAGTGGTCAGGGCCCCTGATTGCTCTGCTCAGCAGCGCATCTGCCATCCCCAGCCTACGCCTGGAAGACGAGGCCCTCCTTCCCTATGATGAGACCCAAGAGAGAAGATGGGTGCTATTTACTGAGGGCAGCACTAGTCACTGGCTGCGCAAATTAAAATTTAGGCCCAAGATTCTTGTTATAAAAGAAACAAAACTTGAAAGGGAACCTAAGTCTTGATTGGAATGGACAGTAATTCGTTTTAAGAGGCATGTGATTGATGGTGGGTTGTAGGATGGGGGAGTCAGGTGTAAAAACGCTCAGGCTAGGTGAAGATCTGGGGGAGAGGTCTCTGACCCCAGCAGGTCTGCTCTTCTGTTTCTTTCCCCCAGACTGCCACCTGTAGCCTGAGTGGCAAGGCCTGAAACCAGAAAAAGAGGACCTTTGCCAGGTAAGCCCCATGGGACTTGGCAGTGCAAAGCAGCAGCCCTGTGAATCACTGGGGCAGACTGCAGCTTTGTTTGGGTGGCAGAGAGAAGACTCACCCAAAGGAGAGGTATCTAGTTAGGCGTGGAGCTAGACTTCCTAGTTTCAAATCTCGCCAGGGAACTTGCTGCTTACTTGCTCTGTGACCTTAGGGTAAGTGACTTATGTTCTCAATGCTTCTGTTTTCTGACTGGGGATGATAACAGTACCTATTTCATAGCTGGTACGTGCGATTGTACGGGTATAATCTCTTTAGCATAGTAGTTACAAATATAATGAATTCTGGCTGGCATAAGCCTTCTTCAGCCACTCTTTTAATACTTTATTCTTATTCTAAGAATTCTACAAGCTTCCCATTTTTGCTTCTGTGTTGGTAGAACCGCAGCCGGAGGAGCGCTGGTAGTTGCATGGTTTTAACCACAGCAGCATGTGGTCTCTGCTCAGCAAGCCAAGCTCCTACCATGAAACGAGAACAGGCTCCTGGCTTGTGAATGAGAGCAAAGTGCAGCCCATTTGGGATTTCTAAATTTTAGATAGATCATAATGTGCAGATGGTGACCCTTCTAACAGTGTGCACTACAATGTCATCACTGCCTGAGAGTGTCTGGAAAGCTATGCTGTAATCTTTGTGCCCTGTCACAGCTCTAAGGGCAAGTCAGTCACTTTCTGGAGTAAAGAGGAGGGGGCTTGCACCAGCATCCCTTCCTGGGATGGCCACAGAGGGAACCAGGCAGCAGAGAACTCCAGCCCCTCATTATCACAGCAAATGCACTCTCGGGGACAGGGGTAAGAGGGCATCCCAATTACTCACATGCCCTGAAACCAAGTGTTCCGACCACACAGTAACACCTGGAGGCTCAGAGAATTGGACGCATGTCACATCATTGGTAAAATATCCCTTCTAACCAGAAAGTCCTTTCTCTCACAAGCCTGCACATTCCATCTGAAATTTCAATTTGATGAACACTCATTGGAAGAGTAGCGCGATGGTTCATTTCATGTGTTGACTGGACTGGGCCATGGAGAGCCCAGACATTTGGTCAGATATTATGCTGGGTGTGTCTGTGAGGGTGCTTCTGGATGAGATAAACATTTGCATTTGGTAGAATGGATAAAGCAGATTACCCTTCCCAATGTGTGGGCCTCATCCAATCAGGTGAAGACCTAAAGAGAACAAAAAGGCAGACCCTCCTACAAGACCCTCCTGTCTGACTGCCTTGATCTGGGAAATTAGTGTTTTCCCTGCCTTTGGACTCAAATTGAACATCAGCTCTTTGTAAATCTCAAGCCAACAAGCTTTCAGACGGGAAATACACCACTGATTCTCCTGGTTCTCAGGCTTGTGGACTCAGATTAGGAACTAAACCATCACTCTCCTGAGTCTCCAGCTTGTTGACTGTAGATCTCAGGACTTGTCAGGCTCCATGTCGTGTGAGCTGATTTGTTATAATAAATCTCTTTCCATATATATTCTATCGGTTCTCTGGAGAGCCCTGACTAATACAGAGAACTTAGGAGATTTATTTATCTGCCTTAGTAAATTCAGGAGGCCAAATGTTATTGACATTTTCCTTGCTAACAAAGATTCATAGGATTTTAGAGAAATACTGGATTTGAGTGAACATGACTCACTCACCAGACAGCACTGTGGGGGGACAGAGGAGGGATTAACATATAGTGAGGGCTCACTTGAAGTCAGTCACTTTCACAAACATCAATTTAATGAGTTAAAGGAATGTTGACTGACCTAAAGAATTAGTTTAAGAACAAGTCTCAGACACCGGTTTCTATCATGTTCTTTTCCCAATTAATATGGAATTTACTAAATTGAAAAAACCTCCAATTTAGCCATGATACAGGCTAATATAAGGCAAGGGCCTCCTCTTGCTAAGGGAAAAGCTGTAGAAACTTCAAAGGAGAGGGTGTGATTACTTTCCTTGTGTTAATTAAGTGGGTGATCACTTTAAATACACTATCCTTCCTGACAAAACTGCATTATTGTGATGCAAAATAGGTGGCTTGACTTTTTTGCCTTCCTGACCCAAAACAGCGAGGGTGGTGCCTCACACTACAGGTGTGGTCACCCCCTGCAAATAGGATAGGTCACTGTCACAGGTTTAGGCAGGCTCGGGGACATCTCCACTTCCTCACAGGCCTTTTGTAAGTCGCAGGAAGCCTTCCAGACTCAGTACTGCCCCAGAAGCAGAAACTTAAGGTTTTATTGCAAGATGTGAGGAGAGGGTCAGGAAGATGGTTTTCCTGACCTACATCTTAGAAGCAACTTAAGTCCTGTGGCCTCCTGCCGAGATCTTCCTGGAAATTTATCTGCCAGGTGGAATGCTTATAAGGTCCATGAGGAAGAGGACTCCAGTTGAAATGAGTCTCTCTCTAAACACTCAGTGCCCCTGCAATTTTTGATAAAGAACTCCAAACAGTGACTGACACAACAATGGAACCGGAAAGAAGGCACGACTAGAAACTACCCTGTCAGTCACGTCACTTAACTTCTCCGGCCTCAGCTGCAACACTGGGGTGGGGTCAGGGGACCGGGCAAGGGAAAGGCGTTGGGGCCACAGGATTTCTGAGACACCTTTACCTTAACAAACCCAAGCTTTTTTGTTATCTCTGTGGAGAGTGGTTTTATCAGCATGATAAGCCTTTCAACTTATCAAAGGGAAGTCCCTTCTCCTTCATTTGGATAGCAGGGTTCTTAGCTTCTCAGCCCTCTGTTTACTTTAACAAACATTTTGGAGCATTTGCTATAATCTGGACCCTGTGCTGGGATCTCAAAGTACAAAATAAACTCGTAAACCTGTGGGGTCTTAAGGAGGATCCTGGTTGCTAGTTTAAGATAACACACCCACACAGATAATGTATATTAAGTTGTTCTTTTAAAAGAAAAACACAAAAACAGTTGTATAGCAGTTTTAAAATGTCTTTACAAGAGGAGGCCAATCTCAGGGACTCACTTGTAACTGAGTCCTTTGATAGCAATGCTGTGGGATGCCCCAGGTTAGGCTGGAAAGGCTTGGGCCTGGTTCTCTCGAGACACTCGGTGTGGGGGAAGCCATCCACCAGGCAGGAAGTCTGACTAACTTCTGACCTCATGCTGGTGTAGGGGCTCTGTCAACTGCCTCTGTGAGCTCCCAGGGGACCCCCTCAACGTGGACCTGTGAGAGCACAGTGGAGCCTTTGCTGAAGGGAGCCCCAGCCACCATCTGACTATAAGGGGGTGAGAGAGCCCAAGGGAGACTTGCCCAGGCTGAGCTCTTCCTGAACGCTCAGCCCACAAAACTGAACAAAATGAAACGGTGGTTTTAAGCTGCTGGTTTGGGGGTAATTTGTTATGCAGCAATAGTAACCAGAACAATATCTTCACCAAGGTTATTCTTAAACTGATCCAGAATCAAAATCATGAAAACATTTCTATTACAGTACCTCTTTCCAGCGAGTATACAGTCCACATTCAAGGAGAGGAAGATGACACTGGCATAAGCAACCTAAAAGCCTCGTTCAATTTTCTCAAATGTCTTAGATTTTTAAAGCATGGCCTTGAAAAGTTGAGATTTCCTCAAACTAGAAACATGCCCATGAGGCACTATATTCTGAAAAGCAAAAATCCACTTTAAGAAAAATGAAACCAAGGTGACCCTTTAAATAACAACTGCAGTTATCCTATTCCCCATTATCAGTACTCTTTCAGGACAACTGAATTTTTTGTTTTTGACTTAAAAAACGTCCATCCTGTGCCTTTATTTACTCTAACCGTAGTGAAACCTATTCTGGCCTGGTGATCAGGAGAAACATATAGGAAGGTAAGAGTAAGCTCTTGCCTCCCACTCCTTCAGCTGGATTGCCTGGCACATGATCCTCCTCATCTTAAATTCATGAATATTTTCAACATCCTCAAGATTCAAGCACTCTAATTCAGTCAGAGAGTGGAGCGTGACCCATCTCCTAAGACTGATGGCTTTATGACTGGATGGACTGAGAGCCTGTGTGAGGATGCAGCCCCCAGTCACTGCAGAAAATATCTCTGTTTTACTAACAGGTGACAGCTGAAGAGCCTACCTGCAAGAGCAGCTAACCAGGCCTCTTCCTTTTGGTTTCTCTGTTTGCAAAGTTGTAGTGGTAATCCTGACCTACCTTAATGGCCACTGTGTCTACTGGGGGAAGCTGCAAACCAGTTGTGTTTGTGTGTGTGTGTGTGTGTTTTAAAGAGTCTGAGAAAATTCTACATCAGCTTTGCAAATATGGTAGTTTTCAAAGTCAACTAAACTCGTTTTTTTAAATTTGCATTTGCCCTGGCCATCTCTGCCTGTCTTTTGTCATCCAAATGTTAATATTTGCTTCATAAGTAGAGTAGTGAATGTGTAAGGGGGTGGGGAGGGGTGTCAGTAAATAAACATAAAACTCACCCAACATCTTTGGGGTTTGGAACTAATGAATGGAACAAGTGGGGAGACATCTATTTTCAGGATTGTACTAACTATAGGTGGTACATAAAGTCCCATGTGAGAAAAAGAAACAGTTGAATAAGGGATTATTGAGATAAACAAATTCACAGTAGGGTTCTTTTAAATGCCAAGTTCCTTTATTTTTTTGGAATATGCTTAAAAAATAGCAACGTTTGTCTGGTGCATAACTTTTCAGGAATATTTCTATTACAGAAAAAAGGGCAAGTGTCTATCAAATAACATTGGGTCTCAAGGCCATGAGAAAAAGACATTTTAAAATATAGCTGTTTTTCTTTGCTAATCCAACTGTGAAATGTTCTCCCATTATTTCTCCTTTCCCCTGCGCTTGTCGGGTCTCATTCTTCTAAACTTGCCTCCAATGGTGCTTCCTCTCTGAGACCAGCTGAGCTGTGAATCCTGGTTTCACTTGAGCTGGGCTCCCACTGGACTTCATTCATTCCTCTCTACATGCAATTCCAATGTGGCGCTGAAATAGCTTGTTTACATCATGTCTCCTCCATTAGACTCTGAGGTCCATAGGGCCAAGGACTGTGGCTCATTCATTCATCTTCACAATCCATTGAACAGCACTGTGTGTAGCAGGTACTCAGTCAAAGCTGGATGACCTGTCCTGGGATTTGTCGGCCCTCCCTTTGCTTCCTTTGCACTTTTAATATGCAATATGTCTTTTCCTCTTAATGTTAGTGATTTTCACTGCATCTGTTTGAGTTTTGATTTGAGGTTCTTAATGAAGAGACAGAGATCACATTAGCTAATGCCAGGCCTGCAGAAGTCTCTGCGTGTGTGAGTCAGCTGAGTCATTGTCGCCCATAGCTGGCTTTGCTCCTCACATGCACACCCCACCCTTATGTTCTACTTTCATTCCTCCTTCTCATTTCCCTTCTGGAGTACATGTGAAGGTGAGAAAACTTCATCTTACTACTATATTTGTACTTGCCAAATACTATGCTGAATCCAGCTGCAATTCTTACATTATTCTGAAGAAAGTGGTATGCATCTAGTGCAAAATGCATTTCTTTGTCATCTCTAGCTGTAAAATTCCTATTCTATTTTTTTTTAAGTATGCATGGTGTAAGTAAAGCCCTCTTCTGAACTTTTTCTGGCACTGAGAAACACAGGGTGAAAGAAAATATTCAAAATCATCACAAGTTATCATTTTTAATAATATCAAATGGCATGGGCCATGGTCACCAGAGATGGGGGGTGGGGGTGAAGCATGGTATAAAGCTAAATAGAACTAGATTCCATTTAGGTATGTTACAAATTTATTTTTTCTTTTTCTTCCTCTGTGCGTATGAGTGTATAAAGATTGAAAGGAAATACATAAAATATTAACAAGTGCTAATTCAAAGACATGGGACTTACGTTCCATTATACTTCTGTTCTGTATTTCTCCACTTACCATGATGATAATGTACTTTTTTATAACTAGAAAAAAACAGAATCCTGGCATGTTATTTAAAGGAAAAAAAAAACAGTAAAAGCTAAAAAGACAGAATAAACTGGGATACTTATAAGAAAATCTAAGTTTTGTATTAGAGCCTGGGAAAAGGGGATAACACAGTGGTTTTTTATGGTAGTGCTTTTCTAATGAATACAACTTTTAAATTCTCAGGAGTGGAGAATAGTACAAGGTCCCAGGGATCCATCACTCAACCTGTTGACCACACAGCCACCATTCTTTCATCTCATTTTCCCTTCCTACTTCTTCTTCAAGGAAGTATTTTTTTAAAGGATCCCAGTTGTCCTTTAATTTGTTTGGATATATTTTATTTTACATAGCTTGGGTTTTGTCTCCTTGGAAAGCTTACAAAGCCTCAAAGCTTCTGAACACCCACTAATGTGAGACAGCATCTTGATTCTGCAAGTGTGTGCCCTTCAACCCCACTGCCCGCCCCCCCAAATCCTATTGAAGTCCCTGAGAGCAAACATCTATCAAAAGCAGAGCGATATGGTATTTACTCAACTTTACTCCTGTCCGGTGGGTCAGAGAACAGACTCCAGTGTCCAGGATAAGGCCAAGCCTGGCCAGGCCTTGGCAACTCAAGTCACCCCATAGTGATTCAAGATTCGGGATGTAAACACATGCAGTGTTTAACCATTGCCAGTTTGATTTGAATATTTGATAGCCGTGACTGGGGCTTAGGAAGAACACAGTAGTGACTTCTTCACTGGGACTGAAGTTGAAGCTTTATTTAGTATTTGGGCAAGCGGCACCGGCAGCTGCAAGCCCTCAATGGGCGCTTTCTAGTCCCAGAGTGGGCTGCCCTGCCATGCTGGGAGCTGAAGGTCTGGAGTTGCCCAGGAGCTGGGAGGAGGAGGAGGAAGCAGGACTGCCCCAGCCTGGGCCACCCCCCAGCTCAGTGACAGGTGCTGAGGAACAAGGAGAAGGAAGAGCCCCTCCCCTTCCGCTCCCAAGCCCAGGCCCAGTGTCAGACACTGACTGCCCTTTTTATTGCGTTTTTGTTTCAGGAATAGGGATGTTGGCAGGCAGAGATGTACCCTGTGGCTTGGTCTTTCTCTGTTGGGCCAGTGGCGATGAGAACAATAACAAAGACCCTGACTTTGCTTAATGACCAAGACTCACTTAGATAACAGACCAGCGGGCTCTTGGCAGAGAGCCCTCTGTGTTTGATGTAGTGTGACCTATTAGAGTGAGAAGGGGGATTGGAAGGGAACAGCTCTAAGTTATATTTTGGTACTACCAAAGGACATTATCTTCTCTTGATTTGGACTGATGACCTTGTTTGTCATTAACTATCATTTACTGGGAACTTTTCTGGGTCAGATCCTGAATTAGATACTTTATGTTTATTTTCTCACTCACCTGAAACCTGTAAGGTTTTATTGTTTCTCTCTCTCTCTCTAGCAAAAGAGAAAATTGAGTTTTAGAAAGGTTAAGTAATTTGTTCAGTGATTATGCAGCTTATAAATAGTACACCCAGAAATCCAATCTTGGTATGACTATAAAATAACTTCTACTTTTTCTTAGAGAAACACATAGTTCATACCCAGTACATTTTAAATTTAAGGTGCCAGGTGGCCGTGGCCTAGAACAGGTGAGTTGGCCATCAGAGTATAGAGTAAGCCAATAATTTATATATACAACAATATCTACTCTTTACTGCAGAGAATTACAAGAAAATTCAGATGAGGTAGAATCATTAGGCAGGATTGCAGAAGGGTTTCTAATCAATGCTTTAAGAGAACCCCCCAGTCTGGGCTTGGTGAACCTGTACAAATTTTTTCAATGCTACTACACCATTTTTTTTTTAAATTTTAAATAGTTGCTCGTTGATTTTTAATTTAAAAAATTGACTTCATTATTTAGAACTGTTTAAGATTTACAGAAAAAATGAAGAAGACAGTACAGAGTTCCCATACACCCTGCACCTTGTTTCTCCTATTATCACCTAATAATGCACATTTGTTATAATTAATGAACTAATGTAGATATATCATAAACTGAAGTCCGTAGTTTATTCACATTTCCTTGTTTTTCTTTAACTAATGTCCCTTTTCCATCTCAGGATCCCATCCAGGATACCACAAGTCCCCTTGGGCATCTCTTTGCTGTGATAGTTACACACACTTTCTTTTCTTTCTTTTTTTTTTTACATTTTTTTAAATATATTTTATTGTTATGTTATTACAGTTGTCCCATTTCCCTCCCTTCATTCCGCTCCACCATGCACACCCCCTCCTACCCACATTCCCCACCTTTAGTTCATGTCCATGTGTCATAAGTTCTTTAGCTTCTACATTTCCCGTACTATTCTTGCCCTCCCCCTATTTTCTCTCTACCATCTATGCTACTTATTCTCTATACCTTTTTCCCCTCTCTCCTCCTCCCACTCCCCTGTTGCTAACTCTCCATGTGTTCTCCATTTCTGTGGTTCTGTTCCTGTTCTAGTGTTTGCTTAGTTTGCTTTTGTTTTAGGTGTGGTTGTTAATAATTGTGAGTTTGCTGTCTTTTTACTGTCCTATTTTTTATCTTCTTTTTCTTAGATAAGTCCCTTTAACATTTCATATAATAAGGGCTTGGTGATGATGAACTCCTTTAACTTGACCTTATCTGAGAAGCGCTTTATCTTCCCTTTCATTCTAAATGACAGCTTTGCTGGATAGAGCAATCTTGGATGTAGGTCCTTGCCTTTCATGACTTTAAATACTTCTTTCCAGCCCCTTCTTGCCTGGAAGGTCTCTTTTGAGAAATCAGCTGACAGTCTGATGGGAACTCCTTTGTAGGTGACTGTGCCCTTATCTCTTATTGCTTCTAGAATTCTCTCCTTCATTTTAATCTTGGCTAATGTAATTATGATGTGCCTTGGTGTGTTCCTCCTCGGGTCCAACTTCTTTGGACTTTCTGAGTTTCCTGGACTTCCTGGAAGTCTATTTCCTTTGCCAGATTGGGGAAGTTCTCCTTTATTATTTGTTCAAATAAGTTTTCCACTTGTTGCTTTTCCTCTTCCCCTTCTGGTACCCCTATAATTTGGATGTTGGAATGTTTAAAGATGTCCTGGAGGTTCCTAAGCCTCTCCTCATTTTTTTGAATTCTTATTTCCTCATTCTTTTGTTTGGTTGTTTCTTTCTTCCTTCTGGTCCATTCCATTGATTTGAGTCCCAGTTTCCCTGGGCATTATTGGTTCCCTGTGCATTTTCTTTCATTTCACTTAACGTAGCCTTCATTTTTTCATCTAATTTGTGACCAAAATCAACCAATTCTGTGAGCATCCTGATTACCAGTGCTTTGTACTGTGCATGTGATAGGTTGGCTACCTCTCGGTCCCTTAAAAGTATTGGCTCTGGTGGTTTGATTTGTTCTTTAGTTTGAGCCATTTTTTCTCTCTCTTTTTTTGGTCTGGTTGCGCCTGTTATGTATGAGGGGTGGAGCCTTAGGTGTTCACCAGGGCAGGGCAACCCAGTGGCAGAGTCGTGATGCTGTATGTGGGGGTGGGGTCAGAGAGGGAACAGTAGCGCTTGCTCTGCTGTCTCTCAGATTTTAGTCCCATCTGTGAGGCTGGGTGTCTTTCCCAGCACCTCAACCCTCACAAGTGTTTTCAATTGGTGCTTTTAGGCTTTATTTCCTGGCACTGGGGCCCTGGGTTGCGCAGTGTGTCTTGCTGCACTTTTTCACCTGGTTTATCTGCATGCGAATGTGTGACCACGGTCAGCTGCCTTGTGTACCTCGCTGGGTCTGCTCATTGCCTCCCCACCCCTGGGGTCTGCCAACCACTGCCTGCGTGTCTGGGACCACTAGCCACTGCTTTTTCCTGCTGCAATCCCTCTTCGCTAGCTGCCAACTCAGCCCCTCTTACTGGTCTGGGTGAATTGTTGTCTGACTTCCGTACAATTCAATTTTCTATCTGTTCTGGTTGTTTTTTTTTTTGTTTCTAAATTTTTGTTGTCCTTAATTTTGGTTGTGAGAGGAGGCACAGTATGTCCACCTATGCCTCCATCTTGGCTGGAAGTCTCACAATTTCTTAACTTTGATGAGCTTGACAGTTTTGAGATGTGCTTGTGCTTTTATAAGAGGTAAGAGGATGCCCCTCTTTTGAAATGTATCTGATGTTGTACTCATCAGATGAGAGTAATGGGTTTTCAAGTAGAGAACCTCAGATGTAAAGTACCTTTTTCATCATATAACATCCAGGATATATACTATAAACATGATTTATGACTGTTGATGTTGACCTTGATTACCTGCTGGGGTAGTGCTTGTCAGGTTTCTTCCCTGGAAAGTTATCCAGCCCTTCCCCTCCCCCTTTCCATACTGTGCTCTTTGGAAGTCACTACTACACAGAGCTCACATCTAAGAGGGGGCTTATCAACTTTTAAAATAGTCTTACTCATTTATGTCCTTCTCTCAAAGTGATTTCTTTGCATTTGGCCTGATTTGATACCATTGATATTTATTAATCTCTTCGGCTCTACTTCCACTCTACAAATTGTAACTACAAAATCATAGCCTTTCAGAGCTTGGAGAGAGTGTAAAGTGCACCTGGCTCTTTTAGAACTGGATTATCTGATAGTCAGATGAAGCAGAAATACGTACACATATTGAAAGAATTTAATATTTCCCAAAAGCAAGGAAGCAGTCATCATGGGATAGTCTGAGATCTGTTGCATGTCCTGACATTTATTTTAGAGACAGGTATTATTTTTACTTCAAATAATATTAAAGAGTGGAATAATGTTTTCAGCATCAAAGTTCTAAATATCCCTCAGCTTTTACAGAAGAGTTGGAGAGGTAAAGTGAGTCATTCCAGTTTACAAATGTAGTGTCTCAACCCAAGGAAACAAAGTCTGCTTGCTACAGATAGGAACAGACATCTGCTGTGATCACAGATTTCCCAACAAAACACAAAGGCAGCTGATCCTTTGATGATGAGGAGGAAAACAAATGATGGAGGAGGAGAAAAGTCTGAGATGGAGGCAGTACCATTTCTTCAGTATTATATACACAAGCATTTGTTTCAACCTCTACAGTATCTATAAGAGAAAACAAAAAATAACCCTAAAATAATGTCAGATGTAAGCACAACTGTTACTTCCTAAACATTTCAAATTTTAATCACCTCTATCTATGTATTAATGAGGGTAATTTTTTTATACATTTCTATTCTCTGTGAATGTTTTACAATTTATTTTTTGTAAATTAAAATAAATTTGAAACAATTAAAATTATGTTAGGAATATAAAGATTATCTGGTAGTCAACTTTACTGAAAAGAAAATTGAACAAAGTTAGCAGTGTGACTTTGCCCTTGAACTGTTATTGAACTAGCAATCTGAGTGGCATGCTCTTTAACATGTTATGAAGGTCCCAGATTACTTAGGTATATCTTGCCTGTAAGTCACATTTGTCTAATTTTTTTGTGAGTGGGAAGATTCAGAAAGCAGAGCTCAATTTCCCCCAGAAGAATCTATCCCCAAATCTATATGAAGAGCTGGTTGGCAAGATGGATTAGGTGAATTTGCCCCAAGGATACTGCTCAATGAACATACACTGAGGGTTATTTTAAAGGAAGTTTTTAACAGGCATATTTGTTTGATTTACTTTGTCCATTGTTCAGAAGAAGATGCCAAATACTCTCTGGTGGTGAAGGTTATGGTGGGCAAATGGTCATATTCATAAAACTGTGATTGAGGCATGTGACAGTGGTGAAGAATAGGCCATGATGTAGCCCAGCATTTGCAGTCTTTCCAAGAAAGAAAATGTCTTTTGAAAGTCAAAATATTTTCATTGGTCCCATATGAGAGTAGTTGAATTTCATTATCTATTCAGTGAGAAAATAAAGAATTATAAATTAGGAATGATATTAATCACATAATCACACTACAGCTTCCATATACATTTGAAAAACCAGTGGCACCCATGTGTGAAAACATGTATCCGTTAAGTGTGTAGGTAGAGCTTGCTGCATAAAGCCTTTACTAACCCTCGGGACCCCTAATTGGGAAGGCATGTACTTCTTCTGCTCCCTTGGCCGCACTCACTTCCCATGCCTACACCTAGGCTCTTGACCTAGGTCCTCTTTTCTAGTAGAGGAGCTTTTCTACTTGGATGTCCAGTTGCTATGGGTCCCATTCCTCCTCACATCTTCAGAGACCTCCGTGAGAAGAAAGTGTACAGGCGACCCCACACAGGCTGGTACATTGACCTGGATGGAGTTCTGGTGTCCTTCTAGAGTTGAAGCAACTCTTGGTCACATTGACCAATGCCTTCCCCCAACCCCTACCACTTTGGAATGTGTATCATCCCTGCGAGCAGCAAGAGTGGGCATTAAGGAGTACCCATGTCTTGGTGCCTTGAATCTGTTCCTGTCCCATAAAACAAGCCACTTCAAATCAAAAAGGTATATGAGCTCTGGATTCAGACTCACTCCTGAGGTCACTCATGAGCCACTCTGTCTTTTTTTGGCTTCTAGATACGATGTATGATTTTTTTTGTCCTCAGCAAAGGCCTTGCTTCTTGGTGGATCTGCCATCCACCTCTACCCCTTAGTTCCATGATACAGTTCTGATTTTCTGTCTTAGCTGGCTGCTTCAGGAAACCCTGGGGAAAATCCAACACATCTTTCCCACCTGGTTAGCTCAGTCCTATCCCAAAGGGTGAAACCTAAATAAGACAGGGGTTCCCCTCCTTTCCTTCTCCACTTTCTCCACCACTAGCAAAACAAAGCCAAAATGCAAATCTGTACCACCACTCTTGACTGATACCAAAACCTTAATATTAGAGATCCTTTGTTTTAGGTTTTAACCTTTGGTAAAACGGCTAAATGCCTCTAAAAGAACAGGTAAAAGACCTATGAGTAGGTTACGATTAAACGAGCTTATCGGATCCTTTCCTGATGGTAGATTTCAATCATGAGAAGGTAGAAAGAGAACACTGAACCTTCCCTCTTCTACTTCCACCAACAGTTAGGAAAAGCAAAAATGGAATAGCAAAGGTTAGACAAATTAAGACTAAAATTAGGGTTCTTATCCTATTGTCTTTCTTGCTTCACAATATAGTAATCAAAAGTTTTTTTCTCGAGCCGATTTAGGCAGATGACTGATAGATTGTAATTCAGTTCATACTGGATGTGACCAGGGTTTAACAAGATTTCTGAGAAGTGCTGGAGATGGGGCCAGGGTGGGGAAAATGTCAGTGTGATTGAGGCAGCGGACTGTGGTCTGGTCGATGTAGGAAACACAGAGCCCTCACTTTGTTCCCGACACTGTTTTATGCGATTTATCTCTAAGACACAGGTGCTGTTATTATGCCCTGTTTAGCAGGTGAGTAAATTGAGGCCAAGAAACATTAAATAACTTGCCCAACCCATTCAGTAAGTGGCAGGGCCAAGCCACTGAACCTGGGCAGGGTGTTTCCAAAATAAGATTTTTAAAACAACACTGTGCTCTGGACCAAAGAGGAGAGCCAAAGCACACTGGTTCTGGCTCAAGTACTGCCTCTTGTTGTGTGACTTTAGGGCAGGTCATTTCAGCTCTCTGGCTTCATTTCCATCAAATGTCAAAGGGAAGCATCAGAGTAAATGACACGGAGTTCTCTCACTGCTCCAACATTCAGTGATTGTACATTGAACACATATGGCCATGAGACTTGACAGCCTGTGCAATTAATAGAGTTTGAGAGTAAATCTTGTCCCCTCCAGCCCCCTCCCTCCAGAGATACATATGCTCAGAGTTGGGTTTTTTTAACCTTCCTTTCCTTATCCTCACTGTTAATTACGCTTGATGGTGATGATAAGAAAAATGTGAGAGGTGCTTTGGATCTGTTAAAGGAGAGGAGAAGGAAGGAGCATTGAAGCCAGAGGGAAAACTTACTTGATGTTTAACAATGACATGGGCGAAGTTAGTTATCTTCTCTGAGTCTCAGCTTCTACATCTGCAGTGGTAATAGTAACTACTTAAAGGGTTTTCTGTGGAGATTCCATAAGATATTGAACAACCAGGGCCAGCACCTGACACACAGTAAATGCTTATGGGGAACCTATCTGCGTGGCAGTGGCAAATGTAGCCCAACTCCTGATTCGGAAAACTGGTGGGGAGCAAGTCAGCACACAGGAACGGAGCCCACAGATTGGTTTTCCCATGGGGAATCAGGCCTGCATTGTACCTAGGCTGCTATGAGACTTGCTTTTTGCTATACCTCCCTCACCCTGAATTGAGGCAGCAAATGTTTACTCCATATCTTTAAAGTAATTTCTTAAAATCTGTGCTAAACCTCCCAAGTATGGAGTGTAACCAGTTCAACCACTTTTCCCCTTGATTTGAAAACATCTTTTTCTTTGAGGTAATTATCAACATTCTTTCCTTGGTTATCCGTAAAAGGTAATCACCTACAGGGAACCTGTGCATAGTAAATGAGAACCATCCTCAATGTAATGTACCCAGAAAAGCAATAACAGCCTTTCCAGGCAGGGGTTAGGGCCCTCTCTCACTTAGATAGTGGCCATGCCATCCCTTTCCCCCCACAGGACTTCTGTAGTCTGTGTGAATTTGTTTGTTGCAGCCACAACACATGGACCCCATGAGCTGGAGTCCACATCAAATGCTCATTAAGGTTTAGTTCCAGTTACTTTTTCTATAATTCTTCCTTGCCAACAGGTGACAAGCAGAACCCAGAGTTGCAAGGACTCTAGGATACCATGTGATATCATATCCCCTTCTACTGTCCCAGGTAGAAGGGAGTTATTTCCTCTTTTGCAGACACCTCTTGAGGTATTTGCCTGGCTCATAACAATTCTCTCTTCTTGGAGAATGGCCCTGATACATAGATGAATTCAGATGCAACTAACAGAAAACACAACTTAAAAGGATTTAAGTAATAAAGGAAATTTACTGTCTATATATGTCTGTTAAGTCTGTTTTGTCTAATAGAGTGTAAGCTTCAGGTGAGGATTATTCCAGTAGCTGAGTGATAGCACTGAATAGATAGTATCTCAGGGCTCCTCAATGAAAATGCTTTCTTCAAGTTTAGGACCCAAACAGCTACAATAGCATTTCTGCTGCATTTCGTTAATTTAAAAAGAAAGTCACAGGAAAAAAAACCTACAGAAAAATCATCAAATCACAAGAGAGTAAAAGGAGAAACAAAGGCATTACAAAACAGCTAGAAAACAATGACCAAAATGGCAATAAGTCCATATCTATCAACAATTACTTTAAATGCAAAATAAATTCTTCAAACAAAAGACTTAGAGTGGCTGAATGGAATAAATAAATAAATAAATCAGACCCATCTATATGTTACCTATAAGATATCCACTTTAGATGTAAGAACACACAGAAACTGAAAGAGAAGTAATGAGAAAAAGATATTCCATAAAAATGGAAACAAACAAAAAAACCAAAAGCTGGTAAAGCTAATTTATATCAGAAGAAAAAATTGTAAGACAAAGACTGGAACAAGTGACAAAGGAGATCATTATATAGTGATAAAGGGGTCAATTTAACAAGAGGATATAATACTTGTAAATATTTACGTACCTAATATAGTAGCACCAAAATATATAAAGCAAATATTAACAGACCAAAAAGGAGAATAGACAACAATACAATAACCGTAGGGGACTTTAATGTTTCACTGTTGTCAAGTAAATAGATCATCTAGATGCAAAATCCATAAAGAAACATTGGCCTGAAATGACACATTAGACTAGATTAACTTAATGGACATGTGTAGAACATTCTATCCAAAAGCAAAAGAATATACATTCTTCTCAAGCACACATGAAACATATTCCAGGGCAGATCATATGTTAGGCTACAAAATAATTCTTAATAAATATAAAAAGACTGAAATTATATCAAATATCTTTTCTGACCACAATAGTGTGAAATTAGAAATCAAGAAGAGCAAGAGAAAACTGAAAAATCCACAAATATATGGAGATAAAACATGAAACTAAACAACAAATAGGCCAAAGAAGAAACCAAAAGAGAAATAAAAAAAATCTTGAGACAAATGAAAATAAAAATAAAGGATGCCAAAACTTATCAGGTGAAGCCAAAGCAGTCCTAAGAGGAAAGTTCATAATGATAAACACCTACATTAAGAAATAAGAGAGATCTCTAATAAACAGCCTAACTTTAAACTTCAAGGAACTAGAAATAGAAGAACAAACTAAGCCTGAAGTTACTAGAAGGAAGGCAATAACATTTCAGAGTGGAAATAAATAAAATCAAGACCAAAAAGACAATAGGAAAAAAAATCAAGAAAACTAAGAGTTGTGTTTTTTTTTGGATTAGACAAACAAAATAGTTAAATCATTAGATTCACCAAAATAAAAGAGAGAAGACTAAAAAAAAAATCAGAGATGAAAGAGGAAACTTTACACCTGATACCACAGAAACACAGAGGATCATAAGAAACTACAATTATAAACCAAAAAAACTGGACGGCTTAGAAGATATGGATAAATTCCTAGAAACATACAACCTACCAGGACTAAACCATGAATAAATAGAAAATCTAAGAAGATAAACAACTAATAAGGAGATTGAATCAGTAAACAAGAACTTCTCAACAAACCCACCTTCAGGACCAGATGGTTTCACTGATGAATTCCACCAAAGAAAGCATTTCTCAAACTCTTCAAAAAAGTAGAAGAGGAGACTTCTGGCCAAGATGGAGGTATAGGTAGACACACTGTGCCTCCTCACACAACCAAAAGAAGGACAACAACAAATTTAAAAACAAAAAGCATTCAGAACTGACAGAAAATTGAACTGTATAGAAGTCCGACAACCAAGGAGTTAAAGAAGAAACATTCATCCAGACCAGTAGGAGGGGTGGAGATGGGCAGCTGGGAGGAGAGGACTCACTGCAAGGCAGAGGCTCGAGGACCAGGGCAAGGCAGTGGTTGGCAGACCTGGCAAGATGGCAGATTGCAGAATGGGTAGCCCCACATTCGTGTGCGGATAAACCAGAGGAACAACTGGGGAGCAAGACAGACCACGCAACCCAGGGTCCCAGTGTGGGGAAATAAAGCCTCAAAGCCTCTGACTGAAAACACCTGTGCGGGTTGAGGTGGCAGTGGGAGAAACCCCCAGCCCCATGGGAGAGCTCATTGGAGATACCCACAGGGTCCTAGACTGTACACAAACCCACCCATCTGTGAATCAGCACCAGAAAGGCCTAATTTGATTGTGGGTAGTGGGGGAATTGACTGAAAACTGGCAGAGAGTGGAGCAAATGGCATTGTTTCCTCTTGGACACTGGCCCTATATATAGCATCACAAGGCAGTGACGTGGGTTGCCCTGTCCTGGTGGACACCTAAGGCTCCGCCCTTTACTATGCAACAGGCACACTGAACCAAAAAAAAAAAAAAAAAAAAAAAAAAAAAAAAAAAAAAAAAAAAAAAAAAAAAAAAAAAAAAAAAAAAAAAAAAAAAAAAAAAAAGGCCCAAATGAAAGAACAGTTCAAAGCTCCAGAAAAAAATACAACTATGTGATGAATAAATAGCCAACCTATCAGATGAACAGTTCAAAACACTGGTAATCAGGATGCTCACAAAATTGGTTGAATAAGGTCACAAATTAGAGGAAAAAACGAACGCTATGCTAAGTGAAATAAGGAAAATGTACAGGAAAACAACAGTGACAGGAAGGAAACTGAGACTCAAATCAACAGTTTGGCTGAAAGAAACATTCAACCAGGACAGAATGAAGAAACAAGAACTCAAAAAAATGAGGAGGGGCTTAGGAACCTCCAGGACATCTTTAAACATTCCAACATCTGAATCATAGGGGTGCCAGAAGGAGAAGAGGAAGACCAAGAAATTGAAAGCTTATTTGAAAAAATAATGAAGGGGAACTCTCCCAATCTGGCAAAAGAAATAGACTTCCAGGAAGTCCAGGAAGCTCAGAGAGTCCCAAAGAAGTTGGACCCAAGGAGGTATACACCAAGGCACATCATGATTACATTAGCCAGGATTAAAGATAAGGAGAGAATCTTAAAAGCAGCAAGAGAAAAGGAGACAGTTACCTATAAAGGAGTTCCCATAAGACTATCAGGTGATTTCTCAAAAGAAACCTTACAGGTAAGAATGGGCTGGAAAGAAGTATTTGAAGTCATGAAAGGCAAGGACCTACATCCAGATTGTTCTGTCCAGCAAAGCTATCATTTAGAATGGAAGGGCAGATAAAGTGCTCCCCAGATAAGGTCAAGTTCAGGGAGTTCATTATCACCAAGCCATTATTATATGAAATGTTAAAGGGAATTATCTAAGAAATTGAAGAAGATAAAAAACTATGAACAGTAAAATGACAACAAACTCACAACTATCAACAACTGAAACTAAAAAAAAGAAAAAAAAAGAAAACAAAATCTAAGCAAACAACTAGAACAGGAACAGAATCAGAGAAATGGACATCACATGGAGGGTTATCGGTGGCAAGGGGGAGAATGGGAGGGGAAAATGGTACAGGGAATATGAAGCATAATTGGTAAGCATAAAATAGACAAGAAGAGGATAAGAATGGTATAAGAAACAGAGAATTCAAAGAGCTTGTATGTATAACCCATGGCATGAAGTAAGGGAGGTGGATGCTGGAGGGTTGGGGGGTGTAGGGCAGAGGGGGATAAAAGGGGTGAAGTTGGGAAAACTGTAATAGCATAATCAATAAAATATACTTAAAAAAGACATAAAAACAACCTAAATGTCTATCAATGACATAGAAAATGTGGTATGTAGATAAAGTGGAATATTATTCAGCCACAGAAAGAAAGAAATCCAAAAATTTGGGACAACATAGATGAACTTTAAGGGCATCATGCCAAGTGAAATAAGTCAGATAAAGAAATATAAATAGTTATCTCACTTATATATGGAATCTAAAAGAAATAACAAATTCATGGATACAAAGAACAATTTTGTGGTTGTCAGAAGTAGGAGATGGGAAGTGGGAAAAATGGGTAAAGGAGGTTTAAAAACAAAGACTTACACTTATAAAATAAGTCCAGTATATGTAATGTACAACATGGTGACTCTAGCTAATAATAGTGTATTAGCATATTTAAAAGTTGCTAAGAGAATGATCCTAAAAGAACTAAACACAAGGGAAAAATTATAAATTTGTGTGGTTGAAAAACATTAACTAGACTTATTGTGGTGATCATATTGCAAACTATACAAATATTAAGTCATTTTTGTTGCATACCTTAAACTAATATAATATGTCAATTATGTATAATTTTTAAAAAGGAAAAATAAATTTTGACACACCCCCCTCCCATTGAAATACTATCCAGCCCCCAAAAGAAGGATATTCTGTCATTTGATGTGAATGGAGCTTGAAGGCATTATGCTAAGTGAAATAAGTCAGATATAGAAAGACAAATACTATATGATCTCTCCTATATGTGGAACCTAACAAACACCTAACTAATAAAAATAGAGAACAGGGACTTGCCGAGCTGGAGGTGTAGGTATATATACTTTGCCTCCCACAACCAGAAGAAGGATAACAGCCAATTCAAAAACCACAAACAACCAGAACTGTCAGAAAATCAAACTGTGTGAAAGTCCAACAACCAAGGAGTTAAAGAAGAAACATTCATCCAAAATGGTAGGAGGGGAAGAGATGGGGGGCAGAGAGTATGCGTGGCAAGGCAGCAGCTAGTAGATGGGGCTGGTAAAGTGGTGGCTTGCGGACTGGGCAGTCCCACATTTACATGTAGATAAAAAGAAGGAGTAACAACTGGGGAGCGAGACAGACCACGAAATGCAGGGTTATAGCACTGGGAAAATAAAACCTCAGAACTTCTGGCTGTGAAACCTGTGAGGGTTGCAGCAGGAGAAGAAACTTCCAGTTTCTCAGGAGTCAATCTGAGGGGCCCATGAGGTCCAAGAACATGCACAAGCATACCCACCCAGGGAATCAGCACCAGGACAGCACCTGAAGGGCATGATTTGCTTGCAGGAAGATGTGGAAGTGACTGAAAGCAGGGCAAGAGCCGAGCAAGTCGCATTGTTCTTTCTCTGACATCTCCTCATAACCTTTGGCTATAAAAACCTATGGCAGTTGCATTGGCAGAAGAAACTGCCAGTCTCTCAGGAGAGTCTGTTTGGGGGGCCCACAGGGGTCCTAGGACATACACAAGCCCATCCACTTGGGGAATCAGCACCAGGGCAATAACTGGAAGGGTACCAGTTGCTTGCCAGAAGTGGGGGATGTGACTGAAAGTGGGGCAAGAGCTGAGCAAACAGCACTGTTCTCTCTCTGACACCACCCCCACATACAGCACCACAACACAGCAAAGCAGGTTGCCCTGCCCTGGAGAATACCTATGGCTCCTCCCCTTGCAATGTAACAGATACCCCAAGACAAAGAAATATGGCTCAAATGAAAGAACAGATCAAAATTCAGAAAAAGAATTAAGTGACGAGGAAATAACTGACCTATCAGATGCAGAGTTAAAAACACTAGTAATCAGGATGCTCAGAGAAATGATTGAGTATGGACACAAAATAAAGGAACAAGTGAAGGCTATGCAAAGTGAAACAGAAAAACAGACATGGAACCAATAGTGAAGGGAAGGAAACTGGGACTCAAATCAATGATTTGGAATAAAAGGAAGAAATAAACATTCAAATGGAACAGAATAAAGAAACAAAAATTCCAAAGAAATGAGGAGAGGCTTAGGAAACTCTGGGACAACTTTAAACATTCCAGCATCCAAATCATAGGGACACCAGAAGGAGTAGAATAAGAGCATGAAATTGAAAACTTATTTTAAAAAATAATGAGGGAAAATTTCCCAAATCTGGTGAAAGAAATAGACATAAAGTCCAGGAAGCTCAGAAAGTCCCAAACAAGTTAGACCCAAAGAAGGCCAGACCAAGACACATCATAATTAAATTGGCAAAGATTAAAGATAAAGAGAGAATCTTAAAAACAGCAAGAGAAAATAAGAGAGTTCCCATAAAACTATGAGCTGATTCCTCAAAGGAAACTTTGCAGTCTAGAAGGGACTGACAGGAAGTATTAAAAGTGATGAGAAGCAAATCACCTACAACCAAGGTTACTCTACCCAGTAAAGCTATTATTTAGAATGGAAGGACAGTTAAAGTGCTTTCCAGATAAGGTCAAGTTCCTGGAGTTCATCATCACCAAGCCCTCATTATATGAAATGTTAAAGGGACTTATCTGAGAAAAAGAAGAAAATCAAAACTATGAAGAGTAAAATGACAACAAACTCACAACTATCAACAATTGAATCTGAAAGAAAACAAAAACAAACTAAGCAAACAATAGAACAGGAACAGAATCACAGAAATGGAGATCACTTGAGGGGTTATCGTGGAAGTGGGAGGGGAGAGAATGGGGGAAAAGGTACAGGGAATAAGAAGCATAACTGGTAGGTACAAAATAGAGAGAGGGAGGTTAAGAATGGTACAGGAAATGGAGAAGTCAAATAAAGGATATATATGACTCATGGACATGAACTAAGTGTGGGGGATGCTGGAGGGAATTGGGGTACCAGGCAGAGGGGGATAAAGAGGGAGAAAAAAATGGGACAACTGTAATAGCATAATCAATAAAATATGCTTAAAAAATAGAGAACAGATTGGGAGTGAGTTGGGGCATTAAGTAAAAGTGGTCAAAACATATAAACTTCCAGTTACAACATAAATGACTTCTGGGGGGTGTAATGTGTAGCATGGTGACTTTTTAACAGTATTGTTTTGCATATTTGAATGCTGTTAGAGTAAATCTGAAAAGTTTTTATCAGGAGAGAACGTAGTTGTAACTATGTGAGGTGACTGATGTTGACTAAACACACCATAGTAATGATTTTGCAATATTATATCTATGTCAAATAAGCATGCTGTATGCCTTCATCTTAAACTATGTTACATGTCAGTTATATCTTCATGAAGCTGGAAGAGAGGAAACAACAAAAGGAGAGTCACAGGGCCAGCCAGGATTCAGTGTGGACCTACACAAGGTCACAGGCACTAGGTGGAATGGTTCAGGTGGGCCATCTTTGGAGATCAGTCACTGCAATTTGACAACAGAATCCTTTATTAATGTCCTTCTTTATTCTCTTAAATTAAACTGAGTCAGATTAGGTTGCTTAAAACCAAAATCTCTTTAATTAGTATGTCCCTGAGAACATCCCTAATATTAAAGAGTAGAATAAGGAAAGAGAACAAAAGTGGAAGAAGTTAAGTCTGTGACCAGAAATCAACTGCATATTTGTGCGCATTGGTGCCTGTGTGCATGATTACCTCTAAAGATCTCATAACTTTTTACAAAATAAAATTTTACTATTTTTGTTTTTTAACACATCATATCATTGTACTTATAAATGTCTGTATGTATTTCTAAGATACAACGAGTTAAAAAAATCCACAATACCTTTATCACACTTAAAAACTAGTAATTTGGTAATGCAATTTAACAGCAAATTTCTTTAGTTGTCTAACAAATGACTTTAAATTTTATATTTTTAAAGTCTCTGGTGGGTAAGAATAAGGTAGCTAAGAAGTTCAAGATTATACAATACGATGCTTGTAAATTAGGTAGATATTCAATTCAATCAAAATATTTCTTAAACATCACCTGTGAATTAATAATAAGGGTAGGTATGTTGGTGGTTAGGGGAGGGAGTCCCCAAGAGGTGCCATGCTCCGTGAACTCAAGGATGAAATAAAACAGACAGTTGTGTAAGAGCCTGTCCTTTCACTGCCTGTTGTACCCACCTACGCCTTTCTTCCTAATCAGTTGAAACTTGACCTCTTCTCTTACCCCAACTCTGTCTATTCCACTAGGCAGAGTTATTTGTTCTCTTCTGTGAGTTGTCATTACAATGTGTAGCTATCTTCGATCTGTCATTTACTCTGGCAGATGTATCTTTTTGTTACATGCGGTAGGCAGAATTCTAAGGTGACCTCCAATGATCCCCTGTATAATTCCCTCTCATTGCGAGTGAGCAGGATTTATAAATGTGAGGACATGTTATTACCATGACTATATAACAGTATATATGGCAAAAGGGATTTACAGATGAGATTAAGCTGTCAAAGAAGTTGACCTTAAAGTAGTAAGATTACCCTGGACAGGGCTGACCAACCTGATCAGGTCACCTTTGAAAAGAGATGAGGCTTTTCAAAAGAGACTTGGAGTGTGACAGTGATTTGATGCAAAGGAGATAACCCATTGCCTGCTTGGAGATGGAGGGGCCACATGGTAAGTGATGCAGTCCGCTTCTAGGATTTGAGAACAGCTCCTGGCTGACAGCCAGAAAAGGACTTCAGTACTATATCATCAAGAGATTAAATTCTGTCACAAGCACAGGACCTTAGGGTAGGACCCCAGCTCCAGAGGAGGGTGTAGCCCACCTGATACCTTCATTTTAACCCTGGGAGACCCTGAGCAGAGAATGCACTTGTGTTACACCCAGACTTCTCACCTACAGAACTAATAAATGAGTATTGTTTTACACTACTAAATTTGCAATTTGTTGCACAACAATAAAAACTAATACATTATGCATCTGTCTTCTCCACTGAACTGTGATCTTCTGAAAGGCAGGACTCAGGTTTTCATTATCAATGTAGGCCTCTCTGAGCAAAGTGGCAGACTTGGAACAGCGGTCCAGTAAGTGTTTGTTGAATAAATTAATATATTAACAGGAAGCACTGCAGTTTGCAGTGCTGTTTAGGAAGTCAGAGACAAAGATTCCATGCACTCAAGTTATTTCTGCAAGTGTTCTTCAAAGGCCCACTAGGGACTCAGTGCCATGTCACTGTCATGCTTCTCCAAGGGAACATCTCCGATTCTCTCCTTCTCTCAGTGTCTTACCATCAAATACTGAGTTTTCAAAGATCACTGGCGCAGATGCAGTTAATCGTGGTTATCATGGTATTAGAGATAAGAGCTGACAGGGAAATGAAAATTAGAGGTAGGAAAAGTTCCAAAACTTATTTTGAGGAATAGCTTTATTATGCTGCCCGTATTATAGAAATTCGGATGAATGTCACTTGTGATTATAACTTCAGGCAATTCGTTCAATCTCTCTAAGCATCAGTTTATTCACTAATAAAAAGGTAGAACATGCTGTATTACTCCTAGCCATAAGATTCTATGTAACCTATGAGTTTCACGTGTTCTTTCTGTCCTCACTCACTGTCTGTATAATGAGACGGCTAGTGTGGCTTTCAGGCACAAGAAATGCAAAGGCCACAACAGTCCACACATGGAACATGCTGACTGCATTATTTTCTCCCCATAGTGCAAAAGGAACATCTCAGAATCCTCGAGAAGCAAGAAAAAAACATGTTCATATTTTCAAAATAATCTCACAATCTCTGGGCCTAAATGTTTAAAAAAATAACAAACAGATTTTGACTCTGAAAAAGCTCAGGCATTGTAAGATAACTGGAAGACTCCCAGCCTAAAAGGCTTGACATTTGACTCTCTGGGCAACAATAGAGCAGGCACTCAAAATGAAAAGAAAATGATATAATGTTTAAACTATGTTTTAAAGGCCACCTCCACTTTTTTCTGTGGGGTCAGGGAGGAGCTTGGATGATGTAAGAACGAGTTTTTCAAGGGTGGATGGAGACATTAAAAGTGAGCAATATCCAGCAGCTTCCAGTTGGCCGGCATTTTTTAACCCAGGAAAATAAAAGACATTTGTAATTAATTTTGCTCCTCTCTACAAACAAAAAAATATTCAGACAAAGAGACTTCTCATTCACTTAGCAAATAATTATTGAGCTCCAAGCATGTGCTAGGTACTATTTTAAGTGATAGGAATATAGCCATGAACCTGCCTGTGGAGCCTACAATTTTAACTATATTAAGCAGGAGTCACGTTAGCCAGGGAGTTCCGCTCCATTCAATTCCATGAATGTCTGGTCTATGACAAACGCTAAGTGCCGAGGTAGTTTCTCAGTAAAGCTAATGAATCTGAAGCTTCATGGCTGCTTACTTTCATGCGCCCCTTCTAAGGTTCTGTGTATCTTCTCACAGATTTGGGGTTCATTTGGATGTATGGAATGCTGCCTCCACCAGGGTGTGACCCTCCTTCCTGGATCTGTGGGTGATGTCAGTTGGCTGTCAGTACCTCCTCCATTTTTGCTGCCCCCCTTCCCCTTGATATCCTGCAGCATGGGGGGGGGGGTCTCCCTGAGTATCCAGAACCCAAGTTTGGCACCAAGAAGAAAGTTGAATGAGATGTCACTCCACTCTGCTTACAGGTCCCTCCACTAAGGCTCTACCATGAGCACCTTGTGCTTGGCTATTCCTCTCCTGCTGTCCAAGACCACTAATAGGCTGCTGGACTTGGCTGAGCTGGGCCAGCCCTGAGGCAATGGCCAAACAGCCAGCCAGAACCTTTCCAGTGCTATGGTAGGTCTGGAGTCCCGAGGGCTTTTCCTTGGATAGAAGGCACCCCCAGAACAAGAAGTTGTTTCAGCTGTGGCATGACCAACAAGTTCTGACCCTGAAAGAAGCTTTTCTAAGCCATCATTAACAAAAAGCATATTTCTACTACTATACCAGAAGAAAAAATTATCTTCTTATTCTTGCTACAGAAAATGGCATTATAAAAACTTTATCATGTGAAGAAGGGTTGAAGAGTATAAAGTCAAAGAAGTAGGGAAAAGATGTATTATATAGGTGGGTCAAGCAGTTAAGTTATAAAAGTAATAATAATTGTTTATAAGAATGATGATAATGGTAGTTTTCTGGATGATTTTTAAGACTTGTAATTTGTTATGCTTTCTTTTTTTTTCATTTGAAATAGATATATACTCTTGAACCTAATTTCCTAGTTGCCTTCAAAAAGAGAGCTCCATATTTGATAAGCTTCAGGCCTGGTAAAAACCTGGATCTATCCTGACGGAGCACCTTTTCCTGAAGGAGCAGGCAGAAGAAAAAACATAGCAAATCACTAAAACCACGAGGAACTGATACCTATAGCTTTTCTTTACTCCATTAAATCCTCAAGACCTTTCATGCTTGGTCTTGAATCTATTAAAAAAAGCTGACAAGATTCTAATGTCATAAGGAGTGTTCAATATATCTAAATACAAATGACCTGCCTGACCTGATGTCACTGAAAAAAACAGAACCCAACTCTGTCTTCCTAATTTGGAAGAAGACAAATTAGCCTGGATTGCTTTTTGGAAAGGAAGTACTTTGGAAGTACAGAGTTCCAGAAATTGAAGAGCATATCATTTCATTAGTACATTTCTTTGAATATTAGTTATTACTATAGAGGCAGCCACTATCAGATGTCTTCAACATATCAACTGCTACTTTCCATCAGTTCAAGAGGAAACAGCAAGGCTGAGGGCCAATGAAGGGAAAAGGAAGGACTGCCCACTTTGTTAAAACAGAACCAAAGACTCTTGGTTTACCAGTACA
This sequence comes from Anoura caudifer, assembly GCA_004027475.1. Classification (NCBI taxonomy): domain Eukaryota; kingdom Metazoa; phylum Chordata; class Mammalia; order Chiroptera; family Phyllostomidae; genus Anoura; species Anoura caudifer. Next base: position 283,443 of record PVKU01001157.1, read on the forward strand.
TTTGGCACACTCTTTTTAGGGGGAGGGGTGAAGGGATGGTGGAAATAAAGGGTTGTAAATTTTACAAATTCAAGCCCTCTAAAGTAGGCCAATTGGTCAGCTGCGAACTTGGCAGCCTCATGAAGCATGTGGGCTGGGGCAGCTTTAGAACACGATGTTCTGGTTCCCTCTGAGAGCAAAGGAGAGCGGAAGAAGGGCTCAGCCCAGGGCAGAGAGAGCGCTCAGCACAGAGCGCTCAGACATGCAAGAGACAAGGGCCAAGAGACAAGGAAACGCTAAGGAATAAAGGCAACATGGTTAGGCTGCTGAACACAAAATTAACAGAGAGGGGTGGGGGTCGGGGGAAACCAAACGTACCATTAAAGCCCCCGAGAGACGTGCTGTAGTTCTGATGTTCACTGAAACTAAATTCTGGAAAATTCAGAGCAGTTGTGTGATTGATGATTAAAAGTAATAACTAAATGTTTTATGTAAGAGTACTGATGAAATTTTGCAAAAGTGATTGGAACTAATACTGAGATTATAAACTTTGAACCACAAAGATGTGTGGTATGAAGAGAAAAAGAACAACAACAACAAAAAAGAATCACATAAAACACAGGCATTTTTAGCTCCAAATTTAACAAGAACCTTTGAGGGCTTTTTTGAACCTAAATGTACATTTCATATTGTTTCAATAATTACTCAGCTGCTAATGGAGAAAATAATAACGTATAATACATAAAAATAACTTAAAATTTTTGGCATACTTGAGTATCCAGCCTTGTCAGATATTTTCCAAATGGTTTGTAAGAAAGTAAACTGAATACTCAAAGTGGAAAATATATGAAATAGTGTTAACAGTTCGGGAAACTTACGACTAAAGTAAGTTATGCTTTAATTCATAAAACATTTTGTGAACTGATACTGGCTGCTCATAATCTTGAGATTTTTAATTTTTATTCAAGTGATTTTTGAATTGTGTTATGGTGATATTTCACACAGAATCATTTTAACCAAGAGCATGCAATAAATAAGTTCATGTTTTTATTCAAATCCAGTAATGTCATGTGAAAGGACAGAGATTGAACTAGTGATAATTTCTCAATTAGAAACGTACACTCTCATTTAAAATTTTTAAGTTTAAAATAAGTTCCTAGGGAATGCCTTTACACTGGATTTATTGCATAGTAGAAGTATAAATGCAAAAATGCTTTTTTATTTAATATCATTCCTTCCTCCTCATATAAAAAAAAGCTACCTTACTTGTCAGCGTTAAGAACCAGAGATAGTAGGGGCCAAAAGACTCAGCTGGTCTTTGTAAAGGAGTTTATAGCTTTCAGCTGAAATCTCTGAGAATTCCCATTCTCAGCTGCTTGCTCTCTTTGAGCTCCCCATAGCCTCTGACCCCATTTCCATGGAAACAGAGGTGGAAAAGGGTAAAAAAAAGTAAAGGGGGAAACTTTTTTTTAAGGTAGCATTTCCAAATCCCCACTCCTCTATTGCTAATGCCTGTCCTAGTTAAGACCAGCCACACATTAGTAACTGAAATTTACATTCAGTTCTTCAAGGTTAACTGACTGAAAACAAGGTATTTGATCATAAAGGTATGTTTGTGTAAATAAAAGATACTTTCCGTGTTGGTACTGTTTAACTGGAGCTCAGAACTGAAGCTCAAAATGAGTGTAAGATGGCTACTGACATTTAACAATGGAGAGAGAATCCTATCAACTATGTTTCAGGGTCTAGTTTTGGCTGAGACCTGTAAATATTAAATATCAGAACCTGCAGACTTCTGTAATGGAGCTGGGAGAGTTGGTTGGTGTGTCCCCGAATATCACAAAACTGAGATCTTCATCAAGAGAACTCAAAAAAAAAAAAAAAAAAAAAAAAAGAAAGAAAGAAAAGAAAAGAAAAACGATAGTTTCCCCTGCAAGTACTGGTTAATCCATTCCCTTGCCGTAGGCTTTTGTTCCTGATCGCTTAACTGAGCTGATAAAAATAAATCGGACACAACACTAACTGTGGCCCCAACCCCGAGTTCCACAGCTGGCTACCAGCAGCCCTTTCCTGGATCACTCTGGCATACCTGCTACTGTGTGATGTATTTTCTCAGTTAACGACGAGTCTCTTAAAAAACAACAACAACAACAAACCTCTTTATTAGGAAAAAACTTAAACATACACAAAATAGTAAAGAATAGTCTGATGAGCCCCATGTACCCATCACTCAATTATGGCAGTCATCAATTCATGGCCACTTTTGTTTTGCCCACGTCCTCACTCTTGGCTCACTCTTATTTTGGAGAAAATCTCAGATAATTTTATCCATAAATACTTTAGCATAAAAACAACAACTCCTTAAAAAGGAATGCGGCATCATTTTGACACCTAAAATATTAACAAAATTTCCTAAAATCAACAAATATCAAGCCAGTGAGGCAGTGTCTCACGGAGACAAATAGAACCTACTTCTAGGTTCAAGTAGAGGTGAACACAAAGCCCATTTAATGATGGAGAGAGAATCCTATAGCTATAGCTAAGTAACAAGGTCATAAGGCTTATGGTAATGAAAATCACAATAGCTAACATGTTTTGTACACTTATTATGCGGCAAACTCTGCTCTAATTACTTTTCTTATCTCACTGAATTTTCATAATAACCCAATGAGGTTGGTGCCACTATCCCCGTTTTACAGATGGGGATGTGAAGGCACGTAGGAGTTAGACAACACCTAGTAAGTGATGCATCTAGTTAGGGGATATATTCACTCACTCTCATTCATTTACTCATTGACTTTTCTTTTTACCTATCTTTATGTATAGATCAATCTCTGTATCCATATGTCTACTTATTTTAATATACATTCATGACTCAAAACTCAAGAGGTTCAAAATGATATACCTGTAAAAATCTCTATCACCTCTGTTTCCTACCATCCAGTTCCCATCTCCAGAGGCAACCAACATTTTTGGTTTCCTGGGTATCCTTCCATAGGTATGATATGCACATATAAGCAAATGCATGTCCTTCCCCTCTTATTTCTACATGAAAGACAGCATTCCATACACATTGTTCTATACTTACAGATTTTCTTTTAGATTTTGGAGCTTTATTGTTTTATTTTACACAAAGCCCATGCTACTCCATCCTGCCCATTCACACTGGGAAACAAACCCAGGATGGAGTTTTTTAAGTCTCTGAATTTTAACTTCTGTGTAAATATGTAACGTTGACTTGGAACTTCTTCCATATTTTCCTCATTCACATTTTGAGCCTTCCTAAGCACTCTTTAAAATCAATTCATTCTGCTATCACTGCCTTAGGCAATCCCCTGAAACCTACTTTAAAAGCAAAACACATTGGATTGTGTTGCCTGAGATCCTAGCAAAGTTTCATCTAAAAATAATCCAATGTTATAATTAACTAGCCTTTAGATGTTCTTCAATGTATTCCTTTCATTTTGTAGTCATAATTTTAAAATATTCTCAAAGAGGATATAATATGACTTGCAGGAAAAGACACTATAAACTAATGTAGTGAAATGCAAATAAAAATAAAGATGAAAGTATTTTTAAATGTCTCCTTCCAGAATTTCTAACCATATGGGTTTGAGGACATAATTGTCAATATCTATACAGTGTTTAAGAGATCTCAAATTGGTATTGTCCCCAGATGCCTGGCAGAAGCAAACACAGATCCTCTTTAAACCCAGGCTTTAAATGAATTCCTATGTGTCGAGTTCCAAGGAACACCAGCCATCATATTCTGTAACTCCTGCTCCCTCCCCCTCCCAGTAATGGTAATATGGAGAAACAGGCCAGCATGAGTCAGAATCAGCATAACAATAAACTACAGAAACAGAACCACAGACACGAGAGATATTGGAATTACCAGACATAAAATTAAAGAAAACTAGAAGGATTTGAAAAAGAATGAAAATATAAAAGTGAAGTCTAAAGGTATTGAGCATGGGGTGAGATGATCCAATGTAATCAGACTGCCAGAAAAGATGACAGAAAAATTTAACAGATTTCAAGTTACATGTAAATTGTAGTACTGTCTCTATAAAAACACCAGTTCTTAGATTCAGGCATGTCAACACATCCCAGGCAAGTTAAATAGAAACCTTCATTGAGACACATTGTAGAGAAACTGCAGAACTAAAATAAAGAATATCAGTTTGAGAGAAAGTCAGGTTTACTGCAAAAGAACAATTAAACAGCTGGCTTCTCAATAGCGACATGAAATGAGAAGACATTTGCATACTATTTTTAAACTGCTGAAGATGAAATAACTGTCATGATAGAATTGTTTACCCAGTAAAACTATCACTTTAAAATAAGATGAAAAAGAGAACTTTTCATACAAAAATAGAAAATTTGCTACCACCAGATCTTCACTAAAAAAATCCCTCCTACATGAGACGTTTCATGAAAAAAAAAAAAAGGATCTCAGAAGACTTGAATTACAAGGAAAATCAATGATCATCAAAATAGTAATGTGTTGATATCTAAACCTGAAAGATGGAATAAAACAACAATGTCTAATTTATGGAGTTAAAAATAAATAAAAATTCTCAATTAATATATAGTAGGAGGAGTGCCATTTCACATTAAAACACCATACATTTTCTATTCAGAGTAGAAACGCTAATTCAACTTAGGCTTTTAAAAATTAAACATGCATATGAAAATTATTTCTAGGAAAAATGCTGAAAGTACAAAACAAGCATAGAAAAAATGGACCAAAGAAAAAAGTAAATCTCGAACAACCCCAAAAAGCAAAAAGAGCAAAAGCAAAACAAAATGGAAAAATCAGAGCAAGTAGAATGTAAAAATAAAATGGTAGAAATGAATTACAATAGACCACTGATCAATGAAGGTGGAATAAACTCAATTATCAGACTATCAGATTGGATTTTTAAAAATGTAATATGGTAGTTTACAAGGGTCATATTCAACTAAAACTTAAAGATTAATAGTCACCCTGACCAGCGTGCCTCAGCTGTTTGAGCATCATGCCACAAAACAAAAAGTTGCATGTTCGATTCCTGTTCAGGGTACATGCCTGGGTTGCGGGCCAGTCCCAGATTGGGGCATATGCGATGGGCAACCAATTGATATTTCTCTCACAGATCAATATTTCTCTTTCTCTTTTTCCCTTCCTGCCCTTCTCTCTTAAAAATAAATAAATAAAATCTTTAAAAAACAGATTAAAAGTCAAAGGATGGAAAACTAGACAATAAATGGCCACACACAAAAAAGTAAACCTATTCTGAGACAAAATAGACTTTAAGGCTGAAAGCATTACCAGAAATAAAGTGAATTACTCTTTTCTTACAAATGTTTCAATTCATCAGGAAGATATAGCAACTCCGATTCATGTATTTCAATAATGTGGCTTCCAAATATATAAACTAAATATGAACAGAACTACAAGGAGAAACTGCCAAATCCATTTTCATATTAGATCTGTGGTTATTATCCTTGAGTGTGCATCAGAATCATCTAGGGCTTTTTAAAACAGATTCCTGCTCTGGCTGGAGAATCATCTGGTGTACCAAAGGGTTGTGGGTTTGATCTCTGGTCAGAGCACATGCCTAGGTTGCGGGTTGGATACCTAGTCAGGGCACATACAGTAGGCAACTGAATAATATTTCTCTCTCCTCCTTCTTTTCTCTCTAAAATCAATAAAATGTATCCTTGGATGAAGATTTAAAAACACACACACACAGATTCCTGGGCCCATCCCTAGTTACTGATTCAGTGGATCTGGAGTAGGGTCCAAGAATTTATACCTCTAGCAACTTCCCAAGTATTGCTGGTACTACTGGTCCAGGGATCACACTGTGAGAACTGCAGCCCCAAAGAAGTTTTACACGTATGCAGCAAGAGACATGAATACTAAAGTTAAGAGCAGCATTGGTCACTATTGAAAAGTATTGATGGACTTCTGATCAAGATGGCAGTATAGGTAAACATGGCTTGCCTCTTCATATAACCACCTCAAAATTAAACTAAACTATGGAACAACCATCACTCAGAACCATCAAAAATCAAGTTGAGTGGAAGTCTGACAATGGCAGAATCAAAGAAGCCACATCCATCCAGACTGGTCGAAGAGGGGAAGATGTGGAATGGGCTGGTCCCCCATCCACATGTAGTGGATAAAAATTTGGGAAGAATATCTCAGGAGCAAGGAGTACTAGCCTCACACCATGCCCCATCCCCATCCTGGGATTCCAGAGCCAGGAAGCTAAGTGCCCATAACTTATGGCTGCAAAACCCAGTGGGGACTGAGTCAGTGGAAGAAACTTCTGGGGTCCCAAGTAGTTCCTCTTAAAGAACCCACACATGAACTTACTCAGACTCACTGCCTCTAAGGTCCAGCACTGGGGCAGCAGCTTGAAAGGCACTGGTGGCATACAGGGAGGAACTGAAGTGTCTGGCATCAAGGTGAGAGCTGGAGGACCACTTTCTCTCAAACAGAAAGGTGGGCAGAGGCCATTGTCTCTTTCTTGAACCCTTCCCACACAGAGCCATAGAGCTGGTAGACTGGTGCCATATCTGAGACTCCATCAATCTAGGTAACACTGTTTGCCCCACCCTGAAGATCCTCTGAGACTCTGTCCCACTCAACTTATGGGCCCACCCAAACAGAGGCTTTCCCATATGAATGGATGGTCTTGGCTCATGCTTCACAACTTCCTAATCCTCTCAAACAAACAATAGCCAGCCTCAGTGAGCCCACAGTTCCTGTACCTCCTGGCACTAGCAGCAGCCAGCCTAGATTCATAGCTTGGCTTTGTCTGGGAATCTCTAAGCCCAGCACAAGGATCAGTCTTCTCAGATTGCCTTATAGTTCATTCAGGGTTGCCCTGGGCAGAACACAGGTCTGGGTTGATGGTGGCCTGCACAACCTGAGAAACCTCAGAGCCTGTGTACCCAGTGTATAGCTACAGACCACATCAGAGCACCACCACCATGTCCCTGCATAGCTGATCCTCCACAGAGGGCAGAGGTTGGTGGTGAGTGGTCAGAGCCAGTCCTTGCAGCTGGGTCAATCCTTCCCATTGACCTACCAACAGCAATCAAGGCTCAACAACAAGAGGAGGGTGTACTCAGCCCACATGGAGTGTGCACCTCAAGTACCCAGCTTGAGTGAAAGGGAAGGCTGTGCTGTTGGACCCTACAGGACACCTACTACATTAGGCCACACTACCAAAACACAGAGTCAAAGCAGCTCTACCTAATACATAGAAACAAACACAGGGAGGCTGCCAAAATGAGGAGACAAAGAAACATGGCTCAAATGAAAGAACAGAACAAAACTCCAGAAAAAGAACAAAGTGCAGGTAAGAAGCTATCAGATGCAGAGTTCAAAACACTGGTTATAAGGATGCTCAAGGAACTTAGTGAGGATTTCAACAGCGTAAAAAAGATCCAGTCAGAAACAAGGATATGCTAGTTGAAATAAAGAGCAATTTATAGGGAAATAACAGTAGATGAAGCTGAGAATCAAATCAATGATTTGGAACATAAAGAAGCAAAAAACAACCAATGTGGGGGAATGAATAAATAGGTGAGGAGATTAAGAAGGACAAATAGGTGGTTACAGAGTAGTCATGGGGCTGTGAAGTACAGTATGGGAACAGAGCAGCCAAAGAACTTATACACATGACTGATGGACATGAACAATGGGTGGGGATTGCCTGAGAGAGTGGGGGATGCTGGGTGGAGGGGGGCAAAGGGAGAAAAATTGAGACAATTGAAACAGCATTATCAATAAAATACAATTAAAAAATAAATAATTAACAAGAAAAATATTGACAACAACATATTATGTTAATCAACAACAGAAACTATAGATAATTCATAGTATATTCAGCCAGTTGAACACTATATAGTAAAGGACTCATGGACATGGACAGCAGTGTGGTGATTGCTGGGGGGATGAAGATACAAGGGAACTAAATTGTAATGGGAAAAAATACAATAAAGATTAAAGGTAAAATGATCTGTATTGTAAAAAAATTAAAAAAAAAGAATACTATACATTGATGACAGAATCAATAGCTACGTGCAACAACAAAGCTAACTCTCAAAAACACTGAGCAAAAGAAGAAAATTGAAGAAAGATACATAAAGTAGGATTTCATTTCCATAAAGTTCAAAGCAAATAAAAAATTAAGACATTCTGTGGGAATGCATCTAGTAATGACAGAACCATAAAGAAAAGCAAGAAAATGAATAACCTGGTAATAGAGACAGCATTTTCCTCCATGGGGTTGTGGTGGGGAGATGCAAGCATAGAGCATAATGTTCTATTCCTTAAACCAAGAGGTAAATTATTGGGTGCTTATTTTGTGCTAAGTCATATAGAAACAAAATGTATACTTTTTGTGTCTGAGGTAGATTTTGCAGAAAAAAGTTAAAAGTTAAAATCAGATTGTATATGAGAGGAGAAAACCCCTTTTAACTGAAGTGGTCAAGAGTAGATGCCATAAGGAATTAAGATATGAATGATTACTGAAAGTCTGATTGACAAAGGCTTGGGAAGGGAGGTATTTTAGCCTTGATGGAATTATGATCAAGTGATAAGAAGTAGATTAGTCTGGAGGGAACTGTTTATGTGGGATAGAGCAGGTACAGGTGGTTGGAAAAGGAAGTCAGAACAAATTTTTAATTCAATTAAGTAGGCAAAGTCAGAACTTTGAGGCACTAGGACACAGTACAGATACATTTTGATGGGAGAAGGTCAGGGTAAGTCAGGGATGTGGCTGCTAGCTATCTCTACATGGAAAATATTCACAGTATGGTTTGCCTGAGACTCTTAGGCAAACGTCTTGTTACGTGGTCAGGCATCTTTGACTTACTTTCATTTTTTATTTATGTCAATATAATTTGAGGTAATAAACTGATGATTTTATAAGGTCTACAATGAAAAATAATAGTTACTTTCTTTTAGCCCTGCCCATTCCTAAGTTCCACTACCTAGAAGAATTGCTTTAATTTTTTAAAAGGCTCTTTCTCCTGGTTTTAACTTCCATTTTTTGAAGTAACATACCTATAATGCTAACTCTTGATTTAGACATGATTTTCTTTACTGAAATTTGGCTCTTTTATACAGTAACTCTCACCTGTAGACTCTAGCACACAAACACTGACACATCTTTATCATCCCAACATAAATCCTTCACAATTGTTGACTAAATCAATGTACTGTGTTACATTATTACGACCATGTGTGCATTAGTCTCAGCTGAACCATGTGGCACACTGTGGACACACTTTTTTTCTTGTATAGCTTTCAAATTTTCCAGTAGCTAACTGCCTCTTTTATATTTGAATAGTTTTCTATTCACCTATCAACAATTTATACCCAAACAGTCCATTCAGGTCTCTGGAATTCCCTGAACACAGTCAAATTCAATGGGTAATTCTCACACTCCCAGTTTTGCCCCCTTGGAGACATTTCCCCTAGACTACTCTATCTTCTTGTCCAAATCTGACTTACTAAGAGTTGTTATCACAGGACTTTATTCAATAACATCCTAGAAATTTGTATTGCCTCTTTTTTTCTGTTGGATACCATATTCCTTTTTGTCCTGTATTCACAGGGCAGGGCTTGTCAAATGGTAGACCCCTCTATACACAAGGCCCATCTGTTTTTTTGGGAACCCAAGAGCCAGTTATCTTTGAGCCTCATCCCTTGGCTCAGACAGAATTATTCTGTTGCCTGATTGTTTCAATATAGAGCCATATTTTGCCTTCAAACATTCCAAGAGTCTTAAAAATTAGCCCTCTCCTGCGCAGATGGATGAAGATTGAAAGTCATATGATATGACCATAAAAATATCAATATTATAAAGGTTAAATAAATTAAATTCCATAGTCAACACATACTTCTTGAGTGCCTAATTTTAGCAAAGCAATTGTTGGAAACTGAGTGAATGCATCCTTCTTTACCAAATTCCTTGGAACTGGAAACAACTCTAAGTAAAAAAGAATCAGAAAGCAGTAATGACACAAAAGTTTTTGAAACTTACTTCAAGAGGGTCTAAGGCTAAATGTTGAAATAATTTCAAAATAGATATAGGTAAATTCACAAATGTCAACCCCACCAAGAGAAACTAAAATGTTTCAGAAGCATTTCTAACTTCTGAGACTCTTGTCAAGGAGAACTCCATATTTTCTCTGAATTTTGGTGGTAGGGGAAGGTATGTTCCTAGAATGCCATGAAGTTCTTGGAGTCTACAAAGTTCTAGTTTGAAGAAATGTATCTACCATTGTGCCTATCAGAAGATATTTTCTATATTATTCAAATCGTGTAGCATAGAATGATCTTCACAGACCATCAGTTCTCAAAGTTAGTCCAAGGACCTCTGGGGGTGCCCATGGTCAAAGGAAATGTATAATTCTAAGATACTTGTTTTTTTACACTATCTTGATATTTGCAGCAATGGTGTAATTCATGCCGGTGCTTTAGCATAAACCAAGACAGTGACATCAAACTATGATAGCAGACATTGTATTCTTCACTTAAGAATTTCTTTGATATAGTATAAAAATGATTAATTGTATTAAGTCTTAACTATTAAGTGCACTTTAAAACTATTCAGTGTGGCAAAATGGGAAGTGCACATAAAATATTTCTGATCACCCGAAGAAGGTTGGTTGTCTTGAGAAGCGAACATTGAATGAATTGTATTGTCTGTAAGCTAACAGCCATTTTTCACAGAACATATTTTTTATTTGAAAAATGACTGAAAAATTAGTTATCTTGAGCATTTGTCAGACACTTTTTCAAGAATTAATAAAGTGAGTCTGTCACTTGAAGAAAAACAACTGGCAGTATTTGTTACCAATAATAAAATTCAAGCTTTCAGGAAAGATTAGAACTTTGGAAAACTCATATTTATCACTGTGAAGTTGACAACACTCTAATACTTAAAGATGTTTCCTGTGAGATTGGTGGTGGTGTTAATGATTGTAATTTTTTATGTTAAAACAATAAAATTGATAATAAATGTGTCAAAATTTTGAAGAACCACATAATTCAGTGAACCAATATTTTACAAATGACCAATGCAGAGGTAAAAGATCTAGTCAAAGTGAAAGGTAGACAAAATAATTTTAATGCGAGAAAATAACCTTTAAGAAATTACTAGTTGGTGAATTTGGGGAAGTATTAAAGAGAAGTATCCATAACTACTTCAAAGAATATTAAAATAGTCCTCCATTGTCCAACTACATACCTCTGAGAATTTTCTTTATATACTTCAACCAAAATAATGTATATCAACAGGATGAAAGAAGTAGATATCATATCCAGCTGTGTTCAGTTAAGCTGAACATTAAAGATATTTGTAACAGTGCTATTCCTCTCACTAAATTTTTTAGAAAATATAGTTAATTTTCATAAAATATACTATTTATATAGATATGTGATGAGTTTATTATTGTTGCTTTTAAATAAATATATAAATATCAATTTTTTTCTCATGAAGTAAACATTGAAAATTACACCCAACAACAAAAGTTCTTTGAGGTTCTCAATAGTTTTTAAGAGTGGTAATTGGTGACAAGACCCAAAAGTATGAGAATTAAACCTTAACTGACTTTTCTATTCATGGCTCAGTCTTAAATTGAGTCATGGATTTGGGTAGATTGAGGAAACAAATTTGAGAGCAATGACTAAGAATATCATTAAGTAAAATTGGCAAAGCAATGATTCCCTTCTTGGAGTAATATTGACAATCATCCCCTCCAGGGACACTTGAAATGTCTTTAAACATTGTTGGCTGTCACACTGTGTGGGCAGGGGTGGGAGCGGGGCGGAAGTGCTATTGGCATTAAGTGGGCAGAGGCCAGGGAAGGTGCTCAATGTCTTACAATGCACAGGACAGTCCTCCAAAAAGGAATTACCCAGCAAAAAATGTCAGTAGTGCTGAGGCTGAGAAACCATAGAGTATATGAGGTCTATATAATAACTGCCTATCAAAACAAAACAGTGAAGCTAAATCACTTTAATGTAAGAATCCCAAATATCACATTTCCCATCAATATTACGTACAGATCAACATAGGAGAATAGGTTTCAAGCCACAAGACTATTTCTTGATTTACCAGTGAGACTAGTCTGTCATTTTGTAAAGGCAAATAAGAGGCTGATGTTTGTGTTCTGGTGTATCATTAAAACTCTAATATATTTTTAAAAGTTTATTTTATCTCATGTTTAACATATAAGTCTGGTAATATATGTCTGCATCTGTATTTCTAAATACAGAGCAAATGGGAAGCCTATAAGCCTGAATGTGAGTTAAAAAGACACAGAAATTAACAACTTTTGTTCTGACCCCAGGCAACATCCTAAGTTTCCCCAATCACTCCTAAAATAGAAGAGTTAAAGACTTAACAAAACATCATGTTAAAAAAAAACAAACAAACACCCCAAATAGAATAGTATGTACTATTTCTGTTCAGTACTAAGGGAGCTAGTTAATAATTGTTGGGCCAATTAATGAATAATTTTGGTGGAAAGTAATTATAAACCCCTAGAATCTCATTAGGTAGAATCACCTTCTCAGTCAACTCGTAATACCTACTCTTTTGTGTTGAACTCTGTGCTCTCCCCACCTCCCTAAGCCTGAATTGAAGTCCTAACCCACTGTACTTGGTGAATGTAATTGTACTTGGAAATAGGCTCTTTGCAGATGTAATCAAGTTAAGATGAGGTCATACTGGATTAGGGTGGGCTCCATAACCAATGACTGGCATCCTTATAAGAAGAGAGAGGTTTGGAAAGACACACAGAAGAGAGAGAGAGAATTCCAAATGAAGACAGAAGTAGAGACTGGAGTGATGTAGCTACAAGCCAGGAAGCACTAAGAATTTCTGGCAACGACCAGAGACTAAAAAGAGGCAAGGAATTTTTCCCTAGAGCCTTCAAAGGGAGCATGGCCCATCGACACCTTGATTTCCAACTTCTAGACTATGGGACAATGAGGTTCTGTTGTTTCAAGCCACCCAGTTAGTGTTACAGCAGCCTAAGGAAACTAATACACCTACCAATCAATACCAAAGTGATGGGCACTCACTACATAGTGGAACAGGTAGGTGGTTCTAAAAGCTAGAATGTTTATCTTTACTTAACATGCAGACAGATTTTCCCACTTGGTTGCTGGAATTGTTTTATTTTTACCAAACACCAGTCTAGAATTCTGTCATCTCTAATACATATTGTGATATACCTTTGCAAATGGGTTACCGAGACTATATCTCATCCAAAGGCAGAAACTGAGATGCCAAAAGGCTAAATCAAGACCCTGTCTACCCATCATCCAGAGTAGGCAGCAGTACAAATGTGTGATGTTGCCCACTGAGCTCTTAAGGAGTTGTGGGTCCTGCAGATGAGAATGGGTGGCATCATGGCAGGTTGTTCCAATTCAGTTATTAAAGTTTGCAGGGGAAATTAGGCCCACAGGGTAGGGGCTCAATTTACACAGAAAGGATGGACTTTTCAACCTTCCATAGTTAGTGCTAGAAATGGGATTAGTTCATCATGACAAAGCTTGGAGTGTTTTTTTCTGATTCCCATGTAGAGTGCCTTTCTTGAGCACGCTGTTGGAATACCCATCATTTTAATCCATTGTATAAGGTCCTTTGTGAGGGGAAATCTTAATAAGGTGTTTAATAAATGCTCACAAATTAGTTTACTTCCATGCCATTGCGTGTCCTTCTTTCACAGCAATTGGAATTCTATTTATAATAATTCACTCAGTATTCAATGGGGGATGCATACATTTCAAAATGTTATTCTGCAATTTGGATCTAATTAGTTGACACTTTAAATACTGCCAAAAGTTTTTTTTTTTTTTTTTTTTTAATTCAGGAGTGGATTGGCTGTTTCAATAACGAATCCTCAAAAACATCTGTAGAGTTAAGCCGACTGACAAAAATATTTATGTTACAGTTTTCAGCTGTGACATAAGGGGACATTCCGTCTCATGTGCTTTGCATTTATTGCAAGGGCTTTGGCCACACGGGTGCTCTGTGGGGTGGGCTTTCCTCATTATATCTTGTCTTGTCCTTCCTTCCTGTTGGTTCACATTTATAAGATGCTTCAGATGGAAAATTCAATAGCCTAACTGGATACGTTGTTTTGCATCTCTACATCCCATCGTCTGTAGTTTAGAGGCAAGGATGACAGCCACACTGAAAATCACTTTTAATGCTGAAGAATGATGAAAACGAGAGTTGGCACTGGCTAATTACGAAGACTCTGAAGGCAACGATTAAAACAATCACAATGAATGATTATGGAGTGGCTTACTATGCACCAGTCACTGTACTAGACACGGTATCTCATTTAGTCCTCTTAAGTACTCTATAGAGTACATATGCATTACCTCCATCTTGAAGATGAGAAAACTGAGGCTTAGGGAGGCTATGTTACTTTCCCAAGGTCTCAGAGCTAATAAGTTGGGCAGGGGTCAGCGTTTAAATCCAGTTCTAACTTCAGTTCTAACTTGCAAAATTTGTACGTTACATGGACTCATCTGTTTCTGGAGATACCATGTAGGGTATGGAGCAGAAATTCATATTTCTACAGTATATAATAATATGTATATTCTACATTTTACAATGCTGTAATTCCAGTATATGCTTCACTGATTTAAATAAAAGACAAAATAGCTCTCTCAGGGGAAGAACAATGACACAAAGTGAAAATCTGGCCCTTTGTAGTCACAGAGGAAGCTGGTATCCAAGGGACTGTGGTATCCTACAGTAGAGGATAAAATCCCAAGTCAGCCAGCTCAGTAACTTAGGCACCCTTTGTCCCCATTTTTGTTTAATTTCATATTGGAATGTGGGGCTGATTTTGTCCAAATAATTCAGTTTTTCATTTTGATATGCTAGAAAAAGGATGCAGACCTATTTCTATAGTCTGATAACTTGATCTCACAACCCATCTCACCCCAAAGGGATCTGTGGTAGAAAGGCCAGGCCTCAAGGCACAGAGTATTGTATAAAAGCTAGAATCAGGCTGTCTGGGTTTAATTATCAGCATCATTACTCATTAGCTGTTTGATCTTGGAGAAGTTTTTAGGTTTCTTTATGCTTAAAACAGAGAACACATGCAACTCCTCAAAGAGTTGTTGGGCAGACTTAAATTAATTCATACACATAAAGCACAGAAAATATTGTTTGACATATAGTAGGGGCTCATTAAGTATTAGCCATCATCATCATTGTCATTGTCACCTCCCAGTCTCTTGTGGAAATCCAAGTGTCTGACCCTACTATAAACTCTAGCTTTTCAGTGTGGAAAATAAAATAGTTCAAAGACCTTCATTTATATTCCAAAACTTCCTTAGGAAAATTCTAATAGGTATTAGGATTTTTATTAATTATTATTTATGTCTGTACTCAACAGCAATAATTTTCAGGATAATGTGACAAGCTAAAGAAATTTCAAAAAATATAACTTTTATGGAATTATCTTTTTGAAAAGTAATCCATAAAGAAGTTGGTTTTAAAGAAGTTGTTTCTGGTTAGGAGGGGTGTCCAACCTGCCACCCATGGGCTGCATGCAGCCCAGGATGGCTATGAATGCAGCCCAATACGAATTTGTCAATTTACTTATAACCATTTTTTTTTGTCATCGGTTTTCATTAGTGTTTGTGTATTTAATGTGTGGGCTAAAACAACTCTTCTTCTTCCAGTGTGGCCCAGAGATGTCAAAAGTTTGGACACCCCTGTAAGCATACAGCACAGTGCCTGGTACATAGTAGGCACTCAATAAATGTCACTATTGCTACTATTAATGCAATATCTTCATGTACTTTTTGCAGTCCTTACTGGTACTTTATCACACAGTGTGCTTTTCTTTTGTAGATTATATTTCTTACAAGTTCTGAACATTAAAAATGTTGAATTTTTGAAGTACAGGAACCATAACTTCCCTGAATTTTCTGGCTAAAAATATCTCCTTGCCCTCTTCTCTAAAGTAGGAATTAGAGAAATTTAACCTGAGAGTGAAAGAATAAATCAATTAGAACACCTACACACTTTACAATAGCATTCTTCTGGAAGCTGCTTATGTTAAGCTTCCAATTTCATGTTTGTCAATAGAGCCTGTCTCAAATGTCATTGTGAACTGTTCAGTGAACATCAACTCCACGTATGTAAGTGCAATGAAGGATTCAAGTTTCAGCTCTTTTCATGGTGAGGAGAAGCAAGTCTAGGAATAGGACCACTTGGATAAACTACCTGCTAGGAAAACATTTTCTTCGCCTGAGTAAACATATGTAATCTATGTTTTACTGGAAAATAGTGATTCAATAGGGAGCCTTCGCTGTTGCTACATATCATACATTATTTTTAATGTAATCTAAAATAAGTTTATTACTAAGTAATACATGTTAATTTCCCCCAAAATCCTGATAAATAAGAAAAAAATTATAATCACCTGTATAATACTACCACAAAAACAAAATACTGTTTACATTAGGGTACCTGGCCTTGTAGATTATTTTTTCTGTGTGTATGTGTGTAATTTTTGTTGTTATTTACATTGAGGGAAATTTTGAACGTTTTAATTTTTATGTAGCTAATTATCTAACTTCTCCCTTATAGCTTCTTTATTTGTGTCATACTTGATGTCCTTTCCCATGTCAAGATTATAACACTGTTCAGTTGTATTTTCATCTAATACTCTTATGATATCATTGCTTTCATTCAAATTTTTAATCTATTTGAAATTGGTTTGGTACAGCTGACAGTTTGTTTTCTGTATCTCTGAGTCTTTTTCTATTTTGTTTATTTATTTTGTTCATTGGATTCCACATGTAAGTTAAATCATATGGTATTTGCTTTTCTCTGACTGACTTATTTCACTTAACATAATACTCTCCAGGTCCATCCATGCTGTTAAAAAAGGTAAGATTTTCTTCTTTTTTGACAACCAAGTAGTATTCCATTGTGTAAATGTACCATTGACTTTGAATCCACTCATCCACTGATGGGCACTTCCAAATCTTGACTATTAGAAATAATGCTGCAGTGAACATAAGGATGTATACATTCTTTCAAACTAGTGTTTTCAGGATCTTGGAATATATTCCCCAAAGTAAAATTGCTGGGTTATAAGGCAGTTTCATTTTTAATTTTTTGAGGAAACTTCATACTGTTTTTTCACAGTGGCTGCACCAGTCTGCATTCCCACCAAATGTGTATGTGGGTTCCCTTTTCTCCACATGCTCACCAACACTTTCTTGTTGATTTATTGATGATAGCCATTCTGACAGGTGTGATGTGATATCTCACTGAGGTTTTAATATGCATTTCTTTGATGATTAGTGAACTTGAGCAACTTTTCATAAGCCTCCTGTCCATATGCATATCCTCTTTGCTCATTTTTAAATTGGATTACTTGCTTTTTTCATGTTGAGTTGCATAAGTTCTTAATATACTTTGGATATTAACCCTTTATCAGATATATCATTGGTGAATATGTTCTCCCATTCAGTGGGTTGTCTTTTCATTTTGTTGATGGTTTCTTCTGCTGTGCAGAAAATTTTTAGTGTGATGTATTCCCATTTGTTTATTTTTTCTTTTGTTTCCCTTGCCCAATGAGATATATCAGAACAAGTATTGCTACAAGAAATGATTGAGACTTACTATGTTTTCTTCTAGGATTTTTATGGTTTCAAGTCTTACATTTAGGTCTTTAATCCATTTTGAGTTTATTCTTGTGTGTGGTATTAAAAGGTGGTCTAGTTTCACTTTTTTGCATGCATCTCTGCAATTTTCCCAACACCATTTATTGAATAGACTGTCTTAACCCCATTATATGTTCTTGTCTTCATTGTCAGATATAAATTGACCATGTAGTCATGGGTTTATTTTCTGGCCCTCTATTCTGATTCATTGATTTATATATCTGTTTTTATGTCAGTACCATGTTATTTTGATTATTATGGCCTTGAAGTATAGTTTGATATCGGGTAGTGTGATTCCTCCAACTTTGCCCATCTTTCTCGAGATTGCTGTGGCTATTTGGGGTCTTTTGTGGTTCCATATACATTTTTGGAATATTTGTCCTACTTCTGTGAAATACACCATCAGTATCTTCATAGGAATTACACTGAACCTATAGATCATTTTGGGTAGTATGCACATTTTAATGATATTAACTTTTTCCTATCCATTAACACTGTATATGCTTCCAATTATTTATATCTTCTTCAGTTTCTTATAATTTTTCCAAGTACAGGTCTTTTACATCCTTGGTTAAATTCATTCCTATTTATTTTATTTTTTTGATGCAATTGTAAATGGGATTTTCTTAGTTTCTCTTTCTGATAGTTCATTATTTGAGTATAAAAATGCAACTGATTTCTGGATTTTTTTTTTGTTTCCTGCTACTTTACTGAATTCATTTATCAGTTCTAGTAGTTTTTTTCAGTGGAATCTTTAGGGTTCTCTATATAGAGCATCATGTCATCTGCAAATAATGATGGTTTTACTTGTTCCTTTTCCAATTTGAATGCTTTGTATTTTTTCTTTTAGTCTGATTGCTGTGGTAGGACTTCCAGTTCTATGTTGAATAAGAGTGGTAGAAGTGGGCCCCCCTGCCTTATTCCTGATTTTTTGGGAAACACTTTTAGTTTTTGCCTGTTAAACATGATGTTGGCTGTGGGTTTGTCATTTGTGGCCTTTACTATGTTGAGATATACTCTCTCTATCTTGACTTTGCTGAGGGTTTTTAAGATAAATAGGTGCTAATATTATCAAATGCTTTTTTGTACATCTATTGCTTTGATCATGTGACTTTTATCCTTCATTTTGTTTATGTGGTATATCATGTTTATTGATTTGTGCGCATTGTGCCAACCTTACATCCCAGGAATAAATCCCACTTGATCATGGTTTATGGTGTTTTTGATGTATTGCTCTATCCAGTTTGCTAATACTTTGTTGAGTGTTTTAGCATGTATGTTTATCCGGGTTATTGGCCTATAATTTTCTTTCTTTGTAGTGTCTTTATCTGGTTTTGGAATTAGGATAATGCTGGCCTCCTAAAATAAGCTTGTGAGTTTTCCCTCCTCTTGCATTTTTTGAAATACTTGGAGAAGGGGAGGTGTTAGTTTTAATTTGAATGGTAAAATTCACCTGTGAAGCCATCCAGTCTAGGACTTTGGTTTTTTGGGAGTTTTTTGATTTTTACTTCAATTTCATTAGTTGTAAAAGTCTGTTCAAATATTCTGACTTGTTCTGATTCAGTCTTGGAAGATTATATGTTTCTAGGAATTTATTTATTTCTTCCAGATTGTATAATTTGTTGGCATATAATTGTTTGTAATATTTTCTTACAATCCTTTGTATTTCTGTGGTGTTAGTTGTTACTTCGCCTGCTCTAATTTTGATTTTATTTATTTGGGTCCAATCTCTTTTTTTCTTGATGAGTTTGGTTTGTCAATCTTGTTTATCTTTGCAAAGTACCAGCTCTTGGTTTCACTTATCTTTTGGATTTTTTTCTTAGACTCTATTTCATTTATTTCTGCTCTGATCTTTGTTATTTTCTTTCTTCTACTCACTTTGGGCTTTCTTGTTTTTTTCCCCAAGTTCCTTTAAGTGTAGAGTTAAAGATTTTTTGTTTGTTTGTTTTTGAGGTAGGCCTGTGATGCTATGAATTTCCCTCTTAGGACTTCTTCACTGTGTCCGATAGATACTGGGTTGTTGTGTTCTCATTTTTCCTTGTTTCAAGGTATCTTTTGATTTCTTCCTTGATCTCATTGTTAACCCATTTATTGTTTACTAACATGTCATTTGGCCTCCATGTGTTTGTGTTTTTCTTTTTTTTCCTTGTGATTGTTCTGGTTTCTTACCATTACTGTCAACTCCTATGGTAAGAGAAGACGTTTGATATGATTTTAGTCTTAAATTTATTGAGACTGATTTTGTCTTCTAGCATGGTCTGTAATAGAAAATGTTCCATGTGCACTTAAAAAGAATGTATATTCTGCTACTTTGTGTTGAAATACATTGGATCTAGTGTGTCATACAAGGCTGCTATTTCCTACCTTGAAAATCCATTCATTAAAGCTAAACGGTGCTTAAAATTCCCTGCTTGATTGACCCAGCCCACAAGTCAGTAAGCCCTGCCTCACAGAGCACAGTGCAAGCATGGCTCCGCCCATTCATTCCGCTCATTCTTCCTGTCAGTCCTGTGACTTGTTCACTGTTCCCCACATGGCCACCTGTTCCTGAGGCAAATAGCTGGACTTGGCAAGCAGATTTGGGCTCAACATGCAGGCTTGGGCTGGGGTACAGTGCGGGCAGGGTGTGGAGTCTGGGAGTGGCGCCATGAAGATCAAGAAGTAGGAGGGCAGTGCTAGACTTAGTGCTGCGGGCGGACGCTGGGAGAAGAGCCAGAGCCAGAGGAGCTCAAGAAGGAAGGCCATCAGCTTTTTGTGGGCTGCAAGGAACTTGAAGCCGTGGGCTGCTACAATCGTGCCATTGTAAGTACACCTGGCGGGGGGAGGGGAGGAATGTTTTGGCTATGAGGCAGAGTTGGGCCTTCCCAGCTTCCCTCCATGGATCTTTGGAGGTTCTTGGCTCCTATGGGGGAGGGTTTCTGGGGCTCTGAGGCCTTGGTGATAATCTTGTTCCATCCAAAGCTGCGGAGGTCGCGATTCTTTAACCCAGTGTCAGTTGC
The DNA here is from genome assembly GCA_004027475.1 of Anoura caudifer. Taxonomy (NCBI): domain Eukaryota; kingdom Metazoa; phylum Chordata; class Mammalia; order Chiroptera; family Phyllostomidae; genus Anoura; species Anoura caudifer. Next base: position 304,149 of record PVKU01001157.1, read on the forward strand.
AGGAAATCTATGGCAAGGGCTGGGGTCTTGTGGGGTGGGCATCTCCTATAATGAATGTATTACTATCAAGCTCTGCCTTTGTGTCTGTCATATTCATCAAGATTTTCTTTATATATTTAGGTGCATAAATATTTACAAGGATTATATCCTCTTGTTGGATTGATCCCTTTATCATATATAGTGTCCTTCTTTGTCTTTTATTACCATTTATTTTATTGTCTACTTTGTACAATATAAAAGTATTGCTACCCCACCTTTTTGTTCATTTACATTTGCATCACACATCATTTCCATTTTTTTACTTTTAGTCTTTGGGTATCTTTTGTTCTGAGGTGGGTCTCTTATAGACAGTATATATAGGGGTCTTATTTTCTTATTCATTCAACTGCCCTAAGTCTCTTGATTGGTGCATTGATGCCATTTACTTTTTAAGTGATCATTGATAGGTATCTATTTATTGCCATTTTATTCTTGAAAAGATTTCTTTTTATTTTTTAGAGAGAGGGAAAGGAATTGAAAAGGAGAGGGAAATAAACATGTACCCATTCCCTCTCCCACACCCCCAGTCGGGGTCTGGCCCACAACCCAGGCATGTGCCCTAAGCAGAATAGAACCTGAGACGTTTTGGTTTATTTCAGATGCTGCCCTACCCACTGAGCCACACCAGTCAGGGTGCCATCTTATTCTTTATAACTATGGTCCTCTGTTTTTTTCCCCCTTATTCTTTTTCTTTTTACAATTTTAAATTTAATCTGCTTTATTAACATTTTCCTTAGCACTTTCCTAAATCTACACGATCACACAAAAAACCTCCAAAAACAACAACAACAAAAAAACACACTCCTGATTCATAGACTGCTAATGTCTTTGCTGAAAACATTCCTACCACATTGCTTTTCAAACTTCCACCACAATGTTGCTGAACATGAAACACCATTCTATTTTTACTATACCGATACAAGAGATGTAAATAACTTCTATAGCACAGTTAAGAGTAAGTTTTAGTAAAATTATTATTGAAATGAGTTTTGAGTACTTATCCCTATATTTAATTTTTTTGATGTTTGTATCTTTTATTTTATTTTTATTTTTTACTAAATACTTTTGAATTTTATTGTTGTTCAAGTACAGTTTTCTGCCTTTTTCCCATTCTTTTTCTTCTTAAAGAAGAGCCTTTAACATTTCTTGTAATGCTGGATTGGTGGTAATAAATTCCTTTAGCTTGTTCTTCTTTGGGAAGCTCTTTATTTCTTCTTCAATTTTAAATTATAGCCTTCTTGTATAAAGTAGTCTTGGTTGTAGGTCTTGGTTATTCATCACCTTAAATATTTCATGCCATCCCTTGGGGCCAGAAATGTTTCTGTTTAGAAATCAGCTGACAAAGAGATTCTCTGTTTGTCTTTAGTGTTTGCCATTTTAATTATGATGTGTCTTACTGTGAGCTTCATTTGATTCATTTTGTTTGGGATTCTCTGAGCTTTCTGGACTCTTGTGTCCTTTTCCTTTACCAGGTTAGGGAAGTTTTCAGTTGTTATTTCTTCAAATAGTTTCTCAAGTCCTTATTCTCTCTCTCTTCTCCTTCTGGTACTGTTATGACATGGGTGTTGTTACACTTCATGTTCTCTCCAAGGTCCCTTAAACTATCTTCCTTTTTTAAAATTCTTTTTTCTTTTTTGCTGCTCTGATTAGGTATTTTCTGCTACCTTATCTTCCAAATTGGTGATTCAGTCTTCTGCTTCATCTAACATACTGTTGATTCCTTCTAGTACAGTCTTCATTTCATATACTTTATTTCTGACTTGTTCTTTTTTATAGTTTCTATTGATGTCCTTTTTTCATGCTGTTGAAGTTCTCACTAAATTCCTTGAACATTCTTAGAACCATTTTTTTGAACTCTATATCTAGTAAATTGCTAACCTCCAATTCATTTAGTTCTTTTCCTGGAGATTTCTCCTATGTTTTCATTTGGGGCATGTTTCTTTGTCCCCTAGTTTGGCTGTCTCTTTGTGTTTATTTCTATCTATTAGGTAGATCTGCTATGTCTCCCAGTCTTGGTAGGTTGACCTTATGTTGTAGGTGTCCTGTGGGACCCTGTGGCATGTCTCCTTGATCACTTCAGCTGGGTGCTTCAGGAATGTGCCTTGTATGGATTTCGTGAGTACTCCTGTTGTGTAATTGAGTCCTGATTGCTATTGGCCCATTTGTGTTTGGGGTCAAGCCTCAGGCTGGCTGACTATCAACCCCAACCATAGTGTACAAGCTGCTGTGCAGGTGTTGACCACACAAAGCAGAATTCACCTCAGTAGGATCTGGTGCCAGATCTTTGGGTATGCCACTTATGAGCTAATTGGATCACACTCTGATGTTGTCTGAAGTTGGCAACTGGGTATGTTGGTTCTAGGGGCTTCTTGGGAGGGACTCTAATGTGGGTCAACATGAGATGCTGCCTGTGACTATCTGCAGGCAACCTGTTTGTTGCTAGAAAGTGATCCACAGTTTCTGACTGCCTCTGCTGGGCCGGATTGATGTGGGAAGGACCAAACTGCGCACCAAGGCTGGATTCCACCAGCACCAAGCCTGGAGGCAAGTCAGCAAAAGGCCCAAGGCACCTCATGTTCCACCTTTTAGGCTTAGTCACTGAAAGAGTCTTTGGTGGTATTTGAGTTGCCTAAGGTAGGTTCTCAGTGAGTCACCAGGTAAGGGTGAATGGTGTCCACCAGATTGATATTGGTTCAGGATCAGTGCCAGTCCTGGGTCTGTGGTCACTCAGAAAAGTTCCCAGGATATACCAAGTCTGGCTGGCACCTACCAAGTGCCCTCAGGTCTTTGTGATGGGGTAGGGTTTCAGGGAGTCATCAGGTTGAAGCTGGCAGAATTTATTACACCCAAACAGACCAAGATTTGGTCATGTGAAGGGAGGGCTCTATACAGATCAGGTGTATAAGAAAAAAATGGCCCCCATTCTAGAGTCACACAACTCAGTCTGCCCTAGATTCTGTGGGGACCTCTGGGTTCAGCAGGGTGGGGCTGCCTCAAGTTAGGGGGTTGGAGCTAGTTGATCACCTGTGAAGGGGAGGCACAGGTCAGGCTTAGGGGTAAGGGGGGGAGTAGCACCCATCCCAGAATGACACAATACAGTCTGTCCTGAATTCTGCCCAGATCTCCTGGAGAGCCAATGCTCAGCAGGGTAGGGCCACCAGAAGGTGGGACTGTGGAGTTGCTGGAGCCCAAAGGGAGGGGCTCGTGCAGGGGTGTCAAACTCATTTTCACCAGGAGCCACACCAGCTTGTGGTTGCCTTCAAAGGGCCAAATGTAGAGCTCCTTGTCCCTAGTTAGGGAGTACTTACATTTACACAGTTCTAAAATTACATTCAGCCCTTTGAAGGCAACCACAAGGCTGATGTGGCCCCAGGTAAGAATGAGTTTGACATCCCTCAACCAGTGGATCTCCTGTGAGGGGGAGGCCATGAATAGGCTCATGGGATGGTGGGAGGAATGGTCCCCACCCTAGAGCCACACAATTCAGTCACTGATACCCCCTGAGTCTGTCTGGACCTCTACACTTAGGTCCAGGCAGTTGACTTCTTCACAGGGCACAAGTTCCACAGGGTGGGGCGACAGGAACTATGCAAGGTGGGACTGTTGTATTCCACCAGGCTGATGTCCTAAGGAAGGGAATGCTCCACCCCAGAAAGATGGCGTCTGCCATGTGGGAAAGTGATGTAGCACAGGAATCCTGTTGGTTGTCCCTTTAGCTCTACCCCCAGGGCCACAAACCCCAGTAACTCCTCAAATGACTCTAGTCTGCTCCACTCTCCCTCCACCAGAGCCCCAGGTGAGTGGCTATAAATGAGATGTTGTGCCCTTTTAGAGGGCATCTGTGTCTCCAGCAGATTGTCTCTCCCTGGCTAACATAATCCTTGCTGATTTTCAATGACAACATTACTTGGGCACATTTCCCTAGCTCTGGTGCTCCAGGCTGGGGAGCTTGTGGCAGGGTTGAACCCCTCACACCTCAGGGGGAATCTTTGCAGCTGAGCTATCCCTCCAGAATCTCAGCTGCCACGGGTGGGAGTGGAGCTAGTACCTTTCGTGTCCCTGCCCTTCATAAGTCAGTTTTGATCCAGCTTCTTCTGTAAATCCTTGGTTATAAGACTTTTGTTCAGCTAGACTTCAGTTGGTTGGTCAGGTTGACTATTGTGTATTTTAGTTGTAACTTCAGTTTGGTCCTGGGAGGAGGTGAGTGTACCTTCTACGTACTAGTCCACCACCATCTTGGATCCTTTGGATTTTTTAATAAATATAAAGTTGGCCTTCCATATCCCCAAGTTTTGCATTTGTATTAGGGAATTCTCAGATGTGGAGAGCTGACAGTATGCACTGATCTTTGTAATTTTTACATAAGGAACTTGATCATACCTGGATTTTGGTATTACAGGGGCCCTGGAAGTAATCCTCTGTGGATACGGAGGGATGACTAAGTTTTGGGGGAGTCAAAAGTATACAAAGATTTTTGACTGCACAGGAGTCATTACCCCTAACTCCTCACCCCTTGTGCATTATTCAAGAGTCAACTGTAGTAAGTTCACATGTTGCCTAAGGTTTGTTTTGGTACTTTCCACTCTGTTTTATTGATTCATCTATCTTTTTCTGAATAGAACCACAGCTGTAAATTATTACTAATTTAGTATTAGCAAAATTTGGCATTATACAAGGCCTGCATTTATCTTAAATTTAATCATAGGCATTCTATGTTTACCTTTTAAGAAACATTAAATAATTTGTTTTCATAAGTACAATATACACTGTAGACATTTAAATGGTACACATAGTACAAAATGTAAATGGTGAAAAGTGGGTCTCCTTCCTTCTCCTTCTCTGCCAGCTACTTCACCTCCAGGTGCCAATTGCTATTGCTAGTGTATCCTTCCAGTACTGTTCTATGTGTTTATGAGCACAGAAATAGAATGTTAACATGGTACTTTCAGTCAAGACCCTAAGATGATAGATATTACCATATTTTGACATGCATAATGCACATTTTTTCCCCCAAACTTTTGAGGGGAAAAAAGGATGTGCATTATACATGGGTGGTACTAATTTGTTACCAGTACATGAAATTTCTTTTACTTTGTATCTGTTCATGTGTTTTGTAATTATTTGTTACATAAAATATCTTCTTATACAATAATATGTTCAAAAATAAATGCTAAAATTCCTTTATACTACAAAACAAGTATCTAAATATAAATAAAAAAATTGAATTAAAAAATTAAGATGGAAGATTTTTTTCCCTGAAAATTTGGGCCCAAGACATGGTTGTACATTATACATGGCAACATATGGTAGCTTGCCAGACACCAATATGAGTGCCATACCAAACTATAACTCTTCATTGGAAACTCTCAGAAACATGTTCATGACCCTTGAACTTCATACCCACACTGAAGATGTGAAATGGGTTGCTAGTGAAAAAAGGAAAGTGAGATAAATCTGGTTGTGAAGACAATTTATTTGGAGAGAGCAGTGCAGTGCATCCCATTCCCCTCATACCTCAGGCCTAGAGAGAATCTTCCAAGGGACTCCTTCAAGAGATTTATATGGCTCTGTCAAGTGACAGACACTGTGAATGGTGACAGTGTCTCACTCTTACTTCAGTGCCAGAAGCAAAGGATGGGCTCATTGCTGATGGTGGAGCCACAGGAGTGAGGGCTACATTGGTGGGGTCTGTAAGCTCAGGGACAGAGACAGGGAGTAGGTTTAAAGAGGGAAAGGGAGAGAGAGAGAGAGTACATATGTCTCTGAAAAGCCACAACACTGTCCCCTGAGTAGAGTGATAAAGCATTCCAGCTGACCTCGATTGAGGGAATTTCAAGGACACAGACTTTCATATTTAAAACTGGGAAAGTTATGGCAACCTGGGACCAGTTTGGTTACTCTACTCCTGAGTAAAAATGTTAGTTTTAAACACATGCCAGACCTAGAGAGTGTAAAGCCATCTTAAGAGTCTAATTCTTATTTTCATGTTTTCCTTACCTCTGATCATCACAACCTGGAATGGTCAGAAACATCAGGTAGTAAGTGGCAGCAAAGTTAAGCTAGAGAAAAGCAAGCCTCACTTGGGATGGTGCTGTGACAGTGACTTTGAGTTGGTGGCTTTGACTATGACAGGGGACTGTGCATTTTAATTTTTTAATGGAGACCAAGTCTCCAATCTAAAGTGATATAAAACTTTGTATAATTTACAAAGGATCAGAAAAGTCATGGAACTGAATTTTTGTCCAGGCAGGAGACCTCCCTCATTGAATATATTTTAATGGGTCAGTAGGACACACAATAAAGCTCCTTTGTGATTTTGCTCATGAGTCATGCTCTTTCAATATGCTAGCATTATATGTTTGGGGTAAAAATCACCCTATAAAGGTGTAATATGTTACACATCCTACTCTGCTTCACTATTTTCATGTAACCATATGGGAGTTCATCCACTATAATTTGGATAGGGCTGCCTCATTCTGTTTTAATGTTACATGGTATAGCCGGATAGTCCTTACTTTATTTAACTAGTTACCTAATGAAGGCTATCTAGGTTGTTCTCAGTATTTTCCTATCACAGTCAACTGTTAATATCAATTTCACACATGTTTGAATACAATCTAGAAGTGGAATGGCTGGGTTGAAAGATAGTTATTTAAATTTTTGCTGGTTACTAATTAGTTGCCTCCCAATGAGGTTGCAATAATTTACATTTCACTCAAAAATATATGACACAATGCTTTTCCCCCTCACACTTACCAACATGTGTTACCAAGCCAATCAATCTAATAGGTGGATAATGACATGCCATTTAAATTTGTATTTCTCTTATTATAAGTGAGACTGAGAATCACCTTATACAATATGTCTAAGACCCACTTGTATTTTCTCTTTTAGAACTAGCTTTGCTTATTTTTCTAATTGGAATTTTAACTTAAAAACTGATTTTTAGAAAATACTTTACACATTAAGGAAATCAGTCATTTGTCTTTTAAAAATATTTTCACACTGTTTTTATATTCATTGTGTTTATGGTATATTTTATATAGAAAAATTGACTTATATATTCAAATTTTTTAAGTTTTAAAAATAGTTTATGGGTTTTGTGTCATACTCAAGGAAACAGTTCATACTCTGCAATGATAGAAACATTTTCAATATTTTATTTTAATATTTTTATGTTTTTTACATTTAAATATTTGATCTCTCACATATTTTTAATATAACAAGTAAGGCATTGATTGATTGATTTTTTCCAAGTTGTCCCAATACCATTATTTAAATAGTGTCCATTTCTTCCTCCTAATTTGTGCTGTCATTTTTATTATACAATTACTCCCTGAAAATCATCAGGTTCAGATTAGGTATCATAGTTAAATTTTACAAAACCCTTATAGAACAGATAACTCTAATGCTACTTAAACTCATCTGGAGACCCTGGCAGTAGTAGCTCAGTGGATTGAGCATGGGCTGCAAACCAAAGGGTCTCAGGTTCGATTCCCAGTCAGGGCACATGCCTGGGTTGTGGGCCAACTCCCTAGTGGGGGCCATGTGAGAAGTAACCACACATTGATGTTTCTCTCTCTCTTTCTCCCTCCCTTCCCCTCTCTAAAAATAAATAAATAAATAAATCAAAAAAGCAAAAAACCCATCTGGAAAGAAAAAAATAGTTTCACACAAATAAAGGAGTATTTGTAGTGAGTAGCTCTTTCACATGTTTCCCTATTTATTCTTCAGAAACTGATCTGTTTGATTTGTGTTTTTCTCTTTCTTCTGGAGTCTGTTCTGGGAAATTACACAGTTCATGCAGATTTTCAACTTTACTTGTGTGGAGTTCAGATTATCATTGTTTATATTTGTTTTGTAGATGTGATTATTTCTAAAGAAAGTTGTGGTCTTTCTTTAAATGTATTTTTGCTTAATTTTTTTCTGGCAAGATTAGCTAATGCTCTTTCTTTAATTAGGTCCCTTTTTTTAGGTTAATTTATTGGTTTTTATCACATTTTTTGTGTATGATTGATTAGTTTATGCTTTTATTTTTTTTACCCTTTTCTTGGGTTTCTTTTATAGTTTATTTTCTAAATTTTTGAATTAAGTACTTAATTCCTTATTTATTAAAATAAATATAAAATTTCCTTTCAGGTTTTTTAAAATTATATTTTATTGATTATGCTATATGGTTGTCCCATTTCTCCCCCATCATTCCCCTCCACCCTACACACCCCCTCCCACCCACATTCTCCCCTTTAGTTCATGTCCATGTTTCTAAGTTCTTTAGCTTCTACTTTTCCCACACTATTCTTGCCCTCCCCCTGTCTATTTTCTACCCACCGTCTATACTTATTCTCTGTATCTTTTCTCCCTCTCTCTTCCTCCCACTCCCCTGTTGCAAACCTTCAATTTGATCTCCATTTCTGTGTTCCTGCTCCTGGTCTAGTTGTTTAATTAGTTTGCTTTTGTTTTAGGTGTGGTTGTTAATATCTGTGAGTTTGCTACCTTTTAACTGTCCTATTTTTTATCTTCTTTTTCTTAGATAAGTCCCTTTAACATTTCCTATAATAAGGGCTCAGTGATGATGAACTCCTTTAACTTGACCTTATCTGAGAAGTGCTTTATCTTTCTTTCCATTCTAAATGACAGCTTCGCTGGATAGAGCAATCTCGGAGGTAGGTCCTTGACTTTCATGACTTGGAATACTTCTTTCTAGCCCCTTCTTGCCTGGAAGGTCTCTTTTGAGAAATCAGCTGACAGTCTGATGGGAACTCCTTTGTAGGTGACTGCCTTTATCCCTTGCTGCTTCTAGAATTCTCTCCTTCATTTTAATCTTGGCTAATGTAATTATGATGTGCCTTGGTGTGTTCCTCCTTGGGTCCACCTTCTTTGGGACTCTCTGAGCTTCCTGGACTTCCTAGAAGTCTATTTCCTCTGCCAGATTGGGGAAGTTCTCCTTTATTGTTTGTTCAAATAAGTTTTCCACTTGTTGCTCTTCCTCTTCCCCTTCTGGTACCCCTATAATTTGGATGTTGGGATGTTTAAAGATGTCCTGGAGGTTCCTAAGCCTCTCCTAATTTTTTTGAATTCTTGTTTCTTCCTTGTTTTCTGTTTGGTTGTTTCTTTCTTCCTTCTGGTCCACTCCATTGATTTGAATCCCAGTTTTCCTCCCATCTCTATTGGTTCCCTGTGCATTTTTCTTCATTTCACTTATTGTAGCCTTCATTTGTTCATCTAATTTGTGACCAAAATCAAGCAATTCTGTGAGCTTCCTAATCACCAGTGCTTTGAACTGTGCTTCTGATAGGTTGGCTACTAGTGCTTTGAGCTCTGCATCTGATAGGTTGACCACCTCCTGGTCACTCAGATGAATTAGCTCCAGGGCCCTGGTCTGTTCTCCTGTTTGAGCCATCCTTGGTTTTGTTTTGTTTTGTTTTTGTCTGGTTGGGGCTGTATGTAGTGAGGGACAGAGTCTTAGGCATTCACCAGCATGGGGCAGCCCAGTCGCTGGATGTGGAGGCCGGGGTGTGAGAGGGAACAATGGTACTTGCTCTGCGCTGTCTTGAGGATTCCAGTCCCTTCAGCAACTTTCCCCTAGCAAATTGGGCCCTTCTGGTGCTGATTTCTGTGTGGGTGGGCCTGCCCACACTCCAGGACCCTGTGGGTCTCCCCAATGAACTCTCCTGTGAGGCTGGGACTCCCTCCTGGCCCCTCAGCCGCCACAAGTGTTTTCAATGGGTGCTTTTAGGCTTCACTTTCTGGCTCTAGGACCCTGTGTTGCTCAGTCTGTCTTGCTGCCTGTTTTTGCCTGGTTTATCTCTGCGCGAATGTGTGTCTGCAGTCAGCTGCCTTGTGCACTCCGCTTGGCCTCCTCGCTTTCGGCAGCCGCCTGCCTGTGCACCTGGGCTGACTGTGCACCCGGGACCACCAGCCACCATCTTATCCTGCCACAACCCTACTCTGCCGGCCATGGACTCTGCCCCTCTTACCGGTCTGGGTGAATCGTTGTCAGACTCCCGTACAATTCAATTTTCTCTCTGTCCTGGCTGGGGTTTTTTTTGTTCTATATTTTTGTTGTCCTTAATCTTGGTTGTGAGAGGAGGTGCAGCATGTTCACCTACGCCTTCATCTTGGCCAGAAGTCTCTGTTTTAACTATATTCCATTGCTTCTGCTATATAATGTTTTACATCAGCATTCCTTAGGCATTCTTCTAGTTTCTGATTTGATTTTCTTTCTGTTCCAAGAGTTATTTAAGAAAGGATTTTTCAATTTTGGGAGATATGGTATTTTGTTGTTATTGTTTTCTAGTTTTTAACATTAAAAGTTAGCTTTATTTATTTGTGATCAGGTGACTTAAATGTTTAGGTGGAGAAACTCCTTTATACTTCTCTGAAGGTAGATGCCCTTGGAGAGAAAGAAAGGGGCATGCACATGCGTGTGTGTGCACATGTGTAGGGGTAGGGCAAGGTGGGCTATGTGATTTCCTTGTCCAGAATCACTGCCTTGAAACCCCTTCCCCACTTGCTGAGGAAAACATGAAGAGCAAGGAGATGTAGAAAGGATGACATACGGAAAGTGTTGTTGCAGTTAATATGGACTTAGGGGTCAACCAGGTCAGGCTTTTGTGTAGCAGGAGCCATGCCTCCCAAGACAAAGGCTTAGTACTGTTTAGCTATTTGCTAGGCATTGATGTTGTCTAGGTGTGGAGGGCTAGAGTTGAATTGCTCCTCTAAAAAGGATTGTAGAGATAACATAAGGAAGGAGAAAGAAAATAGACTAAGAGCTAGAAGCAAGAGACACTGTTAAGTGAAGAACCAAGATGTTTACCGATGGTTGTGATAAACTTCTTCTACTCTTGTGGGCAATGCCTGGCTCCACCAAGCCTTCAGTAAAAGATCTGTTTTTCCTTATTATGGTGTGAGGTTGGATCTTTGGGAGAATCTTATGAAATTGCTGAATTTATTTCAAGCTGTGTATGGGGTGAAAGCAGAGACTGTCAGTAGAAGGCTATTATTCCTGGTTATACTTCCAAGGTCTTGATATAAAATGTGGACCTCTTCTACACAGTATGCAGAAAGGACCCTGAGGAGAGGGCTGGGAGACCCTTGATCTAGTTTTTGCTTTCTCACTTTCTATGGGATCGAGAGTAGATCTCTGACATCTCTAGGTTTTAATTCTTCTGGGGGAAAAATGTATAATAGCATCTCACCATCAGTCTATTCTTGGAATATTGCAAAGCTCACGATAGGGCCAATGTACCCAGAGTTGACTCTGACTCCTGTCATTTAATTTGACCTTGGGCCAATTACCTAATTCATTTAAGAATTGAAACCCTCCAGTCTAAAATTATAATAAAATGTTGCCTGCTTCAAAGAGTCACGTTGATGATTAAACAGTATGATAGAAAAAACTGTTTATCAGAGTGCCTGATGCAGAGTAAGCACCTAGCAATTGGTGTTTTAAACCAGTAAACAGACAAATGAAGGAATGAATGAGCAAGACTATAGGAAGTTCTAGTCCAGGCTGCGGTTTATAGTCGTAGGAATTTCATTTAACTGCTCTCATCTTTAGCTTTCTCATTCAATTAAACTCTTCATTATTCAGAAGTTGTTTTGATAAACACACAAGTCACAACACTTGTGGTCCTCAGTGTCCCAACAGGTACAATGATAACTGCTTTTTAACCTCTCTTCCATCTCTAACTTTCCATGAGATCATTATAGTTAATACCCTTAACATCTGTGATTCTGGGCTGAGTTATATATATTTTTCCTCCTATTTATCCATGCTCCAGGTCATCAAAAATACTGCTGTTCTTCTACTGTTAGATGTAGTGTAATACTCACATTGCTCAAAGAGTCAAACATAAGCATGATCACACACATTTTACTCTTCTGTATTTATTCCAAATTTCCTTTTGACTTGATACCACTGATGTCAGTCATGTGCCCTAAATGGCCTTCTGGATAACTCTCAAAATCCACACTCTTAAAAAAAAAAGGTAATACACTTGCCAATAAGTAAGGGTGAATTGTAGTTAAAATCATTATATATCCTTTCTTGAATCAGGAGGTAAAGGTATGGTACAAAGCTTTGGTGCCAAACAAACCTGAATTTGAATGCTACTGTACTTACTGACTGTACTTACTTTGGGCTAGTTACCTAATCTCTCCTCTAAACTTTTATCTCTTCATCTGTATCATCTGATAGCCTATTGTACTGTTGAGAATATTAAATAATAATGTAAAAGTCTTCACATGGTATTCATTCCTTTCTTCTCTCTTATGTGGGCGGTACAGGTGACAAGATGAGACCATTCCAAAGAAATGTGATGCTGGAACTCCATGCTTTTGATCTGGTACTATGACTGAATGGCAATGCCATCTTTGATACTACATTTTAAAATCTTTAAATTGAGAAAAATAATGCATTTCAGTGAATGAGGCCTACAGATTATTCACTGCAGTGTTATTAAGCATTTTAAAATTCTGTACCCTGCCCTAAATTTCTAACTGCCCTGTGTAACCTCATGTGAAGGGGGAGTGGCTGTGAAGTCATGTGGGAAGGGTATGTGTCTTGGGGACAGGACTGAAAGGGTGACAAAGCATTTTAGAAACTGGTCATGTGTAGGCATGAAGGAGATGGGGGAGTGTCTAACGTAAACAGGAAAAATAAGAAGGTAAGAATAAAGACAGATTTTTGATGAATTGGAAAATTAACTTTATGATCTTTACTTGTCTTTTTGCTTTGTCCAACTGGTAGTAGATATTCTAACAAACAGTGGACTCTCTCAAATACTAACTATAATGAAGCTCTTTTCAGGTCTGGTGACATGAAAAAGAAAGGCAAAACTGAGTAACTGAAAAACTGAATATCCAAGTGCTGATTAACTGAGAGTTGGCTCTAAAAAGAACAAAAACATCTGCTGGCTTCTTTGAAGGAAAAAAAAAAACAAAAACCCAATTCCTTTGGGTTTTTCCTGCAACAAATCCTGTTCTCAATTTTCTATTTGGGAGTGATCCAGGAAAAAAATGACCTCTCCCATTCTAGTAATGAATTTCTATTCCCTTTTGAACTTTAAATACGTTCATTTAATCCCCAGATGGTCACCAAAAAATATTCATTGTCAAACCATAGATCTTGGCACACTGCTTCAGGGCTCACCCCTACCCTGTTACTTTCATTTCTCTGGTTCTAAACATAGAGCTCACCAAGGGGAAAGATGGCCCAGCCCAGGTCTGTCCCTCCAGTGTTTACAAGAAGTTTGCCTCTTGTCATGATGTCCCTTCACTGAGAGGAGGCATTCCCCACCCTCCAACACTTCCAGAGATTGGCTAGGAACAGTTAGTGGAATGGGATCAAAACCACACTATTCATCTCTGCACTTGAAGTCACCGGCATTCAGAACACATTATCTTACAATCCAGTAAATACCTCCCAACTGGGATGAAATTTGTCTTAAAAAAAATTCAAGTACCTGCCCTCATTAAAAAATACATGTATGTTAATCTTAAGCCCAAAAACCATCGGACAAAGTTGAATCTGCCTTAAGCACTAATTAAGTTTCTTGGATGGCCTTGTGCTCCTGGTAATATTGACACTTGCTGCCTCTCAATGTCTCCTTGGTCAGAAGTAGATTCTTTATAAGGTGGGGAGTTGTCTTCCTAATCTGGGCCTCACTTGCATTCATTAAGTATAGAACCCTGTACTGGAGGCATAAAGTCTAGAAACCCACAGGCCACATGCAGTCCAGGATGGCTGTGAATGAAGCCCAACACAAAATCATCAGTTTACTTAAAATATGAGATTTCTTTTTGTTTGTGATTACATGTCATAGTGTATTTAATGTGTGGTCCAAGACAACTCTTCTTCCAGTGTGGCCCAGAGATGCCAAAAGGTTGGACACCCCTGCTAGGAGATCTTGTTTCTGTCCTTAGAAAATTCTCTTTCCTCAGAGGCATCCAAGCCCACTCTTTTGGCCATCCTAAACCCTCCACCTTATGCAAGTGGACCAAAGCTGCACATATAGAAAGCATATGTGAATATCTGATAATTCATATAACTATTTGTAAAAACAGTATACAAATATCTAAAGATTTATTGGAACGATATACAAGCTATTGATTCAACAAACTTATTGAACAGCTGCTTTGTGTGCTAAGAACCATAATAGATGTACAGATGATAAGACAGAGAGCTTCTTTCAAGGAATCTATATGGCAGTAAAGCAGATAAGAAATGTACACAGTCCCATGACATGAGGAAGAATTTAACATCCCCAACTACCTGATCCATGTAATTCTGACTACTTCTTACATTCATGATGACTTTTGTATATTGTCCTTTTCACTGGTTCTCTCCCTAGTTTATTTTCTCCCTGTTTGGCAAGTATTGGAAGTAGCTTATAACAAGAGGGCATACAAGAAAATAATGATACAATATTACTAGAAAAAAAAAGTGCAATGCCATCATCAGAGATGTCTTCAAGTCCCTCTGGCTCACTCTTTCAACAGAATAGCCTCAAGAGTCTTTGCAACTTTAAAACTTCACATTCTTTTCATCTCAGTCACTGATTTCCATTGACAAATACTCTCTGGGTCTGACTACCTGAAACTCTACCTCCTCTAACATCTTCAGCACTAATTTATCAATCACTGACCAACCTTCTATCCTTTTCCCCCCATTTTCTCATTATGCTTATTTTTCAACCTCACCCCCTTTCTTTGAACACATCAGCTCTTCAATGTCCTTTCTCTTCCCATTGTCTTCACTCATGGCTCTACTTTTCCCCTTATCTAAACTAGACACAAAATGTATCGCTTTCACCACTGTCTTTCTTCTATACCTGCCTCCTCCATTCCCAAATTTAGATGAGCTGAATTATCTGCTGTCTCCTATTTTTCCTCGTCAGTGGATTGCCCATTGCTGCCCCTATACATTCAGGGTTTCCCACTGTCCTGGTACTTGGATTCCTCTGTGTCCTTTAAAACACAGACTGGAAAGCATCATGCTAAGCGAAATAAGCCAGATGGTAAAAGACAAATACCATATGATCTCACCTTTAACAGGAACCTAATCAACAAAACAAACAAACAAGCAAAATATAACCAAAACACTGAAATAGAGAACAAGCTGACAGTGACCAGAGAGGAGAGGGGAGGGAATTTCAAGGGAAAAGGGGAAGGGTTTACAGGAACAAGTATAAAGGACACATGTTCAAAAGCTAGGGGGAGGGGTAGAAATGGGAGAGAGGTGGGGAGGGCTGGGGTGTGGGCTGGGATGGGAGTAAAAGGCAGAAAACTGCACTGGAACAACAATTAAAATAAAAATAAATAAATAAAAAATTTAAAAAAACTTAAAAAAAATGAAAAACAGTTCTTTTTTCAGATTCCTCCCTCATCTTCCACAGGGGCCAGACTTTTCTTACTCTTTTCAGGCTACCCTCCCCATTTCTTCTGCTCCCTTATTTCATAGGGAAAATGAAGGCCATCATGTAAGACAGTATTTAAACCCAGGGACACCTTTTTATGAAATATGTACACCCTCACCCTCTACTTCCTTACTTTCAGCTGCAATCTTTCAGAGGTATCCCTCCTTGAACAAAGTTTATCCTTCTGGGTTTTTGGAGCGGCTTTTATAAGATTATAATGGAGAAAAATGAAGTTTCCAAACACCAGCTGGAATCTATGCTTCCATAAGTTCTCTGTCTTAGACCACTGCTTGGGGAACTACATCCAATATCTATTCCTATAATTGGATCTCACAGCTACATACAGGGTCTCCTTCGAGAACTCAGTATTTCCCAATCGAGGGGCAAGTGATACAAATGTGATGAGATACAAATGTGCTAAGTTCTTGAATACCCAATTCCATATTTTGTTTTGGATACTGCATTGCTGACCTACCTAAGATTTATAATTTCTATTTATTTTTTATTTCCTGTTAGTCATTAAACCAGAATTTAACAGAACAAGGTCCATGTTTACCCATACATGGGACAATCGTTCCAATATCAAGTCTGTCAACAGTAAGTTTATAGCAAAGAAGGAGAGAAGACACTCATGGAAGTTAATACAAATGGACCTTCAGAAGATCCTCAACAAGAGGAAATTATCTCGAGGTATAGTGAGCTGTTCACTCCAAATCAATCAATTTTAACTAGTAAATTATATTTATAAGTAGGCGTGGTCAGGAGCTGTTCAGTGTAATCACTAAGTCTTCCTAGAGGATTGGTCTTCGGGGAAGCGGTGCCCCAAATCAATGTAGTCTTTAGATAAAGCCCCGCTAGCCCACCACCACGCCTGCCATTCAGCGCTCTGAGGAGGATCACCCCCGCCATCAGATACAAAAACACTACACAGTCCAAATGCTATCAAACTAAGTCACACCATGAGCACCCCCAGGAGATGGGTGTAATTCTAAGCTCAATGAGCTCCTGCCACCAGGTTGTGTGGTGGATGCATAACTGCTCAGCAGTGGCCCTCCCTCCCTTGAATAAGATCCTCCTGTCTATCTGCTGATAGCGCTTTCTCAGCAAGAAAGAACTGAAACTTTGGGAAAGAAGAAGTTTAATAGTTGGTCTTGGGTGTGAAATCTCTTGTGAGAAACTCTCAAAGACAGATGTCGTGTAGTATGATTCAGACTAAGGAGTCAGGCAATCCTTGGCTTGAATCAACTTTAGATAAAATTCTTCTTTAAATCTTGGTTTTCTCATCAGTAAACCTAAAGTGTGCTTTAAATGGTTAGTTATAAAGCTCTTAGCTTTATAAATAATAAGTGTTATCTATAATTATTATTTTCATTATTATATCAAAGATCCCATCCTGCCCCAATTTTAGAAAGACTCTTTGCCATTGGGAAACATAATCAAAAGTCATGCCCAAGTCTGAGAGCATAAAAGGAAATTGTAGCTGCTGGTTGAATGTAGTGACTTGAAATTAACAGGCCTCGTCATTCTAGCCAGGACCTAACGTGAACAGCCAGTTCCTTGTGGTAGGAAAATCTGAGGACTCCTGGACCTGATGGCCCACAGAAGAGCTGGGCCACAGGAGAGGCCACAGCTGATGATGGACTGGGGCTGGGGAGAAGGGAGCTGGCTTGGGCTAGTGAGGAACAACCCACTCTAAATCCTTTGGAGGGAAAAGATTTTCTACTAAACAAGGTTTTAATTTGAAAGAGGCAGATTATGAATCAAAATTTGCTCTTTCACCCAGTAAGGTACTATCGTCAGGAACAAACTCAGAGTATGTGGTAGCCTTGCCAATAGACAGATATCTGTATCTATAAACATAGCTATATCTGTAGCTGTAAACCTCACTGTATCTATAAACACATTTGTAATAATAACCTATCATTTAGATCCGGACATATAGTCTATATCTCAGTCTAAATATCTGTCAGGAATATAAGGCCTACACACCAAAGTGTTTACATTGGTCATCTCTGCGTGTGTGGGGTTATGGATGTAAGAATTTTTTTTTGTTGTCTTTTTCTGATGAGTATGCACTGCATTTGTAACAAGACGATAACAGAGTATTAACTTTGAAAAAGACATTAGAGAGAAAGAAAAAATATTAGGGTGATCTCAGCCTTTGTCACTTCTCCTTGGCTCTCCTGAGAAGGAGCACTGGGGAGGCATGTCCTGAGGGGTCATTTTGGGAGAGGCTGTGGGCAGGGCATTTAATGAAAATCACTTGAAACTGCTCATGGATTCCCTACTCAGCTTTTGTCTATGGAATTTTATTCACGTTTATGTTCTATATAATCTGTTTTCTTTAAACTAAACTAAAACAAGAGTGTTTTGGTTTGACACCCCTATTCACCTCTCTACTCTTCCCATTATAAAGTGCTATGTTCACATGCTTTCCTAGAACCTAGACGATTAGAGATAGTAGATTTTATTTAGATCGTGTCCCTTTAAAACAAAGTAGTTACAGGGCACCTAAGAAAGAAAATCCTCTCATTTTTTTGATCTGCCCTCACATGTAAAATCTCTATTACCCTGGTAGGGAATTTTAAGCCAGGTGTCTCCTGGGTTTCCCAGGTTAGTATTTTGACAGGGATTTAACTCTAGAAGGCGTGGAAGACCTATTACAGGAAAGAGGAAGAACAGGTGCAGATGGAGAGAGAAATGGGGTTTTTAATACCTGTGGTGGTACAAGATCCTTGACTCTGAGAATGAAAAGGTTCCAGGCTTACAATGGAGAGAGGACCAACAAGCATGATGGAAAGAACGGGAAGCCAAGGGTTTCACTGTGCTTCTTATCCTTGGGCCTTCATCCAAAGGCCATCTTCCTATGACTTCAGCACAATTCTCTCTCAAAAGCAGGGCCTTTGCTTTCCATATTCACACATGTAACCCCAGTGGACATCTGCACTTGGCTATCTCACTGGCACCTCAAACTCAAGAAAACTGGAACTAAGTTCGTTATCTGTCTATAGAGATAACTTACCCCCCCCACCGCCTTCCCCATGTTTCCTATTTTGGGCAATGACATTATCATCCCCCCAGTCATGAGAATCACTGATCTTTTCTGACTCCCCCTTCTTTTATTCTCCATGTCCAATAGTATACTCAAGCTTGCACATTTCACTATCATTTTCACCTCTCTCTCCATCCTTGCTCCCATTGCCTTGGTGAGGTTCCCCATCACTTTTTTCTTGAACCATTCTAAGCCTAACCAGTCTTTTTGATCACATTCAAACTAAATAAACGTAAAGTTTACCAGGGCATGATAATTATGATAGCTAACTCTTAAACAACATTTACAGCATGCTAGGTACTGTTCTAAGAGCTTTGCACATATTTATTAATTTTATCTTTATAATTTTTGATGGAAGGAGGTATAGTCTCCATTGTGAAAATGAGTAAACTGAGATGAGGAAGGTTAGTGATAAGTTCAAATCATATAATAACCAGGATTCAAAACTGGATTTTTGTTCTAGAGTCAGTGCTTTTAACCATTACACTCTACTGCCTCTTGACAAAGAGTGATAAGGGCATTCCAGGTAGAGAAAATAGCCCCCAAAAGCATGGCATTTGGTATGGGTGAGTGTGAGCAATGATAGTGTATGAGTCCTGTTATGGCCTAAATTGTGACCCCCTAAATTCATATATTGAAGCTCTATTCCTCAGTACCTAAGAAAATACCTATATTTGTAGTTAGGGTCTTCACAGAGGTAATCAAGCCTATTAGGGTAAGCTCTAGTCCAATATAAATTATATCTTTGAAGAAGAAGAGAATAGGACAGAGAGAGAAGATGGCCATCTACAAGCCAAGGAGAGAGAACAGATCCTTCCCTCCAGGTCCTCAGAAGAAACCAACCCTGTGGGTACCTTGATATTGGACTTTTAGCTTCCAGACAGGGGGACAGTAAACTTCTGTCATTTAAGCCACCCAGGCTGTGGTACTTTGTAATGGCAGCCCTGAAACCTAACACAGGCTCACAGGGGTAGGTAGGGCCAGATCAGATTGGGTCTTGATCCTAGAGAAACTAGGAATGGACTAGTGGGTTTTTCAATGGCAGTCATATGATCCAACTATCATTTGTCAAAGCTTGCCTGGTGGAAGTGTGGAGAGTAAGACCTCAGGCTTGGTGGGGTTCATGTGGAAGGCCTGCCAGGGGATAATGAAGGCCTCATCCAAGTCAGGAATGGGGTGGAGGAGATGGATGCAAAAATGACCAGGAAGGAGACAGCCACCACTTCTCCTCCCCACCCCCTGTCCCTGCCTCTAAAGCCATCTCACATTCTCACTAGTCCCAGAACATGCCATGTGCCCCTCAGCCATGTCTCTGTATCTTTGTATAGAACACCTTGAGCTGCCTTTAATTTAGTGATGCTTTAAGACCAACTCCAGGGGGCGACTCCCTATAACACTGTCTCTAGTGCAGTTTGACCTTTCTTCTTTGTTTGCATAGCACTGTGTGCACATCTTGGTTGATGCACACATCACCTTGGTTATGACTCTGTCCCTCTGGTTCTGTGATTATTTGTTCCATGCTGCTTCCTCCATTAGATGATAAGCTCCTTGAGAGCAGGTCTAGCCCATTGACTGACAAATAGAAGTGCACAACAGATGTTGAATGAATGAAGAAAACAAAGCCTTTAAAAATGGCACAAAACCACAGGAATTTAAAGAAGTGGATTCTGGTTCCACATGGTTACAAGAAAGTACGTAATAAATCAGGCTCTGGGGAAGACATGTGCTCCAGAAACATGACACATATACCTCTCTGACTGATAGCCTCCCCCCCTTTTTTCCTGGGTATAAAGGAATTCTGGAAAAACATAAAATACACCAATTGTTCTAGTGGGCTTTAGGGGAAACCACACTGGGGACAGCTTACTTAAGAAAGGTAATAAATGGGTAGAATAATCCTAATGCTCAGTGGCCTCTAATAAATCTTTTCTTTCTCTCCTTATGTAATTTGCTATGTTGGCTTTGGTTTTTAAATTCACATTTAGTTAAGTATCTAAAATTTACAAAATTACTGTTGCCTCAGTAGCTTTCAGATCCATCAGAATGTCTTGGTTATGGCTCTCATTTTTAACTTAGAGAAAAAGAATCAAGAAAAATTATTTTTAGTCAGAATTAAGATATGATTATTTTCACTTTTTTACTATCTTCTTAGGTACACACAGTGAGTGTGGTCTCAATATGTTTGGTTATCAATGTACCTCTTTCCGGAATTATATTTTTCTCTAAAGTTTAATTTTCTCTGTGGGTTATATGAGCATTTTATTTTAGGTTTGATGTCATCAGACTTAATGTTTAAGTGGAAGAGTTGATTTTTAATTTTTGGCACAAATTCTTGATAAAGCAGGCATCCTCAGAGAAACCTTTGGATGTTGCCGTAGGGGTGATACTTATAGATACCCTGGTTTAGAATGATGATGCTACTAACCCGTACTATCCCCCTGGGGCTGTCATATCGAACTACCACAAACTTGGTGGCTTACAACAGCAGAAAGTCATTCTCAGAGCTCTGGAGGCTAGTAGTACAAATCAAGGTACCAGCAGGGCCACGCTCTGTCTGAGATCTCTAGGGGAGATCCCATTCACTGCCTCTCCCAGCCTTCTGGTGGCTTTCGCTGCTCTACAGCTTGTACCTGCCTCCATCTTTACCTGGTCTTCTCTTCATGTCTATCCTCTGTGTGTCTCTTATAAAGACACTTGTCATTGGATTTAGGTTCCAGCTGGATAATCCAGAGTGATCTCATTTTAGGGCCCTTAAATTAATTATATCCATAAAGGCCTGCCCACCCTCCTTTTAAAAAAATAAGATCATATTTACAAGTTCTGGGGAATAGATTGTGGACATATCTTTTTGGGGACTACCTTTAACCCACACATGACCCATGGTCAGGAAGGCCCAAGGGGCAAAGGGTGTGGGGATTCATCTCCCAGGAGACAAATTTGTACTGATGCACCTACAGGTCTTGGCTTCTCCACCCTGAATGTAAAATTAATAATTTGCATTCCAATGAGTCTAAATTAGAAGAGAAAGCAGGATTGCAAAATGGTAGACAAAATGCCTCCTCTAGTCAAAAGAAATGTTCTGATTGCCCTCCACTGTGCTTTAACATGTTGGAATTAGCTGAATATATGAAAAGTTGGAATACTTTTATATAAAAGTCCCAGGTTTCTGCCTTTTCTTGTAAAGTCAGATCTAATAACACCAGGCCCATAACTCCTTTTAGTAATAAGCCTCCAGCCTGGAGAGCTTGAACCCCCCTTTGGGGGGGGGCTGCCCCTCCCTGCCACCATCCTCACCACTCCCTGCTGTTACTGCAGCCCTCCTTTAGTCATTGGAATGGGTGGCTTGGCTCCTGAGTTTTTGAGCTGGCCATTTCTGATCCACCGGCATGTTAATTAAGGGCAGACAACCACTCCGGCTGAAATCCAAGCAATGACCCTGATTTACTCTGACCATGGAGCTAAACTCTGAAAATTGTTGTCAAAGAGTTTGTGCAGATAAGGATCATGAGCCATTTTAGATTTGCCTGATGTAGCCCCTGGCAGGCAAGACTCAAAATTCCAAGGTCTATAGCCCTGTTACTATGAGATAGATCCTACATTTTAATAGTCTAACTTCTTTCAGGGCCAGCCTTGTGAAAACATGATTTATAATCTTGAATTTTGCAAGTCCAGCTTAACTCTAGGAGAGCTGCTTATTGCTTTGTGGGCCAAATGTTTCATCAGTTACCCTTTATACAATATGCTGAATAATTTTCCTGGTAAAATGTGTTTGTTGAGCTTACATCCACAAACTCAAACTGAGCTAAATCTCCTAGCATTTCATCTCCCAGTACCTTTTTCTAAGGGCATATGGTGGGAAGGGAAAAGTAAGAAGAAAATTCTCTTTTCAGCAGGAGTGGTTTTAATAGATATCTACTGATTTCCCTTCTACTCTCAAATCCAGATCATAAAGAGTTAGGAAAAATCTTAAAGCACAGAAATATATACAGACCTTTACCATGTAAGACTAATCTATTATTTGCAATTAGACTGACAGTTGGCAGTGAATAATTAAGGGAATACTGACCTAGCTAGTGTTCCTAAGAGGTATTTTCTCTGGGATTAACTGTTCTTGCACAGATTTCCCCATGCCATGCTTAATTTTAAAAATGGCATGATTTTTGTCTGTAACAGGAAGATGTATTTTCATGTGTACTGTTCTCATGAACAAAATCAAAATTCTTTCATATATTTTGTGCTTTAAGTACATTCCAATACTATAAATTCAGGATTCTCTTTAAAAATTTTACACACACATACACAGACTTCCTAGTGGGTCAAAAATGTGACATCTGTCTTCATTAACAGTGAATACCAAATTGACTTCATTTAGCAGAGACAATCTAGGTGGAATGACTTGTTAGGTGGCAAATGAAACACCGAGGGGGTACGTGAAGCCATAACTTTTTAAAAACCCAACCAAAGTTGATCAGAAAATAGGAATGGGAATGGATACAGAATGGATTACAATCTATTTAAAAGGTACCTGCTTTCATATGCCAACGAAGATAATTTCTTTTTAGTATTTAAGACACAGAAAGAGATAATCCCTTTAAGAATTATTAAACAGCATCTCTTAAAAGGACATCTCACTGTGTACTTTATTAGTGATATAACACAGCCCTTAGCTACCCACTGAGGTAATTCAACAGAGCAATCTATCCATTTCATTGAAAACTTTGGAAGAAGTCATTCTAGTGAACTGAAAACAAATTTACTTTTGATCTTTTATTTGAAACTTGAAAGAGCTGAATGGTAGAGGGTTGTCACTGAGTCTCTGCCTCTAGATCTCTCTGACTTACTGTGAATAATGCTCATAAAAGATCATGGAGATACGGCAGAAACTGAGCAGCACGCTGGCTGAAGGAGGGAAATGCTGATTAGTGAGACCTGCTGGCTGTGACCCTCCATCCTTGACACCTGTCACTAGTTTCTGTGAATAATGAATTTCATTCCTATAAATTACTTTGAAATTGTTATAGTCGGAAGGGTAATTAGTGATGATAAATAGCTACATCAGAGGAGACTGCAACTCAATCAATCTTCATTTTTCAAATTGTTGCTTCTTTATAGAGAAAATAGACATGACCATTTAACTGCTGGCAAGGCAGGTTGACTAGGCAGAGACTGCCAATGAAATGGTTTACAAAATGTATCTCATTACAGATAGGCCATACAACCTGCAGTTACCTTCCCATTCATTTCTCCTAATAACAAAATAGTCTTGATTCATAAGCTCTTGTGTTTAAAAGTTGTCTTCACAGAGTTTAACTTCAAAATAAGTCAGTTTTTTAAGATGTCTTCATTAGTCATTTTTTTTCAGTCTTTAAGCTACAATAACTTAAATACTATGACCTCCACTGATATAACACGTGTAATATATACCTGCTACCATGGAGAGCTCAAGGAAGAGGAGGAACTAATATATGATCTCAGCCCCAGGTATTATTAGGTTGGGGCCTAGGTAAAGTGGTGGAACACACCAACAGAGAAGCATTTAAATAGCAGTATTAGACAGATACCACAGAGCAAAAGGACTGTCATCCCAAAGAGTGAATGTCAGGATGAGCTGGGGTGTGTGGAATTATGAGATGTCAGTACAATAAACAGAAATAGAGCAAGCCTCTTAGGGAAATGGGATACAGGTCCAAGAAATTTAGCAATGAAAGAGCTAGGTTTGATGCAGAGCACAGTGGTCGACTATACGAACTCTGAAAAGCAGTCCACCTGGGGAAGTGATTGAACAGCTCCAGCCACCATAAGGTTGGAGATGTTCAATCTCCAAAATGTCCATGAGGACATTTTACACATGTCTTCATGTGTGAAAATGGGCATAAAGTAGTCACTGTCTCATGGGGTTGTTTTGAGGACTGAGTGAGACAGGAAACATATCATGATTAGTGTGATTAGCCTCGGGTCAGTGCCACCCTGGCAATTATTATTATATTCCTAATTATATTTTCCCCAGTTTTAACAATAGCTCCCAAATGTCCTCAATTTCTAAAATAATTTACTTTATAATACATATTATAAATAAGTGTCATGTGAAATATAATTAGCCATGTCAACAACCCCCTCAACCCCAATTATAGCATAAAAATGCCTGCTTGGCCCCTTTTATACTTCTGTCTTGATGAATGTTTATCAGTTAAACTCCTAGAAGGGCCCTCTTATGAATCATTACTAGATGGAAAAATTAAAATTTGGGTGCATACTTGATTAAAGTTTGGCCGGGCCCCAGATTTGCAGATTGATAAATTAACAGCCTCTCAGCCCATCTGTGTGATTTTACATTTTTTTCCCCTCTTTGTCTCTTTGCTGTCTCTTTTCCCTGAGATTTGAAGGCCCATGATGTGAGCAATTTTCCAAACTTATAGCATCCTTTAACAACAATGTTTTTCTAAAGTGGTAGAACACAAAGCAGTTTTGACTTGGGCACAGAGAGCATGCCCAGGTAGGCACTTCCTTTTGTCGTCCCATCCCCTCCCCCGCCTACTACATGGTCAGAAAGTGGCCCTCCAGGTGGATAGTTTGAGGCCTGGAAAGGGGCAGAGGGGCTTCTAGGAGCCCAGAGGCATTGAATAAGGATGCCTTGATGAACCTCAGGGCAGTGTGGTAGCCTTGGCAGATCTCCTCCCTTTTCTTTGAGCTATTTTAGTCCATTGCACAGGCATCCTCACCCTCCCTCTGTGGTATGTGGATGACGTTATTAGCTGTCGACAAGATTCTGCCAATGTCACAACATAATATCATCTGAGGTTGCCTCATCAGCTCAAGTCAGGTGATGCCAGCAAACCTGCCAGATGTGTCTTCTTTTCTTGTTTCCCAAATTTTTCTGCCTATCCGACTCAAATGGGACATTTGTACAGATGCAGATTCTGGGGCTCCTTCCCTGGAGGTGCTGAAGTGGAGCCCAGCGACCTGGCTTTTTCACACACCCCAGGCTGGCAAATTTTGAAAACATTGTGTTAGCCTTCTGAGAGCACCCATAGTGTCCTGGCATTGGGTTCTTGCAATCTGGAGGTGGGGGCATGTATGAGCGTGTGCGCTTCCCTGATGTCCAACAACAGCTCTGACCACAGGGTCAGAGGCCTTGACCCAGTGTCTCATCCCTAGTCTCATCTCCTGGCATTTAAACCATCTGAGAAGTGAAGTCTTTAATCCTCACCTAAAAGTCTATAAAGCAGAGAAATTCCAAAGCCCAGTTGCTCTCTTAAGCACCTACACAATTTTGTATCGATAGTGAAAATTTTCTAGAAAATGGCTGAGAGGAAAGGAGGGATAATCAAATACTTTTTGAGGGACAGAGAGAATGACTAAACCCAGTAGTTATTTTTCAAACATTACTGTCCGCTCAGGCCTTACTTCCAAAGATTCATAAACTAAGCATCTACTTGTGGTATAAAGTTTTATTGTTACTTCAAGAAAAAAGTGCATTATTCTTGTATACGTTCTAAAATTTTCAGAATAAAAGAAATCCAAGTACATTATCTAAAAACTACTTTTCTCATAAATTTTTCTGTCTCGTGCATTTAGAGATATAATCTATAGAATAAAACTGTTCTTTTGAGACTTCTTATCAATGATCTAACCCTCATTTCTTCTGCATATCTTCAAGAAAAGAAGCATTTCTTACACTGGTGCAGCATCTCTAAGTAGGCAGTCTTCATGCCCAGGAACACATTTCCCCCTCCCTGATAGCAGCTTGGCTGAGCCGTCCTGTAAGTTAACTCCTGGTCTGCATTTAAAATAACATGAACCTTAGTATCCTAAGATCTTTTTTAAATTAAAAAATTTACATATATTTGTATAAGGTCTGTAGATTAGATAATAGTAGTGTATCAATGATAATTGCCCAGTTTTGATCTTTGTACTGTGGTTATGTAAGACACTAACATCTGTGGAATGTGGGTAAAAGGTAAATAGAAATTCTTTGTGCTATTTTTACAACTTTTGCATGCCTAAAACTACTTCAAAATAAAATGTTAAAAATATCGAGTAATTTAAAATTCAGATACAATATAATGAAAATGCATGTATTTAGCCTTCTGATTTCATAAATGTCAAAATTTTATCTTACTTGCCTTATATTTTTTTAAGGCAAAACATTAAAACATTGAATTGAATCTGCTCTGTATCACTGTATATCCCCACTAGCAGTAAGTCAAAGTGCCTGTTTTGCTTCTTCCTCTCCAATGCTTAGTTTTATTTTAGTTATCTCCAGTATGATGTAAAGAGTAGAATTTGTTTCAGTATTCATTGCCTCAATGACTAGTGAACTTGAACATTTTTTATAGACATATTGGCCACCCAAGTTTTGTGTTCTTTATATTGTTGTTTATATACTTCGTTGATTTTTAAATTTTTTTTCTTGATAATGTGGTAGCAGCTGTCAGTGTAACCTGGTTATAGGCTTTGTAATATGCATGCAAATCTTTCCTCACTTTGTAGCTTGGTTTAATTTGATTATGGTGTCTTTGACAGATATATTGCAATTAACACAGTCATGATTCTCCACCTTTTTTTTGTTTTGTGCTTTTTTTACCTTATTGTAAGAAATCTCCACGTTCCTCAATATTATGAGGTAGTTTCTGTCTGATATTCTGATATTTTGTTTCAGAAGTTTTGTTTTTAACATTTATGCTTTAATTCTTAAAGAATTTATGTTTGTGACTGATTTGAAGCTGGGATCTACTTTAATTTATACACTTGTTCTAGCTTATCGAATGATTTAGCCTTTCTCAATTAATTTTTAATGTCACATTTTATAATAATTTCTTATAGATGCTTGGATCTGTTTTTGATTTGCTGTCCTATTCTTTAGTTTATATGTCTATTCCTCTGCCGATACACTGTTTTTACCTGACCATGACTTTAAGTCTTGCAACTCATAGGTCAAGCCTTCTATTCTGTTTCCTTCTCTTTAAAATTATTTGGTATTCCTGGTATTCCTAACTCTAGTCTTTTGTATATATTTTGCATTAGTTATCAAACATTTTATTGTAGTTTATTTTTTATTGGATTCTTACTACATTTATAACTTTGGAGGAACTAACTTAATCACATTATACCTTCCTATCTATAAGTATGGCATAATTATCCACTTGGGGGGCAGCTTCTTCTACATTCTTCAACAATATTTTAACTTTTTCCATAACCATCCTATATAGATTGTTAGATTTATTCTTGAATATCTGATAATTTTTATTGCTTTTGTGAGTGAGTGTTTTTAGTATTTTCCACTTGGTTATTGATACTGTGTAGGGACACTGTTAAATTTTATATAGTAATCTTAAACTCAAGAATTTTACTGAGATTTCTTAATACAAATCTATACTCCCAACTCTTAACTTTCACCAGCAAATAAAAGAAATGAAAATGTTAGGATTGAAGATTACAAGGGAATTTTTTGGGGGGGGAAACTAGGGATGTGCTATGAGTCCTTTCCACCAAATGTAAAGGGATGGGTGGGAACTACTTTCTCCTTTATATCAAGTCAAGATTTAAGAGATTTACATTTATATGTGGAATCAAATGACCAAAATAAACTAACAACAAAACAAAACAGAAGCATAGACACATGGAACAGACCGACAGCTGTTGGAGAGGAGGTGGGGTGACTGAATGAAAGAAGGTGGAAGCACTAGTCAGAGAACATATATGAATGACCCATGCACACAAACAACATGTGGGGGTTGGCTGGGGGAGTGAGGAGGCTGGGTGGACGTGGGCAAAGGGCAGGGAAAGGGAGGAAACTGTAATAGCATAAACAATAAAATACAATAAAAATGATATGAGATTTAAAGAGCCTAATAAAATGTGTCCTGTACAGTTTACATTTCTAGGTGAACTGGCGGTCCTGACACCCTGTGGGCAATGTCTAGGGGATGGCTGGGCAAAGGAGAGGTGGCTATATTGTTGGCCCAGACCATTGGAGTCTGTCAGGGCAAATGGTGCTGGGGGGTTTCTCATGGATCAGAGTTCAACGGGAGAGAGTGCCTGTGTGGGGTCATCACAAGACCAGTTCAAGTGAGCTAAGCCACTCCGGCAGGAGCGAACTGTTGGACATCTAGAGAGTTGAGGAAGGCGCTAATGATGAGTTGGACTCTCCTTTCTTGTGGGAATCAAAGGTGAAAAGTCTCTGATATTTGGAGAGGGTTGAAAAAACCCATAGCTAGAGAAAACTCTCTGTCACATCGTTGCTAGTTATGTGTGTCATCTCCTGCCTCCTTAGCTCTTCTTTCCCCTTTTGGCCCTGGAGGGTAGGTATTCCCAACTCTCCCCTATTCCTTTGGTCTCATTGCCCTAAAAAAGAAGTGTTCTTCCTTTTTTTCTAAGGTGAACTTCCCAATCCAAGATCTAATTTATGTCTACCACTACCTGTTCCATTAATTATTCTCTCTCAACTTCATCTTCAAATTTTCCTCTTAATTTTTCTTACCCCAAATGATCAGAATTTCCACCCTAAATGAAAAGGAAGAAGAGTATTAACAGAAGCTGAAATCCATAATAATGAACCCAAGTATCTCTAGGTGAATAATAATACTTTCTGATCAATCAGCATATTGAAAGCAGGAGGTGAGAAGAGGAAAAGGTGGTAGAGAGACACATATAACTAATGCAAAATGAGCATACATTGTGATTTTTCAAAACCACCTTCTAGTATGTAAGTCATGTAATATCTTCCTAATCGATCAATTCCTATAGAGAAGGAATGTCCTTGCCAGTTTTGTTCACTTTGTCAACATTCTCCCATACACTCTCCAAACATTTTACAAATTTACTGAGCTATACTTAAAACGCAGTAAATAGCACCTATGGGACCTACAATTTGATAAATTTTAATATATGTATACACTTGTGACACTATCACTACAATCAGCTTAATGAGCTTCTTTCCTTGTACCCCCAGACAAGTACAGATTTGTTTTCTGGCATTTTTGAGCAGTTCAAATTTTCTATAATTTTATATAAATGAAATAACATGTACTTTTGTTTTGTCTGGCTTCTTTCATTTGGCAGAATTATGTTGAGATTTACCATGTTGTTTCACTGTATCATAGCTCCTTCCTTTTTACTGCTTCCTTTTTTCCATTCCCTTGACTAGATATACCACAATTTGCTTATCCATGTTGCTTATCCATTCCCACCTGTTGATGGGCATTTGGATTGTATTTTAGATGTTTGCTGCTATGAACATTCTTCTTTGAGTCTTTGTATGGAAACATGCTTTCACATTACATGGACATATAGGGGGAAAGTGGCTGAGTTAGCACAGCAGGTGTATGTGTAACTTTTTGAAGGACAACTGTTTATCCAAAGTGGTATAGCACTCTGAACATTTCAAACATTTCAGGTATCTATTTTGGGGGGTAAATTACGTGAATAGAAAATACACTGGGTTAAATATGTGAACAGTACACAAGATATGTTTTCTAAAGAAAAGTCATGTCTAGTCAGTTATGTCTTTGCTCAAATCCTAAAAATATATTACTCTGCATCTGCTTTGCTAAATAACACACTTGGAGTATTCAACAACGTGAGGACACGTGCCAAACAGAAATGCATTCACCGACCAAATTGCAGCTGTCCTTGGAGGGCTGCTGATTAACCAGCAGGGCTGCGATGGCACTACAGCCTGAGCAGGTGGCCCCGTGCCAGGCGCATAACTATCTCATTTATTTTAATGGTTTTGGCAACATGCACTACTCTTGCTATATTATTTTGATGAAGCTTCCAATTTCCATTATCCCTTTGGGAAATCAATTTCAAATAAGCTGCTGATGACACTTTGTGTATGTGTGTGTGAATGTTTGTATGTATGTATATACACACATTGAATTACATATATAAACCCAGACATCTCGTGCTCCATTAACTATAATAAAGATCTTAGTTATGATTCAATTTCTATTATGACAATATGAGCAACCTCTCACTTGTGAGTTACTAAACTTAGTAAGAAACCTGTGGCATTGACTTAGCCAGCTTCCAGAGCCAGAGCTAGGACAATCAGGAGGCCAGTGTGGATTGGTGAGAGAAGCCCAGTGAACTCTGGCCAGAAACTGCAGGGAGAGATAAGAGCTAATGCTGTAAGCCCTTACATGTGGGAGGTGGAGACAGATGATGATCAAGTACAAAAGGTGCCAGGGAGACAACCTGCACATAGAAGGTGATTTCCTGGGCACTGCTCTGAATTATTCCAATAACTTTCTGCTGCCATCATCACTCATCCAAATTAAAATTTCTCCTTTAAATGGCACTTTGGGAAGACACTGGCTTTCTCCATTTAATTCTGCTGCATTTCTGTGCCCCATACTATGTAATGAATTAGAGCACATTAAATCAAACTATGATACAAAGATACTTCAGAGCATCCATGCTACACTGAAATTTAAGTCATGGCTTTAGCACAGACTGTAATGAGTAACTTTTGTTTTTGGCCAGGCCCTCCCTGCTGTGCTTCTCTCCTGGAGGCTTGTTCTTCCTCTGGACTTGACTTCTGAGGCTCACTCAACTTTTAGTCCAAACCAAGGTGGGGGTCCTTAGAGGATCATGGCTGTGTTTTCTCTATTTTGGGGCTCCCAGCAGTTTCAGGGTGAAATGGTTTTCTTGCACTGAGCTCACCCAGATCTCTTAAACAAAGGGGAAACTTTGTCTTGCTCTTCTCCATTCTGAGGACCCAAGGGCATGTCACAACCTCAGACAACTTTTCACAGATGACAACTGCCATGTTTTGCCCACTCCCCTGATTCTTTAATTTCACCCTCTATTCTCTTTGTGGAGAAGCTCCCACAATTCCAGTTAACCTACATATTTCTCTCCTTTCAATAAACCACCTCCAGGCTGTGACTCCTCAGATGGCATCATCATCATGAGCTCCATGGCTGGACACAAACCTGCTATAACTTATTAGGAAGAATGCTGGAAAGGACATGGGCTGTTATATTAAAAAGGCTAAATTCAATGACTAACTGGGTAACTTGTGGCAAGTTACATTGAACCTCAGGTTCCTTATCTGCAAAATGGACATAATACCTACTTCTTAAGTTTGGTTGTTTGTAAAGATTGGTGGGACGTTGTATGCAAAACTACACAGTTTCTCTTAAAGCACATGGTCAGGAAGGGGCAGTGATCACAGAACTGTCAGGCTTGGTTTGAATCTTGACTCTGGTGACTCCCCAGGTTCCTTACCCTGCACCTACACCTGTTCATCACACCCATCCTTCCATCTCTGTGTGGCTGACTCCTCCAACCACATGCCCACCACTCATTCTTTCATATGTGACCTCAGACCTCAAGGCATCACTAAGTTCTCTTGAACCATAAGTTACTTCCTTTCTATTTACTGGGCCCACCTCTCCTCTTCCCCCAGGCACAGTGTTTTCTGCTTTCTCTCATTGTAAAATTGTTG
This sequence comes from Anoura caudifer, assembly GCA_004027475.1. Lineage (NCBI taxonomy): Eukaryota > Metazoa > Chordata > Mammalia > Chiroptera > Phyllostomidae > Anoura > Anoura caudifer. Next base: position 336,112 of record PVKU01001157.1, read on the forward strand.
TCCCTCAACCCTACATCTCCTTCAGACTACCTCCTCCCTATCATTACCCAAATCGTGCTATGAACAGTCTACCCATGCCGGCTCCACTTCTGGACCTCCTCAGCACACTGGAGCTGCATCTGAGCTCTGTCAGCAGCATTTGCCACTTTTTGACCCCTCAAAAGGCAAAGGTCTCCTTTTGGCTGTCAGTCACTTGCACCCATCTACTGCTAGTGACACTGCAGATCATCCACCCTTCTCCCTTAAGGATCCTCCATCACCCTCTATCACATCCCTCCCCTTTGGTTCACTTCCTACTTTTTCACTGTTCCTCATGGACAAGTCTATCTCTGCCAAAACTTCTAGGTTGACTTTGCCTAGACTCTGACTCTTGCCTTTGTGTTGTTCTTAGT